>OX465109.1:11278499-11435199 GCA_949987565.1 Luidia sarsii | reverse complement strand
GCTTCAGGCGAACCTACACCCCGCGTCCCTTCGGCCGCGTGCAAGGGGAGAGGCCGGCCGACTGGCAGCGGTTCATTGCCTACAGTGAGCTGCCAGACTACAGCGACTTGGACGAAGTGCTCAAGCTGGACCGGGCCGAGCTCGAGCAGTTCGGCCACCAGGCCAAGGACTTCATACTCCAGTGCTCCTACGACGGGCTCCCGTGCTCTTCCAGGTGCGTTGCCTGCCTCCCAGACTTGTAGAAATCCCGACTTGGACATGGATTCCGACTCCAGCCTTGATTTGAATGTATTAGACTCGGACTCGGCTGAGACCCTGACTGCATCCGACTCGTGACACGTTTTGCCTGACCGGGCCTCGAACTCGAGTCATGATAGTAGATACCTAAGATAGATACCTAAGATTATTGCAATCTCGACAATACGCTGAGATAGACTGCAATCGCAAGCTTGTGTCTTTTACTTGGTTCGACCAGGGTATTCTGGTGCATAGGTTGCTGTTTTGAATGTCTCTTTTTCTTGTGTGTGTGGTTTTTTTTGTACAGTGACTTCCTTAAGATTCAGAATGATGATTACGGAAACTGCTACACCTTCAACTATGAGAGCCCAAACAGAGAGATGCGCAACTCATCCAGGACGGGAGAACAGTCAGGTCTGGGGATTAATGGAAGCTTTATGTCTCTCTGTGTATCTGTCTCTATATCCATATCGTCTGCTTGTCTGACTGCCTGTCTGCATGTTTGTCCTTCCTGCCTGCCTGTATGTATGTCTATATATCTAGCTCTATGTCTGTCCGTCTGTCTGTCTGTATAGATCTAGCTCGATCTTTGTCCGTCCGTCTGTCTGTCTGTATATCTAGCTCTCTGTCTGTCTGTATATCTAGCTCTCTGTCTGTCTGTATATCTGCCTGTCTGGCTGAATGCCCGAATGCCTGAGTGTTTGTCTGTTTGTCCTTCCCTTATGCATGTCTATAAGTGTTTCTGTCTGTTTGTATTTCTGATTTTCTGCTTGTCTGTCCGTCCTTCCCGTCTGTCTCTGCCTGTCTAATACATTTCAATGTACGGTATGCCTGTCTATCTATCCCTCATGTTTGTCTGTCTCAACTGTGTGCCTCGGTGTGTCAGTCTGCCTGCCTGCCTATCTGTCTGGATGTCTGTCTGTCTGTCCTTCTCTTCTCCATGCCCATAAGTGTATGTCTGTATTTCTGTTTGTCTGCTTGTCTGTCTCTTCTGCCAGTCTGTCTGCTTGTCTGTCTGTTCTGCCAGTCTGTCTCTGTCTATCTAGTACCTTTCTGTATATTGTATGTATGTATGTCTACCTGTCTGTCTGTGTCTGTGTTTTCCTGTCTTTATGTCTCTGTTTGCTTATATTTTTCTGTATCTGCTTATCGTACGGCAGGTCTAGCTCTGACGTTGTTTATTGAGCACGAGGAGTACATCAGTCTGCACGGTCGCGAGGCTGGAGTGCGTGCCGTCATCACACGGCCCAACGTGGCGCCCTTACCCGCCGAGGAAGGCATCAACCTCATGCCCGGCACCGTGTCGTCAATTGGGCTCCGATACGTGAGTTCAAACGACCTTCCACCTCGCTCCCAATACTTGCCGCCTCACCGCGTGCATGATCCCTTTCGATAACCAGCGCGTTTCTTATAGGAGAGCCAGTGCCGCAGAGTTTCGGGCAGTGCAGGCTCGGCTTGCCACAAGGAGACCGCACGCTGCCAGAAATGCTACCGGCTCCTCTCAGAACTGTTCCCGTTTTCGAAAAATATTCTGCAACAGATGCATTATATGCATACATCAATGCAGAAGAGCTAATAATGCAATTCGTCTTGCCCTCCAAGTCTCATAATACAAATTCTCAACTGGTATTGCTTGGATTTTATCGGCAGAATATCATCAAGCGTAAGCCCCATCCATTCGGGAAATGTCAAGTCAACGAAGCCAGCGTCACTGAGATCGTCGACGGCAAAATAGTCCAGGGGACAACCCACAACTACAACCGTAAGGTAAGCCTGCCCGTTGGGGCGGTCCTTGAACCAGGCCACTGTAGTAGCAGTAGGCCTCGGGCCTATAGGCGAATCCTATAGGACAAATGTTCTGCCATATCTGACGGGCAAATTGAGCCAACTGCCATCCATCAAATCACGGGCCTAACATACAATCCCCATCCACTCCACTCGGGTGTTTAAGCACAATTGGGTAGACAGGGTCATTGCACACAACATTGTAAAAACGAACTGCACCTCATGCACTTCTGCAATGGCACATATTTGTCCCATGAATCATGAACACTTGAGGCACCTACTGTACTTCATGCACATGAAATACTGTAGCACATGTAGCATTGTAATCATTTGAGCAAAAGTCGGATGAGGTGCATGAAGTGCTTCATGTACAAGAACATCTCCCTATTTACTGTACCTCAGGCGCATGAAAGTGGGCATCACATCGTGCGCATGTATGGTGCACCATGGGCCTCAACATACTTCATCCATGTGCATGATATGAGCACCGTTTTTACAGTGAACCCTTTGTGTACAGTATAATGTGAGGTGACTGAAGGACCTAAATAGGCTGACTGGATGCAATTGGTAGACAGGGTAACTGTTGGTAACATGTATGTTACCAACAGTTGAGTATTAAGGAGAGTTCAAGGTCAAATGCGACCAAACACTGATATCAATCCAGCAGTACCACCTGATATGGGTGAAAATCTATACCATATAGTTATTGATGGAGCACGCGCAGGGGTCTGACCGCCATCTTGACGGAGGCTATAGCAGTCCGCAGCCGAAACGTCACTGCCTTCTGGCTATCATCGTTAGCCATCGATCTATCTTCAAAGCCAAACATGTCTGATCAAGGAAAACAATTGTCCATGGTGTAGATTGACTTGCCCTACTTCCACACGTGCAGCACTGTCTTCGGGTGTGCCTCCTGCAGAACATCTTGGAGATCTGCAAATGCTCCGACTCCTTCGAACTCGACGGCGAGAGATGCAAGATTCTTAACTCAACCCAAGGTAACACGTCACCGCCACGGTGATTGGTCAGTCGCTCGTCACGCGCCACCGAGTCCCCGCATCTGACTGGTCAGCAGCCAGCCGCGTGTCATTGAGCGCCCTGTTTCTGATAGGTCAAGCGCTGATTGAGTGACACCGAGTCACCCGAATTATGATTGGTCGATCGCTAATCACGTGAAACTATCACGGTAAAACGCCTCTGACGTTGTTCGGTGAGCAAACCAATTCATAAAAGGTCTACATCTTCTTTCCTTATCAAGCATTGTGAGTTTTTTTTGTCTAGCATGAAAGACAGCATTGCACTCACTGTATCATCTACGGCCAGTTATTGCGATGGTGGTACAACAGGCTTAAATAGAAGCCGAATAATCACAACTCTGTGACTCACTAAATGCAATTCAAATCGGCCAGGAGACGAACCTTGGACCATCGGAGCCTTAAGGCCGCCGCACACGAGAGCTATCTGCTGAGCAATGAGCAAAAATTCTCTCGAGATGGTTAGCTCAGCACGTAGCTCTCGTGTGCGTTGAAGTTTTAGTGAGATTTCTGCCTGAGGAGGCCGTGAGACCAATATCTATCCTGTTTGGGTTTTTTCGCCTCTCGTGGATGAAAACTCGTCGTGTGCGGCGACTTGAGCTACATGCTGAGCACAGAAATCTATTTTTGGAAGCCATCACGTGAACAGAGCGTGCACTTTCATTGGCCAGTTGTGAATTGTTGTACGTGCTGAGCAAAAAAACCCATAGCAACTGGCCAATGAAAGCGCAAGCCCTATTCACTAATTGCCAAAATCAAACAGGATAGATATTGGTCTCACGGCCACTTGAGGCAGAAATCTCACCAAAAGTTCACCAGAAGCTAACGACCACGAGAGACTTTTGCTCAGCAGATAGCTCTCGTGTGTGGCGGCCTTTTGTTGCTTTACCACATGCAAGATACCCATAAATTATCTTGCAGACCCATGTCATCTTTCATCTCAATACTTGCATCGGGATTAGGGTTCAAGTTAAATGCATTTTGGTATCATATGAGATGCGATTAGTTTAGATAAGTGATATTTTTTGGTCCATTTTTGAGAAACAAAAAGTTGAGTGTCACTTTATCCTTTATTTGAATACAAAACATAGATATGTGCCAAAATTTATGAAATACAGAAATGTGATTTTTGAAGAAAATATGAGATATAGGAGGCCTGCAGTGATAGGCAGCAAAAACGTTTCAAACTGCTTACTGACTAAAATTAGCAAATGCAAATATCAAAAATTAGGAGGGCCCGAAGTTTCTATCCTAGCAGGACCTTTCGCAAAGACAGAGAAAAGTCCTGCTAGGATTGAACGTCAGGCTCTCCTAATGTTTAGTACTAGAGATCGACACATTGCAATTGAAATTGCCTATACTGTTTTGCACACTGGATTTGCATCTGATAAGGATCAAGGTGAATTCAGGGGATTATGTCCGTTAATGGTCATGTGCCTCTGAGCCCCACCCCAACCCCTGCAAAGATAGTTGACCATAATTATGCCAAGGACCTCACTTATGGTCTCGTTAGCACAGGTGGTAGAATGCTAGTACGTTGCACTAAAGACCAGGCTTCAACCCAATACCAGTCAAAATGTATGTTATTTGATTGATGTTTTTCTTTCTGTAACAGACTTATGCAAACAAATGGTATTCTTTCTTCATACCAACAACTTGCTGAACTGTTCCTGTGGTACCCAATGCACGTACGTCTTTACCTTTCTTCCTAACGATTACGGTATGGAAAATCATATTTGGTTAAAGAGGGCGGTGGTGTGCCCTAAAAGCAAGCCGACTTAGACCGCTTGCAAAAAAATCTACATCGCATCGCTCAAAATTACTGTTCAGAAACTCCGGCTATAGTGTAAACCGAACGCTTCGTAATATTTAGATAAAATGGCCACTGCCCCCCACACACTGATTCGTTGATTCTGTCCCCAACACGTTTGTATACACTAACACCATGCATAGATGCAAAATGAGTTTTGCGTCGAGGAGAATGTAATTCAACTAGGTTTGCCCTACTCGACAGATTGATTTCTATTTTCCTCAACCGGTTGAATTACATTCTTCTCTCCTTATTGAATTAGGGTTACATTCTCCTCGACGCAAAATTCCTGCTAATTCACGATACATTCGTCACCGCCACACAATCTCGCCCTGCTCGTTAGGACGTCTGCACTCGAGCAGGAATCCAACCCGAGCTGCCTGTATTTCTGTCAACAGGCAATCATGCAAATCACTCATGCTATATCGGCTTATTGATCTTTACCACTCAATCCCTGTCCTACTACTCCACATTCCCTCTAATCTCTCCCCGGTCTATCTACCAGCTGTCCTCCGTTCACCATTCCCATTGCTTTGGCTTTGAAAAGGTAAGATTGAGAAGCTATAACTCTATGAACATCTAAACCGTGAAAAAGGGGTGAAAATGTCATTTTGCCGTGAAACGCCGTGATTTCACGGTACATTGTACAGTGAATTCACAGTGAAATTAATCGCCTCTCTGACCTGATAAAGACATCTTCAGGTCACTAAAGAGACCGTGAAAAAACCCGTGAATATCTAGGGTGGCAAGCTCCAGCCTTGAGGGATGGCTAATTCAATTACCAGTAGGGACCACCAGCTCCATAGAGGTACTGTATGGTGTCCCTGTAACTGTCACTCCCAGATACTTCTAAATTGCCTCTAGCATTTACCACCAGGAATGTGGCTTTGGAGACCACTGGTGAAAATGACTTGGCTATCTGTGTGCCATGAAATAGGGGTGAAAACACTGTGAATTTTCTTTTCACGGCTAAATGACATTTTCACGGTTTAGATGTTCATAGTGTAAGCGCTCTCAATTTGCTCGGCTTGATCGTCGCAGTGTCCGTGGATTGTTCTGCCCGTGTCTAACAATACCAATGTTCTTTCATTTTGTTGTGGAGGACAGTGATCAGCTGTACGGCTCCACTGTATCGCAGTCTCTGTGGCCCTCCGATGCCTCTATGGTAAGCCTTGACATACAAGACTCTATAGTATTATATCTAAAGGAACCACTACAGAACTTTATTTTGCACTGTATAAATTAGACATAAGCCATGAGGTTATCGCACATCGTCCCTTTGCCCACCCACGCGAGGTGATTGAAAACATGTGGTAGACAATGCCATTTTTATCTACCTATATTTGAGGTCACTGAATGTAATCGACAGCGCGCATTGTTAACACGTTGGGCTATATCTAACAGATATTTAGACCAACGCTGATCAAACGGACAACCGGTATTTCTATTAGTCAGAAAAGTCGAACTGTTGGCTTGTGTCGTTCCAAATTCACCACAAACTTCCGGCATTGTTGACGTAAGAAGACCTGGGACCGATTTCATGGAGCCGCTTAAGCACCAAATTTTGCTCAAGCATCTGTTGAAAGCAGCGGCCAAAAGCATAGAGCCTCTTAAGCGTGAAAATCTGTTAAACAAACTTTTTTAAACGGAATGTTTAATGGTTTAACACTCAAACTGGCAATCTTTTGACCTTTGCCAATGTTGTATAGGGCCTTTAAGTTTCGTTGGGTGCTTAAGCATCTCTACAGGTCGCCAGCCAAAATTCGCTCGTAATTTAGGCTAAGCACCCAGTATTCGTCAAATGCAATAAACATCACATGATTTAGGGTCAGCAATCTTGTTTTAACCAACCCAAAATGTTTAGACCCTTTCCCTTCTTTAGCGGCTCTGTGCAATAGGCGTCCATGCAGCGTTGTTGGCTAATGTAATGTTGCTAATGTATCGCTTCTTGAGCACGTCGGAATAATTTTCTGCAAATACTGTTCATTTGAGGCGTTGCGAACGCTGCTGCGAAGAGTTCATTAGTGAAGTCATAATGGGTGAACATCCTATAGGCTTATACGGTATAAATTGTGACCCGGCACAGCATAATGAAGAATAACCCCCACTTTTGAGATTTTGAGATTTTCTAATGATGTGAAAGAGTATACCAATAGCTTTCAAATGATATCAAAATTAATTCCGGGTGAACTTTGTTGTAAATAGTACAAGGGGACTTCGCTCATTCATTTGGTACCAGACACAATATAGCAGCGCCACTCTAACTCCTCGAAAGCGGCCAGTCAAAATGACAGGAGCTTTACATTTTCATGAAAACAGTACACAAACACTCCCCAAAAATCCTCGTTTTTTCAACATCTAGAGACTGATTTCGGAAAAATCCTTTGGACATAATATCCTCCAATACATTAACTTTCAGAATTGAAAAGATACTTTGACTTCAGGCGTTGTTTACTCGAAAAGTGTTTTGGTGGGATATTCCTCATGTCTCTGTGCCGGGTCACAATTAGAAATGCACACAAGTCTCTCTCCCCATATAGCATTAATATAATAATTCTCACTAACGTTTTCTTCTCCTGCATGTAGCCCCACCTTCTGCGGAATATTCACTACCTGAACCCGAAGACAAAGACAATCAGATCTCGAGAGCACATCAGGTAAGCGGCCGATATCCAATGAAAGTTTGTGTTGGTGTAATTCGATCAGGGTCTGCCCTCTGTATTTATAATTGTTAGCACTGTATGCGCACTGCTTTGATTTGTGTAGATTAAATTCAAAATAGGAAAGGTCTGCGGTGACACCATGTATAAGGTCTCTTAAAGAAGAGCTGTGGTTCTGAAAATAACCTGAGTGCTAACTCGACGTTTCGACCAGTATGCTCTGGCTGTCATCAGGAGAAATACTGGTGGAAACGTCGAGTTACCACTCAGGTTCTGTGGCGGCTCGCCTCGGCCGTCCTGTAGCGCCGGTGCCAGGTAGGCCCGGACCGCGATGTGCGCGCTGCTCCGCGACCGGCGGTAGACGGGGCGTGCTTTATAATACGGCGGGCGGGCGCGCGCTCTTGGGGCGTGATCTGTGCCTCATCAGCCACTCATAACACGAACAGAAACTTTGTGAAATGTCATTGGCCTTCATCAAAAACGAAGACGAAAGAGAGATCAAGTCAAGTTTTGCATATGATTGGTTTACGGTACGGTGCAGAATGCAGTGGATGAAAATATACATTAAACCTCAAGTACAGTATAATGCTTTCAGATCTACATTTGTCAATCTGACAGTGTTACACAGCTTGGTCTGACGGGATTCTGGCAGGAACGGCACGTGGGGGCGTTTTTAGGGCTCGCTTAGCCCGTATTAGCCACTCACGAACGCATACCCACACAGTTAATGAGAGTGTCAATGGTCTTTATCTAAATCGATGAACAAGAGGGAATTTTTTTTTTTTATATATATATATTTTTTTTAGCTGAATCACATTACTATCTAACGGCGACATATTTCGCTATATTTCCCAATCATTGCCTATTCCTCAAATTCGTTTTTGTTTTCTCTGCTAAGTGTATAATGTATCTAATTAGTCCTTGTGTATAGTTTTCTATGTGTTTTGTGTTAATACTAAGGATTTGTGTTCTATTGATTGATTGCTTCACTTGCATTGAGCCCTCTCCCTACCGTTTACGGTCTAAATTAGCATGAGCATTCCTTGTCCAGCTCAGTGCAAGTGTTGCAATGGGGCCCAACACTTAAAAGCTGTGCTTCTTGATGGGTCCCTCTGCAGTATCGCATTCATTGTTTATTTATATTAAGTTATCACTTAATGTGCCAGTCCTTTCCCTATTAATTTTGCCTATTCATTCTTTGTGATGTACATTCTGTGATATGTGCTTTGTTGGTTGACGCTGTGGAAAACGAAATAAACTAAACTAAAACTAAACTAAAATGTTACCCGATACTGGTTCACGGTGCAGAAGACTGCCAGCGGGTGAGAAGATGCAGTGTGATGGCCACATGTGCAAGTGATGCCTTGAGACGTTCTACCTTTTCAATATGACAGTGTTACACAGCTTGATCTGATGTGCACGACGAAGTTGTGTCGGGTTTCTCAACCTCGGTCATCACTGCCCTCTAACCCGGCCGAAGAAGACCCTGAGCGCCTTCTGGAACTGTTTGTACTTGATGGCGTAGATGAAAGGGTTGATGAAGAGGTTGATAGCGACAATGCCCATTCGGGCCATGATCACCGGATGGTAGAAGTCCACCTCCACGCCCATGTTGAAGGCAAAGAAGATCAACTGTGACGGCAACCAGCACATCACGAAGATGACCGTCACGATGCACAAGGTCTTGAAGACGTTGCGCCGGGCACGCATCAGCGAGTCCCCCTGGCCCTCTTGGGCAGTGGGGGCGCTGTTGCCGCCGCTGGCAGCGATGGTGTTAGGAGCGGACAGACCAGGCCCGACTCGACGGGCGGCCCGCTTCAGAACCACGGCCATGTGCGCGTAGCAGAGGGCCATCACCGAGACGGGCCCCACGAAGCCAACCACGATGACGGAGAAGCCGATGGCCTGCGCGTTCCGCAGATCGCGCCGCACGCAGCCACCGTCCACGTAGCTGTGGGCGAAGATGCCGCGGCTCTCGAAGCCGAAGCCCGCCACCCAGACGGCCACGATCATGGCGAGCGCCCTCTGCCTGCTGACCCATCGCTGATACTTGTACGGGAAGACGATGGCCAGGTAGCGCTCCAGCGTCAGCACGACCAGGTTGAACGAGGACGTGACGTAGGGCGCCCAGCGGACGTAGTCGTTATCCCAAACCGAGCAGAAGAGGGCACCCCATACGCCGCCCGGGATGGGGTCGGGATACGGAAGGACGCCGAGGAGGAGTGTCATCAGGGAGCCGATGAAGTCCACCAGGGCCTGGTTGAAGATGAAGGCGTTGGTGATGGTGTGCATGAAGGGGACCTTTGCAATGACCAGGCACACCAAGAAGTTCCCTAGCATGCCCACAGACCCCGCTGCAGCTTGGAACGATCTGCTGGCTACGTCACCCATGGCTATCTCTCCCTCTCTCAGTCAATGCCTCAGCTGAAGTTGCGAAACCAAAGACGAGTGATTCAGAACTGACAACGACCGCCAGAAATCACCTCTATATATCCCAGCACCAACCGTCCTTAACACGAAAATCTTTAAGAAAATTTGAAAGAAACACACAAAAAATACAAACCAAATTTCCTTTAACAAACATATAAAATATTACTAATTACTGAGAGCATCATTCACTGCCAAAGCAAATTGCGCCTTCTTGGGGAAATACAGATACTCGTCAACTCGTAATTTTGTTTTTGTCATTGAATCAAGTTGGTGTTTGCTCGCGTTGCATAATGCAAACACAAATGACAGTCGACCTTCGCTGGAGTCAATTTGTGCGCGCGAGGTCTATCGTCGCAATTCAGCAGGCGTCAGTGATTGTTCAATCTTCGCGATTAGAGTCCAGCGTCTATTCAGTGGCGGAGCAGGGAGGGACAGTACTTCGAATGCCACGACTAGTATAATTGCATTTATTACCTGTAATAAGTGCATGTCAAGGCTTACGCAATATTAAAGCATAATAGGTTGGAACGTCAGTGTTACCAGCATACAACAGCCATGAGTTCATGCCCTTACGAGGCATTGTGTGTGAAGGCCACAACGTTGGCAACCTATAGGGATACTGAACTTCATAATGAGGAAGTAGCACTTCAGTGCACAGAGTTGAAAGAAGTTGTTTCAATCTTTGGGGGTTTACTATTGACTGGTGAAGCACACTAATTCCATATAAAAGCACTTCGACTGCCAACAATAGATTGGTTAAGGACATCAACAGGTGAGAATCTGCTGAGATGAAAACCAACGCTGCAACTTTCAGTATAATTATACTGTAGCCACAAAAAAACGAATTTGTTGAGGTATGGAATTATTAACCGCGAACGTGAGGGATGTTGGTACTATACAGTTTATAGGAGCTCGATTAAATTGTATCACAGACATAGGCCGTTTTGGAAATTAAGGTTTAGGCTCGGGCTCAGGCTTCTTCTCCGTCTGACAAAACCTGAAAATCCAGGTTGAGGTTCGTTTTCGAATTTGAAGGTTTGTTGGCTTGATAGGTACAGAGTATTCACCGAGAAACTGGGGCCAAACGCTTGTTTTTAGATGCCTGTGATATAACGATTAAGATTAATATGAACGAAGCCTAAGCCCGAGCCTTAGCCTTCATTTCATAACCTACCGTATAGACCGACAGCCATACACAACGCCCGTGGAAAAACGACGTCAGGATACTGTAATGGTGACGGGGCCTGACTAAAATGTAAAACCATGGGTGGAAGTGGCTGAACAATGTAAACTAACACGGCTATATACATCTTTGTGCGACTAATTGTTTTTATCATGGAGAATACTGCAGTTCTCGACAATGGGGGCGCTGTTCACAGACCTGTTTCATATTATTTGACATCCAAACCTGATTAATTTACTTTGACGATGAATGTTAAAGCCCCTACACACAATTGGCACAAATAAAATTGTTAAAGTAACTTACTCAAGTCGAAGTAAATGCCAGTGTCTTATATGCTGTGAACTTTTAGAGCTTGGAATACTGGCATTTTTATGTAAAGTGGAATTTTGTAAGAATTACAAACTGTCATTTTAAAACGACCTTTGGAGAGAAAGAAACATTCATACCAGCCTTAAATCCCCTACACATCATTTGCACAAATCCAACATGGTCCATTCGCAATTACCGACGACTGTTTCGAGATGACTTTTTTGTCCGGTTTAAACACACAGTGGCGCTATTGAAAATTATGCTGGGTGCATTTTACGATCCTCGAAGCTGACTTGATGAAAAAGAGCCATTTATTCACCATTTTTCTCTCGACACGGTTGACGGATTGAGCTGAGACTTTCACGGGTGTGTTATTGCATGCATATGCTGGATTAGACAAAGTATGGACGCGTTTCTAAGGCCTTCAACAATCGTGTCCAGAGGCTTTAAACAAAATCGCACAATGTTTTTGGTCAGTGCGTTTAGTAATGGACTCTCGCTTTAAACCTATCCACTCATCTTTTTTTTTACAGTAAAAACCTGGTGCGGCTAAAGATATTCTTCGAAGAACTAAATTATCAAGAAACGGAAGAAGTAGAGGATTACACGGTGAGCGCCCTTTTCCATATCAGTTGAAATACAGAAAATAATGATATATCCGAAAGAATGAACGAAGAGACAATGTCACTGAGGGAACACATGTTCTGTGCCGGATATGTAAGTGTGTAAGCTTTTTGTAACACAACTAAAATAATCAAAACTGCAACAAATTTCGGCTTGACCGGAATTTGAACTAAGGCTTCTAGTTTGACGTACCAGTACTCTACCAGCCTTTAGGCAGGGAATGCTTACACCGGGCGCTGTTAAAAAAAAAATCAGCAATTCTACTAGGCAATCTTATCCACCATTTCTTTGAGCAAATCAGTCCTTCGAGAGTGAAGACATCTCATTGAAATTAACTCAATACCCCAATGAAAATGGAATAAAAATTCAAAGACTTGAAGCCGGTATTTTCGCATTTGAATCAACGACACCATGCCACCTCTTGGTTCAGTGGTTACGACGTCTGCACTACCGGAAATCAGGAGTACGAATCCCACCCTTGCTGCCTGTATTAACTTGCAGCGGGCGATCGGGTATACACGTTGTTCTGTTCACTTACACATCGAGTAATGCTAACCCTTACGAGTATAAGGATGACGTATTACGGTGCTGCCTGGGACCCCGACTCCCGCGCCCACCATTCCTATGTTAACCTGCGTGCTCTTCGCTTTCGCACGTCGTTGCAGGGCACCAGCCTCTTCGGCGACATTGGCGGGACCATTGGCCTGTACATAGGCTTCTCCATCATCACCTTTCTGGAGTTCTTTCAGTTCTTCGTAAGAATCTTCACCTCCTTCTGCCTCGGAAACCCGGGCGCTGTACACAACACTTGAGGCGACCGGCGGGCTTTGGGGTCACGGTAGTCCCATAAAAGCGGACGATGTCCCTATAAATTAGACCTGCACGGTGCAAGTACAGAATGGGAGAAGGATAGCGATGACATCGTGTGACTGGAATTCCCTTTTGTGAGCGAGTGTGGTTCTGGAAAGTACCGGAGGTTACACTGGACGTTTAGCAGCGTCGGCCCTATTTCAACTGAAGACGAATAGTATAGAACGCACTGTTCGAGTGAAACAGTCAGAACCACACTCACTCACAGAAGACAATTCCGTCACATTGTGTTACTATAAATCTCGCAGCTGTTTGCCCACTCAATTTGTGCCTGTAGGCGGAGGGATGTTGTAAATCCAGACAATCTAGGCACCCCTTATGCAAAACCAATGATCGCTGGTTCTCCTAAAGATAAGGCGAGCACACGCGTGGTATTTCTGATATTATACACTCGTACATTGTCGCCACAGGGACGTGTACTATGTCGCGTACGATGCTGCCAGAGTAAATTATTATGACTTTACAAAATTGCTACTCGAGCACTACGAATCTATAACGTCGTGTCTTAACCCTCAAAGAGCCGGTGGCAGGTTCCACCCCCTGTAGTTGTTTTTGATATAGCGTCTCGGTTATTTTTGTCTGCGTGTTGAGGCTTTATAACTTTTTCGGCAATCTTCTTAGGCACCTTACGGCACCAATTTTATTAAAATCGGTGATGCCGTTCTCTGACAATGAAATTTTTTCTTGGCCAGTGTATAGCTTGACGGATTTTTTTCCATTGACTTACACTACATAAAAGCATAGCATCCAAGGTGCATAGGGTATTTCTTTTCAGGATTCTTTGGCATAATTACCTTATTAATATTGCTGCATGCAATTATTGGTTCTTCTTTTTTCATTATCATTGGCAATTTTATGCTAATTGGGGAAAAACATTGGTAATTCAATAAAAAAAAAATAGGAAATGCAATAAAAAACATGGGAAATTCAATAAAAACATTAAAAAAACACAGAACAAATGGAACCATGAATAATTAATGAGCTATAATTGGACAGCACATTTTTCTTTTCAAATATAATTGTACACAAATGTTCATTATGTAATTCTCTATCACCCTGCCCAATTTCATTTTAATCCATCATTCAACGACCGAGATCTGAGGGAGGGGGGCGGAAATCCCCCTCCCGCTGTGAGATGGTCAAAATATCCCGGCTCGTTGAAGGTTAATCGCACACGCTAAGGTATTACCCTACAGCCGTTAGTATTATTTAAAGATACACGCTCACCTTTTGACACATTTTCTTGAATGGCTAGGGTTTTAATAGCTGTAATTGTGTACTTGTCTATTTTCATTTGATGTTATTAAATTAAATTAACATTTGTAGCACGTATACAACGCTAAGCTTTTATCTAAGTCGTGACAATAAATCAATATATCTAATTATATTTACCTCATGCTCTTTTTGGTATTAATTAAAAATTTAATTTTATAATGTCACCAAACATCTGTTTAATTGAATTGAGTGTTGATTTTAGGTTAGTTTAATTTAGTCTTCGTAATACATTTGACCCTTATAATACCAAAGTGATTTATTTCATCCAGCAATTAGTTGGTTTGATGTGTTCAGTCAGTTTGTTTCTTTCTGTAGTGTCCTGGTGATGTACGTAAGGACACAAATATGACTAGGATTACATTCTATAGGTCTTATTTATTGTCTATGATACTATTTTTTTTTTAGAAAAAAGAAAAAGAAAAAACATATTTCTTTTATGTGTCTGACTAATTTTGAATAAAAAAACCCATAGTTTATAATATGTGAAAAAAACATGTATTGATGGCTATTTAAGCTTCTGAATCATCGTGCAGTTCAACATACGTTCTATTGATTATCGACTATGAGGCTTGAAGATGCAACAGTGAAAAATGCCATAAAATGATCAAATGATCAAGTGCCCAACAAACATTTCAATTGAATCTCGTTGAATGAGCCATACCTGTTTCATGATCCAGGTCAAAAGGGTCAAAGGTCATGGGTCAGAGGTCACAGGTATCTTCTGGGTTGTCTAATATTTTAGCAGTGTCACTTAGAACATGTGATTCAGATCATTGTCAAACCAAATGTGCATATTTTTGGTGGAAAAGTAACCGAATTATGATCTAGTCATGGGAAAGGTAGCGTCTGAACATGAAATTGTCCGTATTTTGGGGACACGCGTGCTGTCAGCAGTGGGCATACATCCATTGCTCATTGATACCTACTTGCATACCAACTTTTGTAAACATCGGTAAACCTAAGGTCAGAAAGTGTGTTGGTCTGACATGGAATGACCCCTATATAGGAGGTCATTTTCAGGAGTTGGGTATATAGCGACGTCCACAACCAACGTCGCAGTGGGAGGCGGTAGTGGGTGAAACCTTTTACATAAGACTGCTGGGAAAAGGGGCGTCGGAAAGAAATGTGAATAGTAATGACAATTGTGTGGTATCATTGGCACGTTGCCGGAATTTGATCAACAGTAGCTTGAGTAAATCCGCCCAGGAATTTGCGCGCTACCGGAATTTGTTCACCTTACACAATGCGCGTTGCTTGACTACATTACCAAACAGATTTAACCGCAGGTCAAAGCGCTGTGGACAGTCAACCTACGCTAGTTAGTTGCCATGTTAAAATGCAGCGACTACGATACCCAGTGCATTCAAACGAACGGTGATATTCTAGTACAAACAAAGAGCTAGTGTTTCCCCCAGGGTTTTTTTCCCACAAAGGCAATAAGCACTGGGAGAGCCTGATGAGAAGAGGGGTCAGCAAGACCTCAGTGTACACACTGGACAGAATCGAAGATTTATTAGCGACAACGAATTCGGAAGATAAGGCCATGCGGCGTTACCAATGATGGTCGATTGAGCCCCTGGGTTCAGCCCAAGATAGCATGCCAACAGCAGTGCGCTTTCCAACTATAAGACTGCACTGCAATGGAAGTGTTAAAATGGCGGACAGTGGCTTTAAGTCCATAGCAAGACTGTACGCGCCCATCCAAGGGGCCGGACTGTGTGCTGTCGAGTCCCAGCTTCTCCCATGTGAAACGTGGATTGATTTGTGTGTGGAGAGTGTAGCGGGATTTCATCGCGCATACCGATGAAGGTTGCGGTCCATTGTGGTGCATCGGCGTCATCTCAAGCCATCGAAGTGCAGACGACACGCAGGTAAGGAACTGTATTTTGTTTACCGTAGGGATGCACGAAGCATAATCTTTGAACCATGAGATGATCACTTTCAGCAGATGCAGAGGCAGGAGCAGGGGCAGGGGCAGGGGCAGGGGCAGGGGCAGGGGCAGGGGCAGGGGCAGGGGCAGGGGCAGGGGCAGGGGCAAGGGCAGGGGCAGGGGCAGGGGCATGGGCAGGGGCAGGGGCAGGGGCATGGGCAGGGGCAGGGGCAGGGGCAGGGGCAGGGGCAGGGGCAGGGGCAGGGGCAGGGGCAGGGGCAGGGGCAGGGGCAGGGGCAGGGGCAGGGGCAGGGGCAGGGGCAGGGGCAGGGGCAGGGGCAGGGGCAGGGGCAGGGGCAGGGGCAGGGGCAGAGGCAGGGGCAGGGTAGGGGCAGGGGCAGGGGCAAGGGCAGGGGCAGGGGCAGGGGCAAGGGCAGGGGCAGGGGCAGGGGCAGATACAGGGGCAGGGGCAGGGGCTGTAATCGAGGCACAGGTAGAGGCAGAAGCAAAGACAGAGGGAGGGGCAGGGGTAGAAGCTGTACCGTAACTTGGATGGCAAAGGCATGGGTAGGTGCAGACAGAGATGCAGAGATAGATGAAGTGTCAGAGACAGAGACAACGACAGGGTCATAGACGAACTAGTAAGTCTTAGACAAGCTTTAACAATCTTTTCTACCGAAAAAAGTGAAATTCCGCTTCGTCTCGTAAACAACCTAGACACGATCGGAGGGGCCTGAAAAGATCCCTCGAACGTCTCATGACAAATCAAGTCGTCGTCTCCCCTCGGAATTTACAAATGGATTGAATTTAGTCCGAGTGGGAGATGTCCAAGATCTCCCCTCCTCGTTTGATTGTTTGCTTTTCAAGGAGGTTGCAAACGCTGTCACGTGGGAAATCGCCTGCGCTCTGATTGATTCGGTTGTACTTCCAAGTATTCTGTATGAAGAATCAAGACTTTCTCTTGTTCATATTTAAACTTAAAGTTAAAAGAGCAAGAGCAAGACTTTTATTACATTTTCTTGAACAAGCAGTTTCTGCAAAGCTTCTTAGTTATTTTGTTTATCACAACTTAAAATATAAAGTTTTCTCAGCTATTGTTTTTAAAATTTCCCTGTATGGTTTCCCTTCCATTTTTGTCCAATACATTATTTCGCGTCTGTAATCTGTATGGACTGTTTGTAGGCTAGATTTACAAATGATTACTGTTTGCATGTGGATGAAGATTTAGGATGTCATCCCTTGAGAAACACAGCGTGTAATTGGCACCATTGGTACCAGCAAAGATATATATAAGCCGTACGTACGAATGAACTCGGATACTCGGAAATTGTTGATCAGTCGTCCGTACGAGATATAATGTACCGTAAAGATACGACGACTTATAACTCGTAAATACGACATATAAGTCGTACGTACGAGATAATGTACACGCACGACTTATAACTCGTAAATAAGATATATATGCCGTACGCACGAGATAATGTGCATGTAAGACTTATAACCCATACGTACGAGATTCAAGTCGTACGTACGAGATAATGTGCATGTACGACTTATAACCCATACGTACGAGATTCAAGTCGTACGTACAAGATAATGTGCAT
This sequence comes from Luidia sarsii, assembly GCA_949987565.1. NCBI lineage: Eukaryota > Metazoa > Echinodermata > Asteroidea > Paxillosida > Luidiidae > Luidia > Luidia sarsii. Next base: position 11,417,508 of record OX465109.1, on the reverse strand, counting down.
GTACGACTTATAACCCTTACGTACGAGATTCAAGTCGTACGTACGAGATAATGTGCATGTACGACTTATAACCCATACGGACGACATTCAAGTCGTACGTACGAGATAATGTGCATGTACGACTTATAACTCATACTTACGAGATACAAGTCGTACATTCGAGATATAAGTCGCACGACCACGAGTTAAATCGTATACCCATGGGACATTATTCATAAGTCGCACGTACGATATATAATTTGTGCGTACATGTCGCCTGTACAACATAATTGTCGTATGTACGAGTTAGGTCAATGAGGGATTTTGTTTTCGCCACATCCCGAATACTATTCAAAACCCCAAGACTTAAAAGCTTCGGTGTATTGCATCTCCGCAAGTCACCAGGCTACTCCATCAGTCAGGATAGCGGGATGCGTTTATGTAATGACCTGTGCGAGCCAAGCTTCGAATTCCCCCCTTAATGGAAAGCACTTTAAACGCCATGTTGCTGAGTACCATTACTGATGGAAAGATCTTTGGTGGGTTCTTTTTACCCGCAGAGGTTGAAACAAAGCGTGTGCTTTTATAAGCCCCCGACCAAATCTCCGACAAATTGGAACGCGCACGTAAAAGAAAAGACGAAGCACTTTGGAAGGCAGGCACGCTCAATTCCATTAAACAAGAGATCAGACCGTCTGTTTGAGATTAGGATGCCTCGTAATACAGATAGAAGCGTCGCGACCTCTGCCTCCTTTCAGAAATAATACAATTCGGGGGATGTGATGTGGATATAGCCTAGAAAGACCTTCCTCAATGTCAGAGAGCCTTGGAGAAATATGGTATAGTATAGAGACGGTGGGCTTTCTGATATTTTGTTTTAATCAAAAGCAGATTGTCTCATATAGGAAAACCTATCCTAGAATCTTTACTCCTCTATCATTAAGATTTATAGAAATTTGGTCTTCAGTCAGCAAGTTGCTTGTGCATTTTGTATATTACCTCTGGACAAAAATTAAGGGACAACCCAATGTTAGGTAGGTCCATCTCAGTACTGTACAATGATATACGAACATTTTAGATGAATGCCTACCATGTTAATTAATGTATGAAAGCAGATGCTTGAATCATAGTGCGGCAATGTTTGGCAAGGCTCGTGCGCAAGGCGACGTTGTACGGAGGCCACAAAGAGACATGATTGACATTAGTACTGTTCATTGATCGCGGCTAGGTAATAATTCCCTCGTCTGTTACAGTGACTTTCCTTCCCGTGCAATACGATCACGCATTTATAAAACCATATGAGATATCGTACCCACCGGCTCCGTAGACGTGGAGGATTGATTGAAGCAGGGAAATTGAGTGTATTTACATTGTGGTGTTTACTCCTGATTGTGTGGGTCAATATGGTCCCCGTGTGAGTCTATGGTATACAGAAATCAATGCATTTCAAGTAAATGCAACACGTTGCAAACTGCTACAGTCACTAGGATGACTGGGAAACTCCTAACCTATAGCGACGCAATATTTCGATTCTTGCAGGATTGTATACTTCTCTCATAGAAAAAAACGACCCGTCACACCCAATTAGAATAATAGTGATAATAATACACAACGTTTATAAAGCGCTTAATACGGCGCTGATTCTAAACGCGGCATTTTCGAATAAAACTAGGCCGGGAGAGAGAGAAAGAGGGGATAAAGAGAAAGAGATAAATGTGAAGCTCGAGAAAGAGAGAAACAGGGGATTGAGGCAGAAGAGGGAAGGGGTAAGTCTTAGAGGGAGAAGAGGGCAAAGAGATGAGCGAGAGAGAGAGGGAGAGTGACATTATGGGAGAAAGGAAGAATTAAGAGAGGGCGGGAGAAAGCGAGTAAGAGAAAGAGAAAGAGACAGAGGTGATGGGGGAGGGAGGGAAAGGGAGAAAGAGACAGCTGGGAAAGGGAATGAGGTCAAGTGGTTGGGGGTTGAATAACAGAGACGCTCGATTGAGAGAGAGAGGTATAAGGAGACAGTGAGAAGAGAGACGTACACAAAAAAGACAGATAATGAAGATGACGTTAGATTGAATCACCTAAGCGGATTGGTGGACGTGCGTCTTCATGGGATTGTACGGCTTTGGGCAGTCACTCAAGTGATCGTGCGGGGCAAGTAAGATTTGTTCGGGGCGGGGCATGCAAACTAGTCCCTAGTCGAGTGTAGTCGTCCAATATCGAGCACAGAGACGCGGGTGCTTGCAGTGCACGGTGACGTTTATTGTTTATCCCGGGAGCGAACGGCAGTCCACTACAGTCAGTGTGAGTCAACGTTCGGTCCACGGTGGGGTGACTTCCTCGACCAGAGGCTTGCCGGTCACACAAGTCGGTGCGACAAGTCGCCGGTGCAGGGAATTCAAGGGGCACTGCTGATACTTTGAACGTGTTTCCAAGCATGTCGTCCGTTTCAGAAGAGAAGTCCTGGGCACGGAACTCGAGTCTGGGCGATCCTGCAGGGATCGTGGTGTACCGGCACGACTACGAGATTCAGCTGCTGGCCGCCGTGTTGATAGCGGGGGCTGTGCTAGCGGTTGTAGGCAACTGCCTGGTCATCGCCGCGGTCGGTGCCTCGGCCAAGCTCCGCACCACCACCAACGTGTTCGTGGTCAACCTGGCCGTGGCCGACACGCTGACCGGGCCCATTTCGACCGTGCAGGCCGTGGCTGTGCTGGGCCGGTCCCGCTGGCCGCTGCCCGGGGCCGACTGGCTCTGCAAGCTGGCCGGCTACCTGGCCGTGCTGACCTACGGCTGCAGCATCAACACCCTAGTACTGATCGCCGTCAACCGCTGGGTGGGCATCACCAGGTCCCGGTCCGTGGCAGCTCGTGTCTACACCGCCCGCAAGATGGCCCTCATGGTGGGGCTGGCCTGGGGACTGCCGCTCTGCATCGCCTCGGTGCCCGTCCTGACCGACTTCGGCGAGTTGGGCTTCGAGCGGCTGTACTCCACCTGCACCTGGGACCGGACCAACCCGTACACGGCCCACTTCAACGTCCTCTTCACCGCCGTCTGCTACCCGGTGCAGCTGTGCGTGGTGGCGGCCTGCTACGCGTCCATCTTCGGCTACGTCCGCCGGACCTCTCGCCGGCTGGCCCGGGCCGAGGTGCCGACCGTCTCGGGCGGGGGTCCGGGGTCCGGACCGGGCGAAGCCATGCGGCGCCGGCTCTGGCAGCGGCAGGTGGCCGTCACCAAGAACCTCGTGTGCGTCTTTCTGGCCTTCCTCCTCTGCCTGACGCCGTACTTCTTGGCCCTCGTCTCGTCGGCCGACTGGAGCTACCGGCTCGCCCCCTGGGCAGGAGCCGTGATGTTCCTCAACAGCTGTGTCAACCCGTTCATCTACGCCACCACGCATCCGGACTTCAAGGAGGCCTTCGCCCGAATGGCGCGCTGTCAGTCGGCGTCGGCCGACCGCGGGCATCCCAAGACCGCGCCATCGATGTCCGTTTCCCAAATATAGGAGTTGACTCCCCCATCGACCCCAAAAGAAACACTCCAAAAGTACTATCTTGTATGGACTCACTCGAGCATTTGAAGCTATGCGATGCACCGTAAATCAACACACGATGGATAACCCATCGCACTATAAACCAGCCCCTCACCTGCATTTTGGTAATTGTTGTCAGTAACACTTTGAACATCTTAACCGTGAAAATGGGGTGAAAATGCCATTTAGCCGTGAAAAGAAAATTCACCGTGTTTTCACCCCTATTTCATGACACACAGTTAGTCAAGTCATTTTCACGGTGTTTTCAACAGTGGACTCCATGGCCACATTCCTGGCGGTAAATGGCTAGAGGCAATTTAGAAGTATCTGGGAGTGATAGTTACAAGGACAACATACAGTACCTCTATGGGGGCTGGTTGTCCCTAATGGTAATTAATTTAGCCATCCCTCAAGGCTGGAGCTTCACGGTTTATAGATATTCACGGTTTTTTTCACGGTCTCTTTAGTGACCAGAAGATGTCCTTATCAGGTCAGAGAAGCGATTTCTTTCACGGTGAATTCACTGTAAAGTGCACCGTGAATCCACAGTGACTTTTTATATAGTTTTACGGCAAAATGACATTTTCACCACCTTTTCACTATGTTCATAGTGTCATAGTGTGGTTTCTGCGCATCGCTCATCGTCTTGCAATTCCAATTAAATCTTATGTTTTTGAAGTAATCTCAGCAGTAATCTAGCGCAGGTCAAAAACAAGCAACATCACACCAACATAATGGCTGGCTATCCAATTGTCCCAATTCACTCAAGCCCTTAGTTTCGTATCAGTAAGCATGAGTGTCCACGCTAAGCAGATATTGTTTGCAGTTTTACCTGCGGCTGTATGAAATAGATACCAAGAATTGAACGTACGTCGACCAAAATATCAACTGGTAACCTTTTTGGTCAATGAATCCCCCACCGATGGTTTGGGTTGTTCAAATTCGATCACGAGCCCTCAACATTTATATACTAGTTCGGTGCGAAGTGAGAGGTACCGGGATCAATACCCGGATTCTCCACCATACGTTGTGTTGGAAAACACAACGGGACAGACATGGAGGACGTCAGAATTTATACAGTTTTGAGACTGAAATAACTTGTCCAGAGGTTTAATTCACATGTAGAATAACTCAACATACAGTACGTGGGAATGAAAGTGAACAATAGTTGAATTGAAGACTTGGGCGTTGTCAACGGCGCCTCAGAACCAACTGCACCGAGTGAGACTCTCAGCCCTGTATATGAAGCAGTACAGTTACATAACACACAATCAAACAGGAATACGTAAACATGTGCCGGAATTCCAACCAGCCAAAGGCTTGGCGTAATATGCAAAATAGAGTGCTAAACGCATCACAACATAAGAAATTTGAACTGAATCCATTATTCCGAATCTGTTTACACTGTGCCTCTCTGAGACTTGAAGGTTTGTTTGGTGGAGACTCGGCGTGGAACGTTTGTCAGTGACACCATGCAAGCTGACACCTCAACGTTCGGGATACAGCATGCGTCCAGCCCGTCGTCAGGAGACTTGTCTGCGTGTCTCGCTAATTACTAGGTGCGCCGTCTCAAAGAAAAGGAAGCCCGTTGTTTTTACAGTGCATTCCTTACCACGGAGTTGTTTATATGGGCGGCCGGTAATTGAAGATTATTCGGTCGAATTGTCAACGGTTCGGTCAATCTGCCATCTTCGCTTGTCCGCGCTCGTTGCTCTACTTCGTTGAGGTACTGGGGAGTATATACGGCGCTGTGAATTCGTGTCAATACATTTCGACATTGACATGTGTGTTCTGTGAGGTAGGCAACGCTGGTTCGCCACGAACCTATCGCTTGAGCGTTTTTTTTCGTCGATTCGTCCCTTATCGGTCGAAAGGGGCTTTCACGGCGAACGGTTGTCGGCTAGTGGATAGAGGAATATTTCGGCGAAACAGACGATGGCGGAAGTTAAATGCTATCGACCATGACAGTGAAAGGGTTTATATTAGTCTAATGGACGGATTCAGGGTCTTGATCTTGAAAGGAATTGTGAATCTGTTACATGAAAGCATTCCCTCGGTTCCTTTGTAAATATCCGTGGACTTCGTACCTTCTAACGCAGTAATTGCCGTACAGCACTGATGCAGCACTTAGAAACAATGCTATAGAAGATTTAAGATTCAAGATTCGAGATACTTTATTGTCGTGTACAAATATTTCTACACGAAAATTGCTCTCCCAGTGTTGCAGGAAGTAAAGACAAAATAAAATCACACAGGAAACATTAATAAACATTAATAAAAAATAGGTTAGATTAAAATATTATATTACATTACAAATAGATAATTATAGTCGTAACAGAAGGAACACAAAAACAACCAACCAACCAGCTCATCTTTTAAAAAAGGAATTAAAAATACGAATGGCCCATGGTACAATGCATGATCTCATTCTGTTTATTTTGCAAGTAATTGACACATTCTACCAGATATGTTTTTAATAATGAAAGGGTTTAGTGGATGAGTAGCACCAGACACAATTTCATTAAACTATTTCCTGAATGTTTTTAAAGGCAGCACCGATAAACTGTTTGGCTTGTTTGTCAACACGTTGAAGTTTCTTACGATTGCACACAGTCAGGGAATCAAACCAACTTTGGCAATCGAAAATTATAATCGACTCTACAACGCTCTGATAAAAAAAGTTTCAAGATCCGATCATTAACATTAAAAGATCCCAGTTTCCGTAGAAAGTATAGCCTTGATTTCTGTTTTTAATTTGATTCGTATTTGCATTCAGGTTTAATTCATCATCTACCAGAGTTCCCAAGTATTTAAACCATTAAACAACAGCTATATATGACAAAAGTAACACAATTTATAATACGAGCAATATTACATTTCACAGTAATTCGATCACACTAGTTCTCACAGAACACATGTCGGGCTATATTTAACGTATAATTTGACCATCCCTGACTCACAAATTGATACCGTTATCGGTCTGGCTAAATTTAAAGATCAAAACTGCAAACAGCGTTAGTAACACGAAACCGAATTTTCCAATGTTTTTTTTTGTTTTGGTATATCTCACATTCACTCTCATTCAATATCCTATCCTTTGTGCTAGTAGTACGTGTGTAATTGACTGTACGAAGCAATATATTATCTGCGCTTGCATGAATATGTATTTTGGGGGTTTTTTTTTCACCCGGTGTACTGAGCCTCGCGCGCATGCTCAGAACCTCACGCGCATGCTCAGATCCTCACGCGCTGGTTCAGGTCATCGTGCGCATGCTCAGTGCAACGCAAATACTGGTATATTTGCGCGCGTCACCAAGCGTCCTTGAGACCCCCATTGCGTTTGTGTAGAGAGCAAAGTGGCCAATAAAGAGGGTTGTTTTTGTTTTGTTATCCAGACAAATATGAGCATTTATCAAACATTGTTTCGCTAAGTGGTTCTAGTTTGACATGTTTTTTTCTTGACATAGACCGTGCAATTATCGCAATTGGACGATACCGCAAGCCCGTGGTAGCGCAAATTTACGTCACTTGAGGCACGCTGTGCGCATTGTGTGCAAACTTATGGCCATCTAATGAGGTCGGATCGAAAGGCTATATCATCCATTACTCCATAACGCGCTCATTTGTACACAATGGGCGTTGCGAATTGTATATATCAAAGGGCATCAAAGGCCGATTTCAAAGGACTGCCTATGCAAAAAAAATTACTGAAGATTAAACATAAACACCTAGGCCTATTTTCAGCAAGCCGCCTAAGCGTCAAAACATAAACCTTGAAAATCGGCTGAATTTTATGTAATGTTGCCGTGAACAACCAAATTCATAGTTTTTTCCTTGGTTTGGGCTATAGCAAGGTTCCACATGTACCTCTACGGTTGTGAGTTTCTTGTAGAGACCGATCATCATCCATTGGCATATTTGACCACAGCTAATGTAAATAACAGCAGAGTAATGAGATGGGCTTTGACCCTCCAACAATACAGATTTACAGTTAAGGCAATTAGAGGAAATGACAATATTGGAGCCGATTTTTAAGTAGATGCCCAATTGACTGAGATATTTATTTTAAATGATTAAACGTAAATTGTAAATCGAAGAAGAAAAAAAAACGTTTAATGATCCGAAGAGTAATCCTCTTCAGCTGATTATTTCGCCAGAGAGCGTTGTAGTTACATGTAATCAAGTGTTGTCTGTAAAAAGAAAAAGAAAAACAGAAATGAGCATCTAATTAAGTAAAGGCCTAATTTATCCTGAGAGTAATTCTCTTGGGCGGGCTAATTGTCACGATGTGAGATAATATACTGAGAAATTACTCTTAACTATAATGTGGAGGTGTGTAAAGTGTTAAGAGAAACGTAAATTTATTCTGGGTAACCAGAAGGCCGCTGGCCAGCCGTACGTTTAAATTACGTCTTGTCGCGGGAACGAAACCGCTACATCTGATTGGTTGACGGAGTACTGCTTCAGTGAATACTTTCTTGTATATAATAGAGACTCAGAAGACAAAAGATGGAATAAGCAGTCACGAGGACAGTTTATTCGCGGGCTTGGAGATTTTGAATTGGCGAGAGGAGTTTTCGGATAGAGGTGGAAAATCAGGAGTAACAGCCTGGGAGATAACCCGAGGAGAGGGCGAATTTTGCCAACCTCGACGGCCATAGTACAGGCAGTACCAGCCTCAGAGATACCCCGAGGAGAGGGTCAGTTTTTGCCAGCCTCGAAGGCCGTACCAGCCATTTTGTGAGAGCTGAAGGGCTACGAAAGTTGCCAAATCAGAAGTTCAGCAATTGAGTGCTTGAATTGGTTTACGGTGATCCCGTACTCTGGTACTCAGAGGGGTAATAGCAGAGGATCATCTGAGGACCAGGATCGTAAACCGACCTGTGAGTTTTGTTTAATCCTATAATTGGGTTATGTTTACCTTCAGCAAAGAAACGATTGACTGAGATAGACCTCTGTATAGAGCTGCTGATATCATTAGCACTGATAGTCTGACTTTGTTTCTCAAACCTGAATTGACTGCATTTTGGTTTTGTTTTGTTTTGAGACTAAGAGAGCCGCCCACTAAAGAAAATTGTATATACTGTACTATTTGGAGGGAAGACCTTCTGTCATTGGGAACGACCGGATTGATCTTGCTTATGTACCTCCTAGATTGATATGTAGCAATTAGAATGGGCAAACTGTTGATTCTAAATTCAGGGTTCCTTCGTGGATCACGGACTGCCCACGAGGACTGCCGACGAATGGGTGAGACCCTAGCCAGGGAAACAGCCAAGAGCCGTATGACGACGACTGATCGCATACCTGCCAGTCTCCGGCACTGAACCCATCCTAGAGACAGAGAGCACCCACGCTGATGAACCGGTTGGACACCCAGCGTGAGCTCAAGGACACCAACCCTCGCTTAGGACGCAGCAGGAGTACCAAGTGATGTTTACTAAATTAATAATAAATAATATAGCATAAGTTACTAAATTAATAATATAGTTGAGTTGAGGTTCAGCCCTTTTAAAGAAATCCGTAGAATGTGTACATAGTGTAACTCAGGGTTTAAATAAATTCGCCGCAACAGGTGACATGTAATGTGAATCGTGGTAAATTAATAGCCTTCATTCTGACTGACATTTTCAAGTGACTACCGAGGGTTACGTCCATCTGGGGTGGGGGAAAACCGGGGGATGTGACAAGCTAACAAACTTTCCATTAATCATCACAAAACTAAGTTCATGATCTTTAGCAAATCCCCAAACCCATCTAATCGCATGACTGGCACTTCTATTCTTTGCATTGATAATAAGCCCATTACCCAAGTTCACTCTACTAACTTTCTAGGTGTCACTATTGACGACAAACTTTTTTGGTCTGAACACATTTCCTCAATCACTAAAAATGTTTCTCGTAACACTGGATTTATGGCTAGACTTCGTGCTTTCCTTCCTCCTAAATCTATGCTCTTACTTTACAATACTCTAATTCTTCCTTATCTTAACTACTGCAACATCGTCTGGGCAAATGTTTCTAATAACAAACTCCATGCACTCGTCATTACTCAAAAACGGGCTATTAGGATATGCACTTCCTCGCACCTCCGGTAGCACACCCTCCCTCTTTTTGCCCAATTACACACATTAGCTCTGACTGATATTAACAAACTTCATACGGGTATCTTCATGTACAAAGTAACACAATCTTTTACCCATTTCTCTTTCCTCGTTCTTTACCTCTCTTCGTGACACCCATGGGTAATCCACCAGATCCAGTAACAAAGCACATCTATATGTACCATTCACTCGCACATCATACTCCTTAAAAACACTTCGTTTCTACGGGCCGCGTCTTTGGAATTCCATTGACGAATCCATTAAAAAACAATCATCTGTGGGTCGATTCAAAAATGTTTATAAAACAGCTCTGCTCTCCCAGTATCTGACATAGTTTGTTTTCTCATTATTGTTTCAGCAATAAGCTTTACAAAATGTATGTACTATTTGTCTTCATCGTTTACCGTTTGTCTGTTTACTTCCGACCTGTCTGTCCGTTTGTCTTTGTTCCCTTTTCGTAATAAGGCACTTCACTACAAGCCTCGGCTTCCCGAAGATACCTCCATGCTTATTTTTCCCTTTAAGTTTTGTACAATTAATTCATTCTTATGTTTGTGAATACCTTTCCGCTCAAGGCTCATACATGTATATGTTCAGCTTTTCCCATGAAGCATGGAAATAAATGTGAGTTTGAATTTGAATTTGATTTTGTGGACCCTGTTGAAGTGGATTTCACCTCATGTGACCTGCCCTATATACATCATATATACATATCATATACATCAACATCATATGAGTAATGCAATTGTGGTCTATAGTAGTCTGTGTAAATTTACACCACAGGCTTGTGCATTGCAGCCAAGCTGGTGTAGAGCACTGTGATTGAACAAGTGATGAAACTGTAATGAAATTTCTGTTCACGTCAACATGACATTTTCTACCTGGTTATCAGGGTTTGGATGTTCACAGTGTCAAGCGTGAAAATCCAGGTCGACCATATCATTCATATCCGCCTCCCGTATGTAGGGTGCCGCCCTCTTTCTCCACATAACTTCTCCAAATCGGTGTCGTGGTTTCGCACGGCCATTTCAAGCGATCTGTGACCAGTGTCATAGAGCCTGAAATTCTCCCGAGCGTGAGAAGTCATCCTTGTGTGAACGGGATGATAGCCACTATTGCTTTTGGCTTGTCAGTGGCTTTTGACTTGTATTCCATTATAGCCGTCACTCAGCATGAACCATAGGCAACGACGTGGCTGGTAAGCTGACACTGGGAATCTCCATTTAATGCATTTATGAATTACCCCAAGCAAAGACAAATCTTCAACTTTCTTCTTAACAGAACAAGGACATAACGGGTATGGAAATCTCTATACCTACCCATGGATGCAACATGTGTAGAACAAAGGTGTATTTGCAGGTGTAGAACAAAGGTGTATTTGCAGGTGCAGAACAAAGAGGTATCAGAACAGCTTCTTGCTTGTTCAGCCTCTCTCTGGAATTCTCTTCCTGGTTCATGTTTTCCCCAGCTTACGATCAAATAATTTCTTCAGCCTTCCGGAGTCCCTCTCAATCTCCTTCTTCCCTTAGCCCTTAACCTTGAGTAAATTGCTCTATAGCCTTGTTTTGGGCGAATTTGCATAAAACATCAATATTCATTGAATATTTTTTGCTGCCGTTCATTGCTTTATTATACCGTGCGAAGTGTTTGTGTAATTGAGTTTTTTATTTAACGATTTTTAAACCATTTTGAGATTGTTCGCCCTATCTGCCACCCCCTCCATATTTTGGGTTACTATATCGCGACCGCTGAAAAAATGGATTCTCGCGTTTCCTGACGTCTTGCGCACACTATGGTACCTAATTTGTCCACATCGGACATAACTATCTGATGTTACATGTCAATTTTTTATGCACATGTCATTAAAATTGCACCTAATTATTTGTTTACAATTAACTGTCGGACAGTGGATTGCATTTCTTTATGAAGCATGCTCAGGAATTGGTGTTGCACTGATTTCATGATAATGTATTGTTATTAGAAGAACCAATTTAATGTTTAGAAGGTATTGTGCACAGTGTGTACACCATTCTCGCTCTGCTTAGACATGGTTGTTAGGTTAAGGGCAAGTCTTCGTAAGGACCTCTCCTACGTTATCCAGAGCTGGCTGCTCTTGTTTCGGGCGTTGGACCTCAACTCCGCGGTTTATCTCAATGCCGTGCGCGGCCCCGCGCCGACCCGGGCCGCCTCTCGGGATTCGCCGGCACCGGACCAGATAGCTGAAGGCCTCCCTGAAGTCCGGGTGGGAGGTGGCGTAGATGACAGGGTTAATACAGCTGTTGAAGTACAGAGTGGCAGAGGGCCAGAGTCCCAGCTCGATGCCCGTCACTAGGGAGAAGAATATCGGAAAGATGCAGACGACGAAGGCCAGAACGATGTACGCCATGTTCTTGGTCACCTCCAACTGCCTCTTCCGCAGGCGTTTCCTGAGTGTGCAGTTTGCTGTACTGCCGCTCTCCTTGCCCGATATGGACGCCACGTCGGCTCGGGTCACCATGCGAGACGTCGTGAGGAGGTAGCGGAAAACCGAGATGTAGGACAGTAACAGCAGCGTCAGCTGCGCCGGATAGAAGAAGAGAGCTATGATCGGGCCAAAGATGCCTTCTTTCCACGTGCAAATATTTAACAATTCTGAGTAAAAGTACTGGGTAAGATCGGTAAAGATCGGCAGAACGGCGAAAATGAGAGGCAGCACCCATGCCAGACTGAGCATGAGGGCCAGCTTACGGGTTGTGTAGACCCGAGCTGCCACAGACCGGGACCTGGTGATGCCCACCCAGCGGTTGACGGCGATCAGGGCCAGGGTGTTGATGCTGCAGCAGTTGGTCAGGAGGTGGACGAAGGAGACCGCCGTGCAGAGCCACGGGGCGCCGGGTATCGGCCAGCGGCCGTCGCCCAGGACCGCCACGGCCTGCCAGGGGATCACCAGGCAGGTGAGGAGGTCGGCCGCGGCCAGGTTGACCACGAACACGTTGGTGGTGGTCTGGAGCCGCCTGGACAGGGCCACGCAGACGATGACGCTCAGATTGCCCAGAAGGCCCACCGCCGAAATCAGCACGCACAGCGCGGCAAACACTTGTCTCTCCACCTCAGAAATGAACGGCGCGTCGTCAGTAGACACGTTGGTAATATTCTCCATTGGTAATTTTCGTTCTTACAATCAGTTTGCCACACTCCGTTTTACGAAATCATGCAAAATGGGGCTCAAGTTTTTATTTTTCATCAAGTAGTACGGCCCCAGAGTAGTGAATGTGTTCAAAACAGAGACAGTTCCACAAGCGATCCTCGCAATATGGACTCGTACTACAAGCACAATTTACAGCGAAAACTATACACTGATCGTCATGGACAACCTCCTACAAACAGACTGCTGAGCCCAGTGTTAACCAGATCAGTAAACCCTTTCAGAGCAAATGATCAATCAACGACGGGTCCGGTGAACTTAGCCAGCGATATTCATGTCATGCAGAAAACTAGAAAAAATGGGCCATTCATATAACAAGGTCCATTGTCTTCATATTATAGCATTCATGTATCAAGCGGGGATACTATTAGCCAAATTAAAAGTCCACAGATGCATTCGCCCGCCAAAGTAAAAGCATCAGAGCACTGTCAATAGAAATGTCGACACCCCCTGCCCCAAAAAGGGGTGCATTTAATATCATTTAGAAATGGTAGCGCTTTCTTTCTCTATGATTAATTGCGTCTTTGTGAAACTCAGTAGGCGTTATCACCACTGCTTATTGAAATTGCCCAAAATACGTCACGTAGTTACGTGTACAAAAGACACGGACAGTTACTGCGTACCACGTGAAGGTCAAGTGACTCCGAATTCCCATCAACGAACAAATCTAAAAAATGAATCAACTTCAACTGAAAAGAAGTTGAAAGGAACCTCACGTCATTATAATTATAGAGCAAGTACTTATAGTGTGTTTGCTTCAACGTCATTCCGTCGCGTTACGTTGTTGGTAATATATCCGTAAACACAACGAATGATTAACTAATTCATGAAGCTAAATTAGCGGTTGACCCTATCAAGTTTAAAAGAAAATTCGTCAAATATGACTGAAAAGTCAAATAATATGACTGAATAATATTTCCTGATAATGTTGTTTTTCGAATTTTAAATGCTAGACCTATAATCATTGCAATACTTACTGGCAATGGTTCACGTGGTAAACAGCAAAACTAGAAGTTGACTTTAAGAGTTATACCACAATGGTCCATCACTTTCTGGAAATTGGTCAAAACAAATCCAAACCTCTGACTACTCAGTACTCCATGACGGGATCCTACAGCTGCAAAGTATTTTAAATCGTATGTAAACCAGTCTCGCTCTGCTTAGACATCGATTGTGAGGTTAATGGCAGTCTTTGGAAAGACCTCTCCTACGTTATCCAGAGCTGGCTCCTCTTGCTTCGGGCCTTGGACCGCCACTCCGCGGTTCATCTCGATGCCGTGCGCGGCCACGCGCCGACCCCGGCCGCCTCTCGGGATTCGACGACACCGGACCAGGTAGCTGAAGGCCTCCCTGAAGACCGGGTGCGACGTGCCGTAGATGACGGGGTTCAAGCAGCTGTTGCAGAAGAGAATGGCGATCGCCCACAGAAACAGTCTGGCGTCCGTAACCTGGCTAACGCAGGCGGGGACGGTGCAGACGACGAAGGCCAAGAGGACAAGCGCCATGTTCTTGGTCACCGCCACCTGCCTCCTCCACAGCTGTCTCCTCAGAACGCAGTTGGCATCACCGCCGCTCGACTCCCTGCCAGAGATGGACGGTGCGTTGGCATGGGTCATCATACGAGAGGTCTTACGGACGTACCGGAAAATCGAAATGTAGGAAACCGAGACCAGCGTAAGTTGCACTGGATAGTTGGATACAGTTAATATTTTGTTGAAAAGCTGGGATTCCCAAAAGCAAATGCCTAAGTGTTTTTTAAGAGAATAACTGTCGATATCAGTAAGGACTGGTAAGATGGCGATGCAGAGCGGCAGTCCCCAGGCCAGGCCAACCATGAGGGCCAGCTTGCGGGCGGTGTAGACCCGAGCGGCCACGAAACGGGACCTGGTGATGCCCACCCAGCGGTTGACGGCGATCAGGGCCAGGGTGTTGATGCTGCAGCAGTTGGTCAGGGTCAGGACGAAGACGACCACCGTGCAGAGCCACGGGGCGCCGGGTATCGGCCAGCGGCCGTCGCCCAGGACCGCCACGGCCTGCCAGGGAATGAACAGGCAGGTGAGGAGGTCAGCCGCGGCCAGGTTGACCACGAACACGTTGGTGGTGGTCTGGAGCCGCCTGGACAGGGCCACGCAGACGATGACGCTCAGATTGCCCAGAAGGCCCACCGCCGAAATCAGCACGCACAGCGCGGCAAATACTTGTCCCTCCACCTCAGAATTGAACGGCGCGTCGTCCTTAGACCCGTTTGTAATATTCTCCATTGGTAATTGTAGGCTCCTTAGGATCAAGTAGTACGGTCCCTTGGTAGGGAATATCGTCATAAGAGAGACGGTTTCACAATCGATCCTCACAACGTGGACTCGCACTTTTTGCGAACTTTCTAAAGCGATCTTCACGGGCACAACCGCTTTGCATGCAGAGACTGATGAGCCCTATAGGTTTACCGGATCAGAAATCTTCTCTCTCCGCCCAAGTTAGGACTAGAGTCGGTGGATTATGGCGCTATGTACACGTACACGATAGGTACACGTCAGTGATGTTGCAGGTTTCCTCTGATAATGGCTGTGCGCTCCCGTCACCAGACGCTTTTCATGCGCAAGATGCCGTAAAGGCATCGGAAGAAAATCTGCCATTAATTTTACGACCAATGCTATTATACGCACCGAGTCAGACCGTCTGCTCATAGCCGTGTTAATTGACTCCGGGCCCCGTTGCGCTATAGCGACATCGCTCGCCGCAACCACACAACCGCCCCTGGAAATAAAGGGAAATAAATCGCCACTTAAATAATAGACCAGCTTTGCGTCAGTAATTGGCCAATTTTCGAAGTAACCAACTCATTAGCTATTTACAAACCAATGGGGTTATTTCTCATGTAAAACATGCACTGAATGGGTCTCTACAATAAATATCACAGTCAAGCTCTTTTTCTGCTGTAATCCAAGGGCCTGAAGTGTACCAACATACTACCAAGCTTACTTTTCTTAGTGGAGTCACAAATTGGTCATCTGTTTTACCCTCTAAAAAATCTCCTCATAAAAATGATGATGCCATTGTAAGGTCATGAAAAAAAAACATTAGAAAAACAGTCACTTTCAAGCTGCAATTAAATACCTCTGGATTAGGTTTGATGAAAAAATCCTAAAATGATTGTAAAGCATACATTTGGGTGATAAATTAACAGGTCTGCAGGGGAGACCAGATATTTTCAGAAACTGTTGTATACAACCCAGTGGGTTTCTGTTGCATGATCCTGTGATCACAAAATATGCTCGTGAATATTGAAATTCACATTAGCATAAAAACTTACAACTTGCAAATACACTCCCAGAACGAAGGTTAAACATTTTGATTGTTAGCAACATTGCAAAACCGTTCTGTATCATGGAGCCCTTGGTCAAGGGATTCTGGCTTTATTTTACATCCTATAGGCCTATACAAAAACAAACAAAGGAAAAAAAAAAAAAAAAAACAATCCAGGCAAGCCCTCCAGGGACATCCTCTGTAGACGTGTCTGTTTACGTGTTATGTGGTTTGCTAAACTGGCCACGGCATCTGTTTTTGCCCCAGAGGATATAAAACATCTGTCTTTTCGGTCATTTTCCTTTTTCCATGGTAAGTGCCCACAAAAATGCCCCCCTCCCATTATCAATGGGCTTTCAGAGGATCCAATTAGAGTGTGGGGCAGGCAGGAAATTACCCAGAGGGTGGTCTGGTAGCCCACAGCAATCAATGGACCTCCCAGGTCCGCTACAGTGGCTATATACGGCCATGAATATATTGTTATCAGGCATACACTGCCAGCCCCACGATATATTACCAGGCCCCTGAGATTTCTTGGCACGATTCAAGTAACACGTCATTACTATGCCCAGGTCACGATATAATGCTAGGACTGGGCTAGCCAGTCATTGCTTGCACACTCCAGACACATGTAGGAAGTCCACAAAAGGCAAGCATGAAGTTATTTACCCCCACTACTAATTAATTAAGCACAGGATGGGATGTAGTTCGACACCGTTACGTGACCAAGGGGTGACATCAGTTTTATTGGACAGACCGTTTAAGTTACTATAATTTCGAAAGAAGCTCTTTCTAAATCTGAAGGTCCTGCAAGATGAAATGAATACATAATAAGTGTGTCGGTGTTTTACTGAGAGCAACTGCTCAGAAAAACAAATGTTTCACTTTGAGACCCCGACTTTCTCATTCCATCAAATCCAAATACATGTACATGTATATACATAATTATACACGTGTATATTAGATAGTTTTGCACTTGTTATAATCCTGGAGGCGATTTCATATAAAGCAGCTTCATCACCGATATGCGCACAAAGGATATGATCATCGTGTCAACCCACACGTCCCTGTTTATTCATGTTAAGTAAAGAAGAGTGGAATACAAGTCAAAAGAAACAGACATAACATCGCAGTGCTGTGTGTAACCCTGTGTACACGAGGTCTTTTCGTGCTTAGCAGGTTTTTACGCCTAAGCGGCTCTATGAATTCGGGCCCTGTTGGAAACACTACACGTTTTGCGCGTAACGTTGACGTATAGGAATTCTACTGCCAACCCTTTTTCGGCATTGCGTTAAAAGGACGATGCAATGTACATTGTGATGAAAAATTGCTGACGTATACGTGAAATCCCAGCAACCAATGCATAGCTTGTCAATATCATAGCTCTTTCTATGGATGAAGGTCATTATACGTTTGTATAAACTTAATGGACAACAACGAATGAAATCAAAGAGAGGTTTTTTTCGGGTTTGACAGAAAGTCCCAGTGCGGTAGTTCTGTTGTCTTGTAAACGAGTGAACGCACACAAGTCGCGCCGTTGGCGGGCGTTGCCGCCGTGACGTAACGGGGCCCGGACCCCATCGGAGCGGCCATCGACAGCCTGTTTCCGTACTGCCACCATTCATTGCAAATCCGGCAAATTGTCTCTAATTTGCTGGCATTTTACTTCGGCACCCGATGCAATGACGCCAGCACAGATCATTTTGGCAAAGATGAACTGTTTCAAGTCAAAGAGGCGTGTTAACGGAGGCAGTGGCGGTACATATATCTATGAACATCTAAACCGTGAAAAGGGGTTGAAAATGTCATTTTGCCGTGAAACTAAAAAGTCACTGTGATTTTACGGTGCATCTTACAGTTAATTCACCGTGAAAATAATCGCTTCTCTGACTTGATAAGGACATCTTCTGGTCACTAAAGAGACCGTGAATAAACCGTGAATATCTAGGGTGGCAACCTCCAGCCTTGAGGGATGGCTATTTCAATTACCATTAGGGACCACCAGCCCCCATAGATATACTGTATGGTGCCTTTGTAACTATCATTCCCAGATAATTTTAAATTGCCTCTAGCCATTTACCACCAAGAATGTGGCCTTGGAGACCACTGAGGTGAAAACACCGTGAAAATGACTTGGCTAACTGTGTGCCATGAAGTAGGGGTGAAAACACGGTGAATTTTCTTTTCACGGCTAAATGACATTTTCACCCCATTTTCACGGTTAAGATGTTCATAGTTATATACACCCCCAAAACTATAATAATTTTTTTTACGAGCAAGAAAAAGGCAGAGAGAAAACCAAAAGGTATATAAAGACGTGGCAAATGAAGTGTGGGATCTAAGGGGATTATAACTTTCTGCCTCTTTACCTTCTTTCTCTACGCTCACTCTCTCTCTCTAGTTCTCTCCCTCCCCCTGCCACTCTCTCTCCCCCTATCTCCCATCTCTCTCAAAAAACACCTCTCCCATACTTTCTATGATTAATTGCGTCTTTGTCAAACCTAGTTATCACCACTGCTTATCAATAATAATAATAAATAAATAATGAGACGCTCATGGCACAGTTCAGTAAAAACAGTTAAGAAACAAAATATTAAAAACAGTTATAACTATGTTAACAACGAGGTGGTGTTTAAGGGCTAATTTGAACTCAGATATTGAATTAATGGAACGAATATTGAGCGGCAGTAAATTCTAAAAAAAAAAGGGGACCGGCATTAGAAAAAGATCGATCACCCCATGAATTGTCAGCATGAGGGACAGCAAGCAAAAGGGAATCGGAGGATCTTAAGCACCTGGGTGGGTTGCACGTGGTCAACAAGTTGGAGTTGTATCGGGGAAAAACAGTAGCAACAGCAAGATGACGCCGTAACGTGTCATCAAGACTCAGACAATCATTCCACGTGAAATTTACGCGAGGTGTTGACTCTTAAAAAATCCCATCGACGAACGAATCGAGGGAAAAACATCAACTACAACTGAAAAGACGTTGAAAGGAACCTAACGGCATTTCAGTTATAGTGCATGTAGTTGGTCCTTTTGTTTTAGCGCCATTCCATCGCGTTATGATTATTGTATTGTTTCAGTAAATACAAATAATGGTTAGGCCTATTATTGGGTCATGAAGTTAATTGAGCGCGTACCTGTCTCAAGTTAAAAACAAATCGATGAAAAATGACTTTAGAATATGAAGTCGATTATGACTGAAAAATATGAAGTCAAATATAACTGAAGAACATCTGTTCAGAATGAATTTTAAACGCTACATCGATAATACTGCAATACTAAATTGGCGATGGTTCACGTTCAAAACGGCAAAACTGAAAAATGACGTTTAGAGTAAGACCAAAATGGTCGACGGCTTCATGGAAATTAGTAAAGGTTTTTTTAAGCACTATATACCCGTAAACGAGATCATACACAACTGCACAGTTTTTGCATCGTATGTAAACCAGTCTCGCTCTGCTTAAACGTCGATTTTGAGGTTAACGGCAGTCTTTGGAAAGACTTCTCCTACGTTATCCAGAGCTGGCTCCTCTTGCTTCGGGCGTTGGACCTCCACTCCGCGGTTTATCTCGATGCCGTGCGCGGCCCCTCGCCGACCCCGGCCGCCTCTCGGGATTCGCCGGCACCGGACCAGGTAGTGGAAGGCCTCCCTGAAATCCGGGTGCGAGGTGGCGTAGATGACGGGGTTCAGGCAGCTGTTGGAGAAGAGAACGGCGAACATCCACAGCCTCAGCCTGGCGTCTGCACCCTGGCCAACGAAGATGGGGCTGGTGCAGACCACGAAGGCCAAGACGACGAAAGCCTAGTTCTTGGTCACCGCCACCTGCCTTCTCCACAGCTGTCTCCTCAGAACGCAGTTGGCATCACCGCCGCTCGCCTCCCTGCCAGAGATGGACGGTGCGTTGGCTTGGGTCATCATACGAGAGGTCTTACGGACGTACCGGAAAATCGAAATGTACGAAACCGAGACGAGGGCAAATTGTACCAGAAAGCTGGACACTGTTAGTATAATGCTGAAAAGCCTGGATTCCCAAAAGCAAACGCTTAACTGTTTTCTAAAAACGAAACTGTCGATATCAGTTATTACGGGTAGGATGGCGATGCAGAGCGGCAGTCCCCAGGCCAGGCCAACCATGAGGGCCAGCTTGCGGGCGGTGTAGACCCGAGCGGCCACTGACCTGGACCTGGTGATGCCCAACCAGCGGTTGACGGCGATCAGGGCCAGGGTGTTGATGCTGCAGCAGTTGGTCAGGACGAGGACGAAGGGGACCGCCGAGCAGAGCCACGGGGCTCCGGGTATCGGCCAGCGGCCGTCGCCCAGGGCCGCCACGGCCTGCCAGGGGAGGAACAGGCAGGTGAGGAGGTCGGCCGCGGCCAGGTTGACCACGAACACGTTGGTGGTGGTCTGGAGCCGCCTGGACAGGGCCACGCAGACGATGACGCTCAGATTGCCCAGAAGGCCTACCGTCGAAATCAGCACGCACACTGCGGCAAACACTTGTCTCTCCACCTCAGAATTGAGCGGCGCGTCGCCAGTAGACCCAATGGTAATATTCTCCATCGGTATTCGCTGACTCCTTAATATCTTAATATCGGAAATATCTTCAAAACAGAGAGAGCTTCACAAGCGATCCTCGCAAAAAGGACTCGCACCTTCTGCGAACTTTCTAAAGCAATCTTCACGGGCGAAACCGCCATGCACAGACGGATGAGCCCTGGGTTTACCGGATCAGAAATGTGTACACCCTTGTCTCGTCGCACAAATATGGACGTTTGAGTCGTCTGAAGATTTGTCGTTGAAAGTTACCATCATCACCGTTCCTTCCTATCTGTAAGCCTCAGCACCGAATGGGATACTCACGAAATGTTCATTAATGAGGAGTAGCCGTCCTTATTGCGTTACTGCTGCTCTTGATCTCCTATTCACCTCGTCTAGTCTTATCTTCCCCCAGTGTCTAAGTTTTTAAAAACACCTCTCTAACTCTTGAATGTCCACGAGAGAGAAAAACTGTGGTGTGTGAAATGGTGAATTCCGGCCATAGGCACACGTCAGGATTGAAACAGGTTTCCTCTCCGCAGTGACCCTGCGCTTCCGTCGCCAGACGCTTTTCATATGTAATATGTCGTCAAGGCATCGAAGGCAATTTTGCCCTTTTACGATAATTGCTGAACACACCGAGTCAGACCGTCTACCAATGGCCGCGTTAATTGACTCCGGGCCCCGTTGCGCCATAACGATTTGTTCGGGGCGGTGCTGGCTGACTCGTCAACAGTCGCGAGCCGTCGTCCAATATCGAGCCCCGAGACGCGGGTGCTGGCTGTGCACGGTGACATTTATTGTTTATCCGCACGAACGAACGGCAGTGCACTACAGTCAGTGTGAGTCAACGTTCGGTCCACGGTGGGGTGACTTCCTCGACCAGAACCTTACCGGTCACACAGAGGTGCTACTAGTTTGCCGGTGCTGTGAACTAAAGGTCAACTGAAGTCAAAAAACTAAAAAATCCTGGTTTGGCTTTAAATATGCTTAGAGGTACATTATGATTCCAGATCAAACATATCTTCTGTTTCGGGCTTATTGAAATACATTTTTACTAATTAAGATTATTATCGTATTTATTGAGGCCTTGTTCTTTATACGTCATGGGATGAACGCATTTTGTTTTTCTCTCCCAGCGAAGGCCGTATACAATACATAGTCGGAGATGTTCACCGAAACATTCATTGGTTCTGTTAATAAATGAAGGTCTTCATACTTTCCTGAGTTTCACCGGCCTGTGTATAAACTTAATGGACATGCGCGAATTAAATACACAAAATGTTATTCCTGGCTGGACGTAATCTCCCTGTGCGGTAGTTTGGTTGACTTGTAAATGAGCGAACGCACGTTAGTAGGCAGTGCCGCCGTAGCGTAACGATAGCCCCTTTGGCGCGGCCATTATAGCAGCCTGTCTCCGTGCCGCCACCATTCATTGCACGGCAAATTGACATAATTTGCTGGCAATTCATTCGGGCACCCAAAGCAATGACGCGAGCACAGATCGTACAAATGTATGGGCAAATATGAACTGTTTCACGCCTGACGTTAGTCATACAGGCTTGTCAATGGAGGCAGTGGCTGTACATCCACAAACTATAATTCATGATTTTTTTTTCACTGATGAGCTCTGGGTTTATCGGATAAGAAATGCGTAAACCATTTCACAGCTTCTGGTAATTGCTATGAAATAAGCGAACAATATTCTTGTTAGAAAATTTGCAAAATGGGCCATAGCTGTAACGGGGCCGTCGTATTCATATAGTATTCATATATCAAGTAGGGATACCCTTAGGCAAATTAAACGTCTTAAAAAGCTTTCGTCCGCCATAGTAAAACCATCGGACTGAGCACTGTCAACATACATGTGGCTACCCCTTCCAAAACACAAACAAGGCGTTCATTTAATGAGATTTAAAAATGCTAGTACTTTCTTTGTCTATAATTGTAATGGCGTCTTTGTCAAACCCAGTAGGCGTTATTAATCTGCTAATTGAAATTGCCCGAAATGCCGCCGTAACGTGTCCATCGAACGAGACAGCTATTGCGTACCGCGTGAAGGTCACGCGAGGTGTATAGACTCTTAGAATTCCTATTGACTGACAAATTGGAATACAATTCTACTTCAACTAAAAAGATGTTGAATTGAACCTGACGGCATTTTAATATAGCGCAAGAAGTTGGAGCTTATGTTTAAAATCCATTTCCCCGCATTACGTCTATTGTAATAGTTTCGTAAACACAATAAAATAATAATTATTTGATTAATGAAGTTTATATGTCGCTTGGCTCTCTTAAGTTTAAAAGAATATTTATAAAATATGACTAAAGAAAATAAAGTCAAGAATGACTGAAGAATATTTTGTTCAACGTAAATGCTTTTCGAATTGTTAACGCAACATTGATAATTGCAATACTAACTGACAAGGGTTTATGTGCAAAACGGTAAAACTACAAAATGACGTCATGAGTCATACCAAAATGCTCGTCCGCTTCCTGGAAATTGGTGGAAATAAAATATCCCATCCTCTAAGTATACAACATACTCGTGTCACGGGTTTTAAATAATTCGAGGAAGGCAGAGAACTGGAGTTCGATCACAGTTTAATTCTGTAGAACAATAGAGAACACGTCCTGGTTAAGCTTCGTCTTCTGAGCATTTGAGTCAACAGTTAAATTAATACCTCTTCCAATATCAGATAATCTTGAAATGCAGTGAAAATTACACATACATGTACTTCAGTTGTTTGTGAAGCAAGTAAATCGATATACATATAGATGAATACAAGCAAAAATAAGGTTTAAATGCAAACCTGTAGGACGAAGAGAAAACACGTCCGGGTTAAGCTTCGTCCTCTCAGCGTTTAAGTCAACGCAAGAAAATAACAATGCACGGGGTTCTCCATGTAATTTCCATAATAAGAGATAGCCGCTTACCATTTAAATCGCCTCATGCATATTAATGAAGTTGATAAATAACAAGCCGTGCTATAAAGCTACTAGAAGAAAAATAAATATAGGGGTAGATTTTCTTTTGCAACCGTCACACTCGTAAACGATATCCAACAATCTCGTGTGTCTCTCCACTGTAGAAATTAAAGGCGGGTTGTCGGTAGACCCGTTAGTAACGTTCTCCTTTGGTAATTATCGTTCTTACAATCAGTTTGCCGCACTCAGTAGTACATCATCATGCAAAATGGGCTTCAAGTACAAATCTTTCTTTTTCATCAAGTAGTACTGTCCATGAGTAGGGATTGTTTTCATAAAGAGACTCTTTCACAAGCGACCCTCGCAACATGGACTTGTACTATACACACGCAATTTCAAGCGAAACTTATCAAACGATCTTCACGGACATAACCGATGTGTACAGAATGACGTGCCCTGGGTGTACCAGATCAGAAATGCCCGAACACTAACAAAGCTTCTCATAAATCAACGACGGCTGCGGTAAAATTACCGAACAATGTTCATGTCAGGAAACTAGAAAAATGGGTCATTCCTTTTACGGGGTCGCTGTATTCATATGCTATTAATATATCAAGCGGGGATATCATCAAGCAAATTAAATGCGCACAAAATTAATGCGTTCGTTTTCCAAAGTAAAAGCATTGGACTGAGCATTGTCAACATAAAATGTCGCCATCCCTTTCCCAAAAAACAACAAGGGTTGCATTTAATAGCTTTGGAAATGGCTAGTGCTTTCTTTTTCTATAATCAATGACATCTTTGTTAAACACATGATTGTTATGAACACCGCTTATTGGAATTCCCCATAATTACGTCGTAACGTGAGTTACGCATATTTCCGTAAACAAAGAATGATTGATTATTCATGAAGTTGATTAAAAGAAAGTTTAAAAAGAAAACAAAAAAGTTTAAAAGAAAATGTGTCAATTATGACTGAGGAATATCAAGTCAAATATGACTGAAGAATTTTGTTCACAATAAATGTTCTTCGAAATTTAAAAGGTATACATGGTTGCAATATCAGCTGGCCAGTGTTTTCTTTACAAAACGGCAAAACTGCAAAGTGAATTTAAGAGTTATACCTCAAATGGTCGACCGCTTCCTGAAAATGGTCGAAACATAATATCCCAAACTCTGACTACTCTGCACTAACGAACGATATCCTACAACTGCCAAGAATTCTGCATGGTGTGTAAACCAGACCCGCTCTGCTCAGTCATTGATTGTGAGGTTAACGGCAGTATTTGTAAAGACCTCTCCTACGTTATCCAGAGCTGGCTCCTCTTGCTTCGGGCGTTGGACCCCAACTCCGCGGTTCATCTCGATACCGTGCGCGGCCCCGCACCGACCCGGGTCGCCTCTCGGGATTCGCCGGCACCGGACCAGGTAGCGGAAGGCCTCCTTGAAGTCCGGGTGCGAGGTGGAGTAGATGACGGGGTTCAGGCAGCTGTTGGAGTGGAGAACAGTGATCGCCCAGAGCACCATTCTAAGGTCCGTAGCCTGGCTAACGCAGAGGGGGCTGGTGCAGAACACGAAGGCCAAGACGACGAAAGCCATGTTCTTAGTCACCGCCACCTGCCTCCTCCACAGCTGTCTCCTCAGAACGAAGTTGGCATCACCACCGCTCGCCTCCCTGCCAGAGATGGACGGTGCGTTGGCTTGGGTCATCATACGAGAGGTCTTACGGACGTATCGGAAAATCGAAATGTAGGAAAACAAGACCAGCGCCAGTTGTAACGGATAGCTGGACACAGTTAATATTTTGTTGAAAAGCTGGAATTTCCAAAAGCAAATGCGAAAATGGTTTTGAAAAGCGTAACTGTCGATATCAGTTATGACGGGTAGCATGGCGATGCAGAGCGGCAGTCCCCAGGCCAGGCCAACCATGAGGGCCAGCTTGCGGGCGGTGTAGACCCGAGCGGCCACGGACCGGGACCTGGTGATGCCCACCCAGCGGTTGACGGCGATCAGGGCCAGGGTGTTGATGCTGCAGCAGTTGGTCAAGACGAGGACGAAGGGGACCGCCGTGCAGAGCCACGGGGCGCCGGGTATCGGCCAGCGGCCGTCGACCAGGACCGCCACGGCCTGCCAGGGGAGGAACAGGCAGGTGAGGAGGTCGGCCGCGGCCAGGTTGACCACGAACACGTTGGTGGTGGTCTGGAGCCGCCTGGAAAGGGCCACGCAGACGATGACGCTCAGATTGCCCAGAAGGCCTACCGCCGAAATCAGCACGCTCAGCGAGGCAACCACCTGCCTCTCCACCTCAGAATTGAACGGCGCGTCGTCGGTAGACCCGTTAGTAACGTTCTCCATTGGTAATTCTCGTTCTAGATCTTACAATCAGTTTGCCGCACTCAGTAGTACATCATCATGCAAAGGTGGTTCAAATCCAAATCATTTGTTTTTCATCAAGTATTATGGTCCCTGAGTAGTGAATGTTTCAAAACCGAGACAGTTTCACAACCGATACTCACAACATGGACTTGTAGTATACACGCACAATTTTAAGCGAACATTTTGAAGCGATCATCACCGACCCAACCGATGTGCACAGACTGATGAGCCCTGGGTTTACCAGATCAGAAATGCCTGAACATTTTCAAAGCTTCTCATAAATCAACGACGGCTTCGGTGAAATTAGCGAACAATATTCATGTCAGAAAACATGAAAAATGGGCAATTCCTGAAACTGGCCAGCCGTATTCATAAATATACTATTCATTTCCCATGCGGGGATACCATTAGGCAAATTAAACGTCAACAAACGCATTCGTCCGTCACAGTAAAAGCATCGGCGACTGTTTGTCTTCTCACTTCACTCCAAACCAGAAAATGTTAACTATACACATATAATTATAATCAAGGTAATGTGTACATAGTCTATGGTAATTTTCAAGTAACGCAAGTCACGGTAACGCGAGTCACATCAATTAATTATCAATTTTTTTCTAAATTGGTTTGGAAATGTATTTCATTTTAGGAGATGTAGAAATGATATAGGGTTGTGAGCTTCTGATAACTATTCATTGATTTATCCAATTCATAGTTTGAGGAGAAATTTGATTTAAACCCAAGCTGATTTTACTGCTTTCCTTTTTGTAAACGCGAGTCACGGTATAATTACAAGAGAATTAAAGTATTGTTATCAGTTGAGATCCTGTTTTGGACTGTTTTGGACTGAGCACTGTCAATAGAAATATCGGTATCCCCTCCCCAGAAAAAAGGGTGCATTTAATATCATTTTACAAGTTTATATAGTGGGCATCTCCATGGAAAAAGGGAAAATGGACTAAAACAATTTTCACTGAGTTTCTTAAGTTCGTTTTTCTTTTCCAACAGCATATTGACTAAAGCAATGGAAACAAATCAATAGGTAATTTTTTGCTTGACTTTTAACTAGAAATGTCACCTTCTCAACATCATGACTTGTGTAGTAATTATTACATTTTGACCCATACAAGAGCTATTACTCATTCTCCCTAAACAACCCCAATTTAAAATTCATGGTGAGTAAAAAGTTGGAAATAGTTTCATTGGACATTTCTCTCATTACATTTTATGACAAACAGTCCTCTTTTGTTCTAGCTTTTTAAGGATAAACCCGCTAAATCAGGTCGCTGTGACAATGTAACGCGAGTCATATTTTACACACAATGTTAACTGTATACGAAAACCCCAGGGGCATTGAGTTTGTCCATTTTAAATCTCCTTCTTCAAGGTGCAGCAAACCAAATTACGACAAAAAAACCCTAGGTTATCTACATAGGAAAATGCTTCTGCCACTGAAAGTTAGTAACGCGAGTCACATGTAATGCGAGTCACAGCATTTCTCAGCGGTATATAGGGTAACGCGAGTAACAGTAGTTCCAGTGCGTGTCATCTTCTCATCAGTGGCTATTGTTTTGTAATGTTTATTGGCCTGTATATAGAGGGCAGCACAATCATTTTCCCACAATTCCATGCACCAGGGTACCTGAAGCTGACAATAAACCTGATGATATTGCTGTATGAGACTGGTGGTTTATGTTGTGCATTTGTACGTGGTCAAATGTTATCCAGGGGAAGTCAAAAAACTGTAAATGGTGATTACCAAGTTTATGTCATGGAGCCAGCTGGCCAACATACCATGGTAGGAAGTGGCCCACTGTCTCAGGTGAAATTTTATTCCCATGAGAAACTGGTGAGAAACGTGAAGCCGCCATTCACAGTCAACCATCCTGGCCATTACAACTTCTTGTCATGAAGCGTGTTTGATCAAACATACGTGGCAATGTCGTATTCATTCAAAATAACCCATTTACCACCTTTTTTTGAGGGGATGTACTGCACCAATTCTTTGAAGTAAATATGTTATCATTCATCATATGAAAATGCTGTTTATTGATTTGGCAACTGTTTGTCTTCTCACTTCACGCCAAACCTGAAAATTATAACTATACACATATATAATCAAGGTAGTGTGTACATAGTCTATGGTAATTTTGAAGTAACGCAAGTCACGGTAACGCGAGTCACATCAATTTTCTAAATTGATTGGGAAATGTATTTCATTTTAGGAGATGTAGAAATGATATAGGGTTGTAAGATTCTGATAACTATTCATTGTTTTATCCAATTCATAGTTTGAGGAGAAATTTGATTTAAACCCAAGCTGATTTTACTGCTTTCCTTTTTGTAAACGGGAGTTACGGTTTAATCAGAAGAGAATTAAAGTATTGTTATCAGTTGAGGTCATGTTTTGTTAGTGTTAGTGTATACCTAGTGTCAGTTGGTATCTACACAAAGGAAGTGGATTTTTCTTCTACAACATTTCAGTACATATGTGGTTATAAATGTTTCAAAATAGACTAAATTGTAACGAAAGTCACCGTGGAAATCCACTAGTGCTTTCTATGATTAATAACGCCTTTGTCAAACCCGGTAGACGTTATCAACACTGCGTATTGAGTGGCCCTAACTGACGCCGTAACGTTTCTAATGGAAAAGGGCAGTTAATGTGTACCGCGTGAAGGTCTCGCGAGGTGTACATGCACTCTTCAAATTCCCATCAACGAACAAATCGAAGAAAACAATCCACTTCAACTGAAAAGATGTTGGAAAAAAACCTAACGGCATTACAATTATAGAGCAAGTACTTTGTGCTTTTGTTTCAACGTCACTCCATCGCGTTATTTTTATTGAAATGTCGCCGTAAATACATTGAATAATTAATTGATTCATGAAGTGAATTCAGCCTGTGATTCTCCAAAGGTTTAAAGATAATCGGTCAAATAAGTCTCAAGAATAAAAGGAAAATGAAGTCAAATATGACTGATGAATAATAGTTCACAGTGAATGTTCTTTGAAATTAAAACGCTAAATCAAATATTGCATTACTAACAGGCAAGAGTTCAAGTGCAAAACGGGAAAAACTACAAAGGGGCTTTAAGAGTAATACCAAAATTGTCGACTGCATCCTGGAAATTAGTCGAAAGAAATCCCAAACTCTGCACAGTATTTTACATCGTATGTAAACCAGTCTCGCTCTGCTTAGACATCGATTGTCAGGTTAACGGCAGTCTTTGTAAAGACCTCTCCTACGTTATCCAGAGCTGGCTCCTCTTGCTTCGCGGTTCATCACGATGCCGTGCGCGGCCCCGCGCCGACCCGGGCCGCCTCTCGGGATTCGCCGGCACCTGACCAGGTAGCTGAAGGCCTCTCTGAAGTCCGAGTGAGAGGTGGCGTAGATGACGGGGTTCAGGCAGCTAATTTGAAAAATGGGCCATTGCTGTAACAGGACCGTCGTATTCATATAGTATTCATATATCAAGTCGGGATACCCTATAGGCAAATTAAACGTCTTCGAAAGCTTTCGTCCGCCTCAGTAAAACCATCGGACTGAGCACTGTCAACATACAAGTGGCTACCCCTCCCAAAACACAAACAAG
Source organism: Luidia sarsii (assembly GCA_949987565.1). Taxonomy (NCBI): domain Eukaryota; kingdom Metazoa; phylum Echinodermata; class Asteroidea; order Paxillosida; family Luidiidae; genus Luidia; species Luidia sarsii. Next base: position 11,387,984 of record OX465109.1, on the reverse strand, counting down.
GCGTTCATTTAAAAGGGTTTAAAAATGCTAGTGCTTTCTTTTTCTATAATGTGATGCGTCTTTGTTAAACCCAGTAGGCGTTATTAATCTGCTAATTGAAATGGCCCGAAATGCCGCCGTAACGTGTCCATCAAACGAGACAGTTATTGCGTAAGCGTGAAGGTCACGCGATGTGTATAGACTGATACAATTCTATCAACGGACGAATCGGAGAATAAATTGAACTTCAATTGAAAAGATGTTGAAAGGAACCTAACGGCATTTTAATGATAGTGCATGCAGTTGGTGCTGATCTTTCTGCGCCATTCCGTCGTATTTTTTTCATAAACTTAATCAATGATTACTTCAATTAATGAAGCTAATTTATCACATGACTTTTAAGTTTATAAGAAAATGTATCAAATATGACTGAAGACTAAAAAGTCATTTATGACTGAAGAATAATTATTTTGTTCACATTATATGTTCTTCGACTTTTAACCCTTTTGACCATCTCACAGCCGTAGGCGGATTCCGCGCGCCCCTCAGATCTTGGTCGTTGAATGGTGGTATGGAATGATATTATGCAGAGTGATATAGAATTACATAATGAACATGTGCCAAATTTCAATTGAAAAAAGTAACGTTTTGTCATAATTATTGCTCATTAATTATTTATTCATAATTCCATTTGTTTGGCTTTTTTATGTTTTCATTTTGTTTAGTGATTTTCTATGTTTTTTCCTTAATTTGCCTAAATTTGAAAATGATAATGAAACACCAATAACTAATAATTGCATGCAGCACTATTAATGAGCTAATTATCCCAAAGAATCCTGAAAAGAAATACCCTATGCACCTTGGATGCTAGGCTTTTATGTAGTGTAAGTCAATGGAAAAATTTCCGTCAAGCTATACCATGACCCTGAAAAATTATTATTGTCAGAGAACGGCACCACCAATTTTAATAAAATTCGTGTGGCTAAGAAGATTATCGAAAAAGTCATAAAGCCTCAAAACGCAGAAAAGACGCTATAAGAACATAAAGGGGGCGGATTACGCCCCGGCTCTTTGAGAGTTAAACGCCACATCGATAATAATTTCAGTACTAATTAACTGGCGAGAGTTCACAAGGAAAACGGTTAAACTGCAAAGTGACGTTAATAGAAATACCCGCTCTACGCTCTACAGTCTTTGTAAAGACCTCTTCTACGTTATCAACAGCTGGCTCCTCTTGCTTCGGGCGTTGGACCGCCACTCCGTGGTTCATCTCGATGCCGTGCGCGGCCCCACGCCGACCCGGGCCGGCTCTCGGGATTCGCCGGCACCGGACCAGGTAGCTGAAGGCCTCCCTGAAGTCCGGTTGCGAGGTGGCGTAGATGACAGGGTTCAGGCAGCTGTTGGAGAAGAAAATGGCCAACGCCCACAGCACCATCCTGGCGTCCGTAGCCTGACTAATGCAGGCGGAGCCGGTGCAGACGACGAAGGCCAAGAGGACAAGCGCCATGTTCTTGGTCACCACCACCTGCCTCCTCCACAGCTGTCTCCTCAGAACGCAGTTGGCATCACCGCCGCTCGCCTCCCTGCCAGAGATGGACGGTGCGTTGGCATGAGTCATCATACGAGAGGTCTTACGAACGTACCAGAAAATCGAAATGTAGGAAACCGAGACGAGGGCCACTTGTACCGGAAAGTTGGAAACATTTAATATAAGGCCGAACAGCGGGGATTGCCACGTGCAAATGCTGAATTGTTTTAGAAGACCGTAACTGTCGATATCAGTTATGACGGGTAGGATGGCGATGCAGAGCGGCAGTCCCCAGGCCAGAACCACCATGAGGGCCAGCTTGCGGGCGGTGTAGACCCGAGCGGTTACGGACCGGGACCTGGTGATGCCCACCCAGCGGTTGACGGCGATCAGGGCCAAGGTGTTGATGCTGCAGCCGCTGGTCAGGATCAGGACGAAGACGACCGCCGTGCAGAGCCACGGGGCGCCGGGTATCGGCCAGCGGCCGTCGCCCAGGACCGCCACGGCCTGCCAGGGGAGGAACAGGCAGGTGAGGAGGTCAGCCGCGGCCAGGTTGACCACGAACACGTTGGTGGTGGTCTGGAGCCGCCTGGACAGGGCCACGCAGACGATGACGCTCAGATTGCCCAGAAGGCCCACCGCCGAAATCAGCACATGCAGCACGGCAAACACTTGTCTCTCCACATCAGAAATGAACGGCGCGTCGTCGGTAGACCCGTTGGTAATGTTCTCCATTGGTAATTGTCGGTTCTATTGGATCAGGTAGTACGGTTCCTAGTCGTCTTCAAAACGGAGACAGCTCCACAAGCAATCCTGGCAGCACTGACTTGCACTTTCTTCGCACTTTCTGCGAACTTTCTAAAGCAATCTTCACTGGCACAACCGATATGCATGCACAGGCTGGTGAGCAATGGATTTACAGGATCAGAAATGGGTAAGCCATTGTCTCTCCGTCTCTCCGCCCAAGTACGGACGTTTGAGTCGCCGGAAGATTGGTCGTCGAAGATCACCTTCGTCACCGGTCATCTCTGTCTGTAAGCCTCAACACCGAATGGGATACTCACGAAATGCCCATGAATGCAGAGCAGAACATCGTTATTTTGTTACCGCTGCTCTTGATCTCCTAGTCGCCTCGTCTAGATTTGTTTTCTCTCAGTATCGAAGTTGAAACACGCCTATCAGATTCTTGGATTTCGACTAGAGAGAAAAACTGGGGTCGGTGAATTCCAGCGATAGGTATACACGTCAAGAATGCAGGAGGTTTCCTTTGCGTAATGGCACTGCGCTCTCCTCATCAGACGCTTTTTTATATGCAAGATGCCGTCAAGGCATCGGAGACAAAATTGCCATTAATTTTACGACCATTGCTGAACGCACCGAGTCAGACTGTCTGCCAATTGGCCGTGTTAATCGACTCCGGGCCCCGTTGGGCCATAACGACATCGCCCGCTGCAAGAACACCGCAGCCCCAATTCTATCACGTATGTGGATTAAGCTCATACAAACAAAAAAGCTTGAATTCAGGGCAATAAATGGCCACTTAGAGATTAAACCAGCTTTGTGTCAATAATTGGCCAATCTGTGAAGTAACCATGTACACTTTCCATGTACACACCAAAGGGTTTTTCCTCATATAAAATGTAACCCTATCTGCACCTCCATATTTGTTTTATTACTGCCTCGCAACCGCATACATTTTTGGATTCTCACTTCCTGACCTTTTTCTCCTGTTTTCTTGCGCACATTATTTTTCATACCTAAATTGTCCATACCTAATTTGTCCATATAAGACGTATTTGACAATACATGTCACTTAGTAAGTGAAGGTCTTTCTAATTCACATTATTTATGTAGAATTAAAAACTCAGACAATGGCTTGCATTTCTTTATGAAATTGATTTTGCATTGCTTTCATTCTTCTGTATATATTAAATTCTGAGTGAAACTAATTAGAGATTTGAAACAATGAAATCTAAAGAAATAAAGCCAATACAAAACACAACGACATAACAAGTGCTGGCTTTTTGCTGAATTGGGAACTTGATTTTGAACTGAACACATAAAATTAAATCAGAACCGAATAATCTGGAAAATCTTATTCATGTTTTGATACAGTGGCCTAAATTTTGTACCCTAAAAATATCGCACAAAAATCAAATAATCATAATGAATAGTTATTTAGCTATTAAAGTTATTTAATATTTTATTAAAAAGCTACTAAATTTGTTTCGAAAAAATTATGCAATTAGATTCAGCACTAGGACATATCAGAAAGCAAACTTTAATTGGAATAGCCAGTACATACACGGTTAATCTATTGCCAATTTGTTGGAGTTATAAACAGTTATCTAAAAAGTGTAATAAAGTAAAGAATCGAGCAAATCCTTACACCACATGTCAGCCGAAGAGGTATTTTTTTATTCGGGCCAGAATGCGTCTGTTCATGATTTATTAAATGACAGTTCATGTTTTCTTCACTTATTATGAACGGAGAAACGGTGAAATTGAAACAGAAAAAAAAACAGAGGAAAATAGACAAGCAAAAAGATGACTGAGAGTGATATACAAAAATGTTGCAAAACTGCTTACTGACTAAAATTAACAAAATGCAAATCTGAAAGTTTAGTGGGCCTGACGTTTCGATCCTAGCAGGACCTTTCTGAGAAAGGTCCTGCTAGGATCGAAACGTCAGGCCCATTCGATTTTGAGACAAGCATAAAGAGAGAGAGAAACAAAGGCAAAGAAAAAGAGGGAGACACGGGAGGAGAGAGAGTGGGGAGATAGAGAGTGGGGCGATAAAGAAGGGATGGAGGTGCCGGGAGAGTGAGGAGAGAGAGGGAGGAGAGAGAGGGGAGAAAGGAGAGAGAGAGGGAAGAGAAGGGGAAAGGGGAGAGAACAGGGGGAAAGAGGGGGAAGAGAAATTTGATGAATAGAGGGATAGAGATTTTAAAAAAAAAGGAAGAGTGAAGATGAAAATGAGAATGAGAGATTAAGAAGAAGAAAGTGGGATCCTGAGATTCCAACGTTCATATGCCATGCCGTTACTCATTTTTTTTCTCTGCCTTCCTCTTGCTCTTAGAAATTCGTCGAATTCATCCATAATTAGAGTTTTGGGGTGCACCGCAACTGCCTCCGTTGACACGCCTCTTTGACTTACGTCAAAGCAGTTCATCTTTGCCGAAATGTTCTCTGCTGGCGTCATTGCATCGGGTGCCGAGGTAAAATGCCCGCAAATTAGAAGCAATTTGCCGGGTTTGCAATGAATGGTGGCAGTACGGAGGCAGGCTGCCTATTGCAGCGCCAATTCCTCCGGGTAATCGCTACGCCAAGGCGGCACCGCCTGCTAACGGCGCGTTGGCGTTTACATGGCAGCTAAACTACCGAACAGGAAGTTTCCGACAAACCAGAGAAAACCCCTTTCTTTTATTTCACCCGTGTATATCCATTACGTTTATACAAAGGCCGGTGAAATTCAAGGAAATATAATGACTTTCAATAATTGACAAATCCCTGATATTGACACGCAGTGCATTGGCTACTATAGGATTTCACGTTGGTATTTGTTTTCACACAAAACTGGTCTATTCTCAAAGTGTCCATTTACTTCCCGTGACGTTTTTTTTTTGTCTGTCGGAGCTTAATTCACTTCCATGAGAGAAATTAAAAAGAAAAAAAAACGTTTCCGGGCTCGACGGCAATTGCCGGGGCGGTGTTGTTGTTGCAGCGGGCGATGTCGTTATGGCGCAACGGGGCCCGGAGTCGATTAACACGGCCATTGGCAGACGGTCTGACTCGGTGCGTTCAGCAGTGGTCGTTAAATCAATGGCAATTTTGCCTCCGATGCCTTGACGGCATCTTACACATGCAAAGCGTCTGGTGACGTCAGCGGAAGATCATTACGCAGAGGAAACCTGTTGCATACCAGACGTGCACCTATCGCTGGAATTCCCCAACCTCTCTCCTCGAAACACAATAATTAGAGCGGTGGGTTCAAATGTCCATACTTGGGCAGAGAGAGAAGGGTGTACACATTTCACTTCCTGTAATTCCAAGGCTCTTTAGTCTGTGCATACCGGGTGTGCCTTTGAAGATCGCTTTAGAAAGTTCGCAGAAAGTGCGAGTCCATGTTGCAAAAAGCCCTTTTTTTAAACTGGTCCCGGTCCCGGTCCGTGGCCGTTCAGGTCTACACCGCCCGCAAGCTGGCCCTCATTGTTGGCCTGGTCTGGGGACTGCCGCTCTGCATTGCCATCCTACCCATCATAACTGATATCGACAGTTACGGTCTTTTTAAACAATTAAGCATCCCTGCTTTTCAGCGTATATAATAATAACTGCATTGTGTTATCCGGTGCAACTGGCGCTGGTCTCGGTTTCCTACATTTCGATTTTCCGGTATACGTCCGTAAGACCTCTCGTATGATGACCCAAGCCAACGCACCGTCCATCTCTGGCAGGGAGGCGAGCGGCGGTGATGCCAACTGCGTTCTGAGGAGACAGCTGTGGAGAAGGCCTTCGTCGTCTGCCCCAGCCCCGCCTTCGTGTCCCTGGTCACGGACACCTGGCTGGGACTGTGGCCGACCGCAATTCTCTTCTCCAACAGCTGCCTGAATCCCGCCATCTACGCCACCTCGCACCCGGACTTTAGGGAGGCCTTCGGCTACCTGGTCCGGTGCCGGCGAATCCCGAGAGACGGCCGGGGTCGGCACCGCGCCTAGTCCGGCGAAGAGATGAGCCCCGGAGTCTTGGCCAGGAAATCGAAACCGGAACGGGCTCAGTATACCCCGGAGATCGTGTCAGAGACCGCCTTGAACGTTGTCGTAGACGCATCGTTATAATGAGACTGTTATCTGAGGCTATATAAGAGGTTGACCGCTCGGTCTTCGAGCGGTCGGTTGGCAAGTTGTTCGGCCGTTCGGTTGGTTGATTAACCGGTTGGTCGGTAGATTGAGCTGTCTGTCGGTCTGTCGGACAATTCCTCTGCTGGCAGTCGGTTCACTCTGTGGGGTAAAGTAATAATAAGGGGACCCTGGCTGTTAAATTGACAGCACCGATTGTATGTTATTCAAGTAATTTCGATGTTTGTATGACAAGAAAGTTACATATGCTTAAGATCATTTTCACAATTGAAAATTGCTTGATTCTCTTCTGAAATAGTGTTTAAAAGTGTCCTCATTTTCCTTCAGCAATTTATTGTGTTCAATCGATTGTTATTTGCTTGGAGTTATGCCACTACACAAGTTTTCTGAGTGTGATAACGTAGAGAAGTGATAAAGCCTTACACCACCCGTCTACCGAATAGCTATTAGTTTTTCAAGAATGCGTTTTTCAATGAAAAGTATGACAAAGAAACCGATCAACAGAAACAGAATGGGACAGAAGAGCAAAAGCAAAACAGAAAGAGAGAGACACCGAGGGAGAAAGAAGGGGATAGAGATTCATGGAGAGAGAGAGAGGACAGACAGGGGAGAGAGGGAAATGGGGAAGAGAGGGGGGAGAGAAAGGGGGGAAAAGAGGGCCAAGACAGAGTGTTACGAGATATAGGAGAGGAAGAGGAAGAGAGATAGGGGATGGGAATAGAGAGGGAGAGAAAGAGAGAGACAGTGAGACGGAGGAGATAGAGAGTGGGACTTGGAGACAAGAGACGAAGAAAGTTATACCCCCTCCCCAATGTCACGCTTCAAGGTGATCCTATACGAACCATGAATATGCATTTCGGTGATGAAGCAGTTCAATGGACCTTTCCCATGAAATATGCAAATAAGAGCTGGCGCATGCGCTTTACTAAATTGGTGGGCAAACGAGTGCGCGTTGCGTGCAGGTTTCGAAATACGCGCGTAGGAGACTCTGAATAGCCAATGACCGGAGGTCAAACTGTTAGTGGGAAGGAACGCGCGCACGCCCGTGGAAAACTATGATTGGTTGGCAGCCCGCTTGCCCACCAATTTAGTTAAGCGCATGCGCTAGGTCTAATTTGCATATTTCATGGGAAAGGTCCATTGAAATTGGCTGCAGGACTTTATAAAGTGTAGCTTTTCATTATCGTATTTATTCATATACGTATATGTGTATATGTACATGTGTTTGCATGTTTTGTGCACGTTTTTCATTAGAGAAAATCCAATGGCTTGTCCAGAAGCTAATGGGTCACCTTATCAGTTCACAAATTAACCAATTACTGACACAAAGCTGGTCTATTCTCTAATTAGCCATTTACTGTCTTGAATTCAATTCCATTTTTTTCTGTTTGTCTGAGCTTAATTCACATCCGAGACAGAATTTTAAAAAAAAGCATTTCTTGGCTCGACGGCAACTCCCGGGGAGGCGGTGTTGTTGCAGCGAGAGATGTCACTATGGCGCAACGGGGCCCGGAGTCGATTCACACGGCCATTGGTAGACGGTCTGACTCGGTGCGTTCAGCAATGGTCGTAAAATTAATGACAATTTCGCCTCCGATGGCTTAACGGCACGTTACATATCAAAAGCGTCTGGTGACGGAAGCCCAAAGTCATTACGGAGAGAAAACCTGCTGCATCCCTGACGTGTGCCTAATCGCTGGAATTCACCGACCAAACTTGTTCTCTCAGAATTTGAGAGGCGTGTTTAAAAATTCGATACTGAGGAAAAACAAATCTAGACGAGGCGACTAGGAGATCAAGAGCAGCGGTAACAAAATAAGGATGTAATACTCTGCATTCATTTGCATTTCGTGAGTATCACATTCGGTGATGAGGCTTACAGAGAGGAAGGAGCGAGTACGATAGCGTCCATACTTGGGCGGAGAGACAAGGGCTTACCGGTACCCATTTATGATCCTGTAAACCCAGGGCTCATCGGTCTGTGCATGCATAGCGGTTGTGCCCGTGAAGATTGCTTTTGAAAGTTCACAGAAAGTACGAGTCCACGCTACCAACATCGCTTGTGAAGCCGTCTCGGGTTTGAAGATATTCCCGACCTAGGAACCGTACTACTTGATCCTAAGGAGCCTACAATTACCGATGGAGAATATTACAAACGGGTCTACTGACGACGCGCCGTTCAATTCTGAGGTGGAGAGACAAGTGTTTGCCGCGGTGTGCGTGCTGATTTCGGCGGCGGGCCTTCTGGGCAATCTGAGCGTCATCGTCTGCGTGGCCCTGTCCAGGCGGCTCCAGACCACCACCAACGTGTTCGTGGTCAACCTGGCCGCGGCCGACCTCCTCACCTGCCTGTTCCTCCCCTGGCAGGCCGTGGCGGCCCTGGGCGACGGCCGCTGGCCGATACCCGGCGCCCCGTGGCTCTGCACGGCGGTCCCCTTCGTCCTCGTCCTGACCAACTTCTGCAGCATCAACACCCTAGCCCTGATCGCCGTCAACCGCTGGGTGGGCATCACCAGGTCCCTGTCCGTAACCGCTCGGGTCTACACAACCCGCAAGCTGGCCCTCATGGTAGGTCTGGCCTGGGGACTGCCGCTTTGCATCGCCATCCTACCCGTAATAACTGATATCTCCAGTTACGGTCTTATGAAAAACTTAAGCCTTTGTTCGTGGCAAACACCACTTTTCGGCGTGATAGTAAGCGCATCAAGCTATCCGATGCAACTTGCCCTCGTCTCGGTTTCGTACATTTCGATTTTCCGGTACGTCCGTAAGACCTCTCGTATGATGACCCAAGCCAACGCACCGTCCATCTCTGGCAGGGAGGCGAGCGGCGGTGATGCCAACTGCGTTCTGAGGAGACAGCTGTGGAGGAGGCAGGTGGCGGTCACCAAGAACATGGCTTTTGTCGGGTTGGCCTTCGTCGTTTGCATCAGCCCCATCTTTGCTACACTGGTCACGGAAACCTGGCTGGGACTGTGGCCGACCGCCGTTTTCTTCTCCAACAGCTGCCTGAACCCCGTCATCTACGCCACCTCGCACCCGGACTTCAGGGAGGCCTTCAGCTACCTGGTCCGGTGCCGGCGAATCCCGAGAGGCGGTCCGGGTCGGCGAGGGGCCGCGCACGGCATCGAGATGAACCGCGGAGTGGCGGTCCAACGCCCGAAGCAAGAGGAGCCAGCTCTGGATAACGTAGGGTAGGTCTTTACAAATACTGCCGTAAACCTCACAATCAATGACTGAGCAGAGCGGGTCTGGTTTACACACCATGCAGAATTCTTGGCAGGTGTAGGGTATCGGTCGTTAGTACAGAATAGTTAGAGTTTGGGATATTAGGTTTCGAATTTTCTAGGAGGCGGTCGACAATTTGAGGCATAACTCTTCAAGTTACTCTGCAGTTTTGCCGTTTTGTACGTGAACACTGGCCAGTTAGAATTGCAACAATGTACCCTTTAAATTCCGAAGAACATTTATTGCCTACAAACTCTTCACTCATATTTGACTTGATATTCTTCAGTCATAATTGACACATTTTCTTTTAAACTTGAGAGGATCACGTGCTATATTAACTTCATGAATCAATCAATCATTCTTTGTCTACGGAAATATGCGTAACGCCACGGAATGGCGCTGAAACATGGCCACCTGCACTATAAATACAATACCGTTAGGTTTATTTTACCGTCTTTTCAGTTAAGGTTGATTTTTTATTTTCGATTAGTCAGTTCCTAGTATTTCAAGAGTCAATACACCTACTGTGACTTGCACGCGGTCCTCAAAAACCGTACTGTTTTATGGCCACGTTACGACGTAATTTTGGACAATTTCAATGAGCAGCATTGATAACACCTATACTGTGTATGACAAAGATGCCATTAATTATAGGAAAAGAGAGCACTAGCCATTTCCAAAGTTATTAAATGCACCCCTTGTTGTTTTGGGAGAAGGGATGGCGACATTTTCTGTTGACAATGCTCAGTCCAATGCTTTTACTTTGGCAGACGAACGTATTAATTTTGTGCGCATTTAATTTGCTTAATGATATCCCCGCTTGATATATGGATAGCACATGAATACAGCGGGTCCGTTATAGGAATTGCCCATTTTTCTAGTATTCTGACATGAATATTGCTTGCTAATTTCGACGCAGCCGTCGTTGATTTATGAGAAGCTCTGAAAGGGTTTGGGCAGTTCTAATCCGATAGACCCAGGGCTCATCAGTCTGTGCACAGCGGTTGTGCCGTAAAGATCATTTCAGAATTTTCGGTGAAATTGTGTTTGTAGTACGAGTCCATGTTGCAGGATCGCTTGTGAAACTGTCTCTGCTTTGAAAACAATCCCTACTCATGGACCGCACTACTTGAAGAGAAAATAGGTGATTTGAGTCCCCTTTTGCATGATGACGTACTACTGAGTGTGGCAAATTGATTGTAAGAACGAGAATTACCGATGAAGAATATTACCAGCGTGTCTACTGAAGACGCGCCGTTCATTTCTGAGGTGGAAAGACAAGTGTTTGCCGCGCTGTGCGTGCTGATTTCGGCGGTGGGCCTTCTGGGCAATCTGAGCGTCATCGTCTGCGTGACCCTGTCCAGGCGGCTCCAGACCACCACCAACGTGTTCGTGGTCAACCTGGCCGCGGCTGACCTCCTCACCTGCCTGTTCCTCCCCTGGCAGGCCGTGGCGGTCCTGGGCGACGGCCGCTGGCCGATACCCGGCGCCCCGTGGCTCTGCACGGCGGTCGTCTTCGTCCTCGTCCTGACCAACTGCTGCAGCATCAACACCCTGGCCCTGATCGCCGTCAACCGCTGGGTGGGCATCACCAGGTCTCGGTCTGTGGCAGCTTGTGTCTACACCGCCCGCAAGCTGGCCCTCATGGTTGGCCTGGCCTGGGGACTGCCACTCTGCATCGCCATCCTACCCGTCATAACTGATATCGACAGTTACGGTCTTCTGAAAGAATTAAGCGTTTGCACATGGCATTCACAGCTTTTCAGCCTGATAATAAATGTATCCGGCTATCCAGTACAACTTGCGCTGGTCTCGGTTTCGTACATTTTGATTTTTCAGTTCGTTCGTAAGACATCTGGTATGATTACCCAAGCCAACGCACCGTCCATCTCTGGCAGGGAGGCGAGCGGCGGTGATGCCAACTGCGTTCTGAGGAGACAGCTGTGGAGGAAGCCGGTGGCGGTGATCAAGAACATGGCTTTGGTTGTCTTGGCCTTCGTCGTCTGCATCAGCCCCATCTTCGTTTCCATGGTCACCGGCTTCTGGTTGATGCTGTGGACGACCGCCGTTTTCTTCTCCAACAGCTGCCTGAACCCCGTCATCTACGCCACCTCGCACCCGGACTTCAGGGAGGCCTTCGGCTACCTGGTCCGGTGCCGGCGAATCCCAAGAGGCGGCCGAGGTCGGCGCCGCCCCAAGTCCGGCGAAGAGATGAGCCCCGGAGTCTTGGCCAGGAGTTCGAAACCGGAACGGGCTCAGGATACCCCGGAGATCGTGCCAGAGACCTCCTTGAACGTTGTGCCGTAGACTCATCGGTAGAATGAGACTAAAATGTGAAGGTAAAGGTTGATCGATCCAAAGGTTGACCAGGTGGGCGGTCGTAAGGTCGGTTGATTGACCTGACGGACAGGCGGTCGGTCGGTTGTTTGGGCGGTCTGTCGGTCTGTCTGTCCGTCGGACACTCCACCTGTTGGCATTAGGTCTATTATGTGGGCTACAAAAATGTAAGGAGACTCTGGCTGTCGAATCGACATCACTGATGCATGTTATTCAAGTATTTTCGATGTTTGTATGAATATAGTGTTAAATGTGCTGTATTTCTTCTTTTTTTCTCAATTGAAAATTGCTTGACTCTGTTCCGAAATTTTTATAAATTTATTCTCATCATTTTTCTTCAGTAATTCATTAGGTTTAATCGATTGCCGTTTTGATGGAGTTGTACTCAAGATGAGTGTTTTAGTGGAATAAAGTAAAGAAGCGAGCAAAACCTTTCATCACCCGTCTACCCAAATAAGAGGTACTCTCTAAACGCTAAAGAGTGAATAATTCACTCTCTCAAGGAGTGAAATTCTACCCCCAAAAACCAAAAACTGCTTAAAAAGAGTGAAAATACTGTTAAAGATGTAGAAACTGCTCAGAGTGGAGTGAAATCCCACTCTTGTATCAAAGGAGCCATGTGGAGGACAACTTTCTCCACATGGCTCCTCTAAAGATTGGTTTTACTCCATTCTTAGCGGTTTCCACACCTTTTATGGTGGTTTCTATTCTTTTTTAGCGGTTTTGGCTTTTCTCTCTTTGTGTTAGTGGATTATTCACTCTTTTGCATTTAGAGAGTAATCTTAAATGATTAAGTTTATTTTTTTCTACTTAGTCGAAAAATGAAATCCATATGAAAAGTATGGCCGAAACATATTTATCTGAAGGTCATTTAGTACTTTGCAGCTGAAACAATATACCGGTAACGTGTTTGTTAGACAAAGGGGGGCACCAGTCAGAAGCATTTAGCCGTTAACCGCAACACATTTCCAGAGGTCACACCAAAGTTTCATTGACACGCTAGCAACAGTGAGTTATAAACCCAGACGCAGATGCAGTTCTGGGTTCGCAGATTCAGGGTTTTTTTTTCAAACCTAGGAGGGCCTAGCCTGAAGTCTCGATCACGGTATGCTAGATCAGGCCCTTTATCAAAGGAAACATTTGAGAAAGGTCCTGCAAACCCTCGATAGAAACTTCAAGGCCTTCCAATTTGTGAGATTAGCGTTTTAGTAATTTTAGTCAGAAGGCAAAAGACAATTATCTTGTGGCATATTACTCTTTTTTCCAAACCCAAAAGAATGGAAATCTGAGAAAGGAGATGTTATATAATTGCTAAATATTGCTATGAAGATTTGTACAGCAGTTCGGAGATCACACACAAAGTGCATGTAGCGTAATTTTTATCAAGGCAACACATAATTGTTTTTTGTTGGGATTCTTACACCGTAATCTTTAATTGTTTCAATGTGCCTGGTTCTCCTGCATCCTGCAGTACCTCAGTGACTTTAACAAAAAATACTCACGGTCAAACGTTTATTTTGTATTGAAGACCTTCATGGATCTAGAATTTGGCTCTAACGGAATATGTTGTTTTTCATTATTATGTCTGTTTGGCAGGGTTTGACAGAAAGGGCACCGAAAAAAATTAGGCCCTACATATTTCTTGAATTGGTGCCCTGAATTGTCTTTAATTGCTGCAGAAATTCGGCACAATGAAGTGATTCCTTGAATGTCTTCATGATATCCTCAAAGGGCGTCTGAAGAATTGCTTTGGCAGCCTGGCTTTAGTTCCTCCGACCCATTAATTTGTATTGACCCTAATCATAATGGTAAAGGGGTCATATTATGGGTTGGTTAAAACTTTTCGATGTGCTGAATTCCTTCAGGGTTTAGTTTCATTTCATTCTAAGACAAGACAATCAAGACATTTAGGTGAAGTGAATAATATCGTATCATGTATAAGATCTTTCGTGGGGAATAAAATATGCATTTGTGAAGCACTGATTATGCAGTTCTCATCTAAATCAGTGGAGGACATGCGCATGCATCAATCAGGAACAATACCATTAAATCGTCATTTTTAAGTGCCCATCACATTTTGAATGGAATCTTTTTGAGGAATGCCAGTATTCTGTCAAGCAGATGTCGTTTCGTTAAATTTCAGAATGATGTTTGTAAAACTGGGTCAATTGTCATGTGTCACGGGTATCCTGACTTTTATTCTTTGTTTCATTTTAGGGTAAAATCACTTAGAGCATCTAATACAAAATGTGTATACCTGTGTGGAAATGTGTCCAAGTTATGGCTTATTCCTGAGTAAAAAAGGTAGTGTCTGAACGTGAAAATCTTCATATTTTTGGGACATGCTTACCGACCACATGGGTACATGGAAGAATTCCACTAAAAACGGACATACGTTCAATGATTGTTGATACCTACTTATGCGCATCAACTTTTGTCCAAATCGAAAAACCTACGGTCAGAAAGTGACAGGGAATGTCCCATGAGTTTTATTTCATTTTTCAAGTGAAAATTGTTTGATTCTCTCCTATGATTTGGTCATTTTTTTCATTTTTCCTCAGTATTTTATTTGGTTTAATCGATGTTGGAGTTGAACCCCCCAAAAAAGTGCTTTAAACCCTTTACATCATCCGTCTACCGAAGAGTTGATGAATTCTTACGTGGAAGTTTATATTTACTTCCCTTATTATAGTTGAAAAGGAAAACGATTATGAAAAGAATGGCCGAAACATATTTGTCTGAAGCTCAATTTCTTTGACAAAACTTAGTTTTCTTCCTATTTTAGGTGCATGAAAAGCATGAACGTGCTTCTCTGGTGGTCAGTTACTTTGACCTGAATTGGTCCCAGGTATTTACGTTTTATATTCAGCAAGGTTTGCTGCACGGTCAGCTCTGTGAAATAGACCTTTGATGCCCTTTGGCATATATCATGTGTCCCGGCAATTATACGCAATATACGTGCGGTATCGAGTAATGGGTACAATTATTAGCCTTTCCATTCGACCCCATTGCCGTGAGTTCGGTTGCACACAATGCGCACGACGGGGCCTCAAGAAGCCCTGCTTCACCATCATGGCGGTAATTGGCGCTTGCCATAATTGCACGGTCTCGGTCGAGAAAGAGCCGGGCCCAAAGTAGAACCACTCAGCGATACAAATGTGTGATAAATGCTCATAATAAATTGTCTTCACTGGCTAGTTGGCTCTCAACAAAAATACAATGGGAGGCACAGGGACGCTTGGTGTCGTGCGCAAATATACACTGGTATTTGGGTTGCTGGTATTTGGGTCATTGATCTCAATAATAAGATATAATTATAAACAAATCAATAATAATTCCAGAATTTGTTTTAAAATACGTATGAGCGCGTCATGCTCCTTCCTAGGCAATATTAACAGCACCGTGAATTATTGATACTTAAATGAAGAGGATTTTTAAAAACAATCAATTATTGTTTCCGGCACCTTAATATTACCCATTCCTAAAAGGTTCTTCATCCATGGCCAAGCCAGTTAAATGAAACCAACAGACTCAAGTCCTCCTGAAGCATTGCGCGCCGCCATTGTTCAACCACGTATTTTGTGCATGAGCAACGCGCGGTGTCATATCCAGTCTTTATTATGGAAATCAATGGTTGCCCTGAGTATGTGAGCGAGGCTCTGAGCGTGCCGCGAAAATTTTGAGCATGCGGGCGATGGTTCTTGGCATGCGGACGATGGTTCTGGGCATGCGGACGATGGTTCTGGGCATGCGGGCGATGGTTCTTGGCATGGGGGCGATGGTTCTGGGCATGCGGATGATGGTTATGGGCATGCGGGTGATGGTTCTGGGCATGCGGACGATGGTTCTGGGCATGCGGGCGATGGTTCTTGGCATGGGGCGATGGTTCTGGGCATGCGGATGATGGTTCTGGGCATGCGGGCGATGGTTCTTGGCATGCGGGCGATGGTTCTGAGCATGCGGATGATGGTTCTGGGCATGCGGGTGATGGTTCTGGGCATGCGGACGATGGTTCTGGGCATGCGGGCGATGGTTCTTGGCATGGGGGCGATGGTTCTCGGCATGCGGGCGATGGTTCTGGGCATGCGGGCGATGGTTCTTGGCATGCGGACGATGGTTCTGGGCATGCGGACGATGGTTCTGGGCATGCGGACGATGGTTCTGGGCATGCGGACGACGGTTCTGAGCATGCGGGCGATGGTTCTGGGCATGCGGACGATGGTTCTGGGCATGCGGGCGATGGTTCTGGGCATGCGGGCGATGGTTCTGGGCATGCGGGCGATGGTTCTGGGCATGCGGACGATGAATCTGGGCATGCGGGCGATGGTTCTGGGCATGCGGGCGATGGTTCTAGGCATGCGGGCGATGGTTCTGGGCATGCGGGCGATGGTTCTAGGCATGCGGGCGATGGTTCTGGGCATGCGGGCGACGGATGGTTCTTGGCATGTGGGCGATGGTTCTGGGCATGCGGACGATGGTTCTGGGCATGCAGGTGATGGTTCTTGGCATGCGGGCGATGGTTCTGGGCATGCGGACGATGGTTCTGGGCATGCGGGTGATGGTTCTTGGCATGCGGGCGATGGTTCTGGGCATGCGGGCGACGGATGGTTCTTGGCATGTGGGCGATGGTTCTGGGCATGCGGGCGATGGTTCTTGGCATGCTGGTGATGGTTCTGGGCATGCGGACGATGGTTCTGGGCATGCATGTGGGCGATGGTTCTGGGCATGCGGGCGATGGTTCTGGGCATGCGGGCGATGGTTCTGGGCATGCGGGCGATGGTTCTGGGCATACGGGCGATGGTTCTTGGCATGCTGGTGATGGTTCTGGGCATACGGACGATGGTTCTGGGCATGCATGCGGGCGATGGTTCTGGGCATGCGGGCGATGGTTCTGGGCATGCGGGCGATGGTTCTTGGCATGCGGGCGATGGTTCTGGGCATGCAGGTGATGGTTCTGGGCATGCGGGCGATGAATCTGGGCATGCGGGCGATGGTTCTAGGCATGCGGGCGATGGTTCTGGGCATGCGGACGATGGTTCTGGGCATGCGGACGATGGTTCTGGGCATGCGGGCGATGGTTCTGGGCATGCGGGCGATGGTTCTGGGCATGCGGGCGATGGTTCTTGGCATGCTGGCGATGGTTCTTGGCATGCGGGCGATGGTTCTAGGCATGCGGACGATGGTTCTGGGCATGCGGACGATGGTTCTGGGCATGCGGGCGATGGTTCTGGGCATGCGGGCGATGGTTCTGGGCATGCGGGCGATGGTTCTTGGCATGCTGGCGATGGTTCTTGGCATGCGGGCGATGGTTCTAGGCATGCGGGCGATGGTTCTTGGCATGCGGGCGATGGTTCTTGGCATGCGGGCGATGGTTCTAGGCATGCGGGCGATGGTTCTAGGCATGCGGGCGATGGTTCTTGGCATGCGGGCGATGGTTCTGGGCATGCGGGCGATGGTTCTTGGCATGCGGGCGATGGTTCTAGGCATGCGGGCGATGGTTCTAGGCATGCGGGCGATGGTTCTTGGCATGCGGGCGATGGTTCTGGGCATGCGGGCGATGGTTCTTGGCATGCGGGCGATGGTTCTGGGCATGCGGGCGATGGTTCTGGGCATGCGGGCGATGGTTCTTGGCATGCGGGCGATGGTTCTGGGCATGCGGGCGATGGTTCTGGGCACGCGGGCGATGGTTCTTGGCATGCGGGCGATGGTTCTTGGCATGCGGGCGATGGTTCTGGGCATGCGGGCGATGGTTCTGGGCACGCGGGCGATGGTTCTTGGCATGCGGGCGATGGTTCTGGGCATGCGGGCGATGGTTCTGGGCATGGGGGCGATGGTTCTCGGCATGCGGGCGATGGATCTGGGCATGCGGACGATGGTTCTGGGCATGGGGGCGATGGTTCTGGGCATGGGGGCGATGGTTCTGGGCATGCGGGCGATGGTTCTTGGCATGCTGGCGATGGTTCTGGGCATGCGGGCGATGGTTCTGGGCATGCGGGCGATGGTTCTAGGCACGCGAAAACCTCGAAAAGGTCCGAATCGCTAAGCGCGGGGGCGCCGGTCAAAAGCATTTAACCACTAGCAACCGCATATCTCCAAGGATCCTAGCACCGAATTCATTCAGATGTAAATAATAATAGTTTATCTGCAACTTGAGTACACCGGGTTACACAAATTTAACAGAAAAATAAATGATTCATGCAAGCACGCATCATATACAGTATTTATAACCGATTACAAGCGAAGATGGCAGATGCCGACTCGTTGACAATTCGACCATTCGGTAATCCGCCCATATCTGCCCATATAAACACCTCCGTGGTAATGAATGCAATGTAAAAACAACTGTCAAAACTAGACTTACTTTTTTCAGCGCAAAGACCAATCTTCGGAGGACAGAAGAATTATTAAAAGAAATAAAACCGATGCGACAAACATCGCAATGCGGTTTGGAATCATACATGAGGCGGACTTCCCATACTCGTCGGATTTTCAGGCATAAGCGGCTCTACGAAATTGGGTCCAAATCACGTAGAATGCTTGTGCGAGTCCGCGACAGTAGTTTTGGAGGGTTTCTGGGGGGGTTGGGGGAGTCAACTCCTATATTCGGGAAACGGGCATCGATGGCGCGGTCTTGGGATGCCCGAGGTCGGCCGACGCCGACTGACAGCGCGCCATTCGGGCGAAGGCCTCCTTGAAGTCCGGGTGCGTGGTGGCGTAGATGAACGGGTTGACACAGCTGTTGAGGAACATCACGGCTGCGGCCCAGGGGGCGAGCCGGTAGCTCCAGTCGGCCGACGAGACGAGGGCCAAGAAGTACGGCGTCAGGCAGAGGAGGAAGGCCAGAAAGACGCACACGAGGTTCTTGGTGACGGCCACCTGCCGCTGCCAGAGCCGGCGCCGCATGGCTTCGCCCGGTCCGGGCCCCGGACCCCCGCCCGAGACGGTCGGCACCTCGGCCCGGGCCATCCGGCGAGAGGTCCGGCGGACGTAGCCGAAGATGGACGCGTAGCAGGCCGCCACCACGCACAGCTGCACCGGGTAACAGACGGCGGTGAAGAGGACGTTGAAGTGGACCGTGTTCGGGTTGGTCCGGTCCCAGGTGCAGCTGGAGTAGAGCCGCTCGAAGCCCAGCTCGCCGAAGTCGGTCAGGACGGGCACCGAGGCGATGCAGAGCGGCAGTCCCCAGGCCAGCCCCACCATGAGGGCCATCTTGCGGGCGGTGTAGACACGAGCAGTCACGGACCGGGACCTGGTGATGCCCACCCAGCGGTTGACGGCGATCAGGGCCAGGGTGTTGATGCTGCAGCCGTAGGTCAGCACGGCCAGGTAGCCGGCCAGCTTGCAGAGCCAGTCGGCCCCGGGCAGCGGCCAGCGGGACCGGCCCAGCACAGCCACGGCCTGCACGGCCGCAATGGGCCCGGTCAGCGTGTCGGCCACGGCCAGGTTGACCACGAACACGTTGGTGGTGGTGCGGAGCTTGGCCGAGGCACCGACCGCGGCGATGACCAGGCAGTTGCCTAGAACCGCTAGGACGCCCCACGTTATCAACACGGCGGCCAGCAGCTGAATCTCGTAGTCGTGCCGGTACACCACGATCCCGGCAGGATCGCCCAGACTCGAGTTCCGCGCCCAGAACTCCTCTTCTGAAACGGACGACATGCTTGGAAACACGTCCAAAGTCTCCACAGTGCCCCTTGAATTCCCTGCACCGGCGACTAATTGTCGCACCTCTGTGTGACCGGCAAGCCTCTGGTCGAGGAAGTCACCCCACCGTGGACCGAACGTTGACTCACACTGACTGTAGTGGTCTGCCGTTCGTTCGTGCGGCATGTCACCGTGCACAGCCAGCACCCGCGTCTATCGGGGCTCGATATTGGACTGCGCGCGATGATCTTGATGAGTGAATGCTCAATGCCGTACTTCCCGTGTAGACGCACGTTCGCCAAACAGCGTAGGTGATTCAATCGAATTTCATCTTCATTCCCTGTCCTCCCTGTCTGTTTATCTCTTTCTGTCTCTCCGTCTCTCCTCTCTCTGTGTCTATTTTCGTTTCTCTCTCAATCAAGCGTCTCTCTTATTATTTTTCCCCTCCATCCAATTGAGCCTAATTCCCTCTCTATCTCCGCCCGGCTGTCTTTCCCTTGTTCCCTCTCTCCCTCTTCCCCTCTCTCTCTGCCTCTCTCTCACCCTCTTCCTTTCTCTCCCCCCCCTCTCTCTCTCTCTATCTCTCTCTCTCTCTCTCTCTCTCCTCTCTCTCCCCTCTTTCACTCATTCTCTATCCCTCCTACTTTATCTTTCTATCTCCCTATCTTCACCTAGTTTCACTCGAAGATGCCGCGTTAATTTCCATTAACCTTTCCTCCCTGTCCGGAGATCGATGTCTGCCTTACTGGCGAAAATGCAGGGCAATTACTGGTCGCGTGTCACTGGTCCAGTCCATGTCTTAACGCGGACCCACAGGATGTGATGACGTCGGCGACCAACTTACTCAAGAAATTGAATCGACGTACATGTACACCAAGGCCTTGGGCACTCTCGTTGAGTCAATCGAAACCTCGCGTTCACTTCCATTGATGAAATCAATGCATTTCAAGTAAATGCAACACGGTGTACACTGCTACATTCACTAGATTGACTGGGAAACTCCTAACCCATAGCGACGCCATAGTCATTTCGATTCTTGCAGAGTTTCACTCTTCTCAAAGAATAACATTACACCCGTCGGACTAATTTAGAGCAATGTCGGGACACGCGGACTGCACTCCCTGGGAGGGGGTTACGGCTGCTCGCCCATCGAGGTAGGAGGATCACTCCTCCATCGGGATGGACAAAACACTCGGGACTATTGTTTGTTGGGGGATCTTGACCACGAGTTTTATCAGATTTATCATTCCAACTCCAGAGTTTCCTCAAGGCCTTTAAAAGGCTGGATGTTTGATCTCCCAAAAAAGAGCAGTTTCCTGAATCGGAATAATTTCGTCCACGTTACCGCCTGTGCGATTGAGCTACGGTATGTGACGCCACGAAATAGCCCAACCGACGCATTGCACACGTACATGCACACACAGCGCACGCAGTGCAAGGTTGTCATGGCTACAAGCTTCCATTGGTCCCGAGTCACACACAACGTATTCCCATGCACACACAAACAAAGTCAAGTGCATGGCCAGTACATGTAGTGTATCACGTACATGTACATGTATATCGCACAATGGAAATACATGTAGCTACAACTTTCTACACACGTCGAAAACTTTCAACACATCGATACAAAATACCCCATTGCAAAAATGACTATTGACCCACTGATTACCACGTATGCCCTCTTAACACTCAATTTACGATACTGCTGATGTTTTCCACTTGCAACCCAATCACGAATATGGAAAAAAATAGGATTCTTTACCCGTGGGAATCAGAAGCAACAGGATTGATTCACAGTGGACGGAGAAGAGACTCAAGAAATGGGGCGCCCTCTGGGGCTCAACCCTCACCAGTGAAAACAATCATGATTATAATTAAGGCCGTGTCCGAATCTGTTGGCTAGAGGTACGGCTAGATCTTCGCTCCATTGGAAACACGCAGGGATGCGAAGACAATAGCCGTAGCCGTAGCTCCGGAAACCGTTTCGGACACGGCTTAACTTACTATTAGGACGACACTAGAGGACGATTCCCCACAATAATAATAATATAGAACATTTTATAAGGCTTAACACGGCTGTTTCTAACCCCACCATTTTCTGTCTACATATTACTAACTATAACTTAATCAAATACCAGAATTCTGAATCAGAACTGTTTCATACAATAATAACAAGCATGATTCTCAATCCATTCGGACGCTAGCATGCAGGGATCAGGCAGAACCTGAGGAAATGGAGACTATCTTGTCGAAATTCACATTCGGAAGGGAATTTCAAATTGTTTAAAAGTTCACAGGCATGGCACCACCATTTTGCGAGTGTCAGGGAATCGCTCCCATACAAAATGTCATCTCTTCTCGAAAGCGGCAAATGTACGGGCGATGAAAATTAATTTCCTGGACCGTCTGAAACTATTACAAACTTCCTGATGATATGAGTGTAGACCCTAAGCAAATTTGAAAATGTCCGGAAATTTGGCACTATTCAAAATGGTGTACCATTATCTTCCATTCAAATATTACTGAAATGTGTATAGTTCATGCAAAAAAGGCCCGATGAGACTGGAGAGAGCGCTGCTGTTTTTGTTGCACAGTAAGGTTGCAGGGGTAATAAGGGAATCGGGAACCACCGTTCGCCCGTGCGGATAAACAATACAAATGTCACCGTGCACAGCCAGGGTCCGCGTCCCGGGGCGCTCGATATTGGACGACATTGGACGAGTAAGCCAGCCCCGTCACGAACAAATCCCACTTGCCTTGCACGGTCAGTGCTACCAGCGTATAATCTTGAGTGACGACTCAATATCTTGCAATCCCGTGTACATATATAGACCCCCGTCCGCCAATCTGCGTATGATTCAATCGGATTTAATCTTCATTCTCTGTCCTCCGTGTCTGTTTAATCTCTCTCTCTCCTATCGTCTCTCTCTCTCTCTCTCAATCAAGCGTCTCTCTTATTAAATTTCCCCCTCCATCCATTTGACCTTCATTCTATCTTCCCGCTCTGTCTTTTCCCCCTTTCCCTCTCTCCCCCTTTCCCTCTCTACCTGCCTCTCTCCCAACCTCTTGCTCTCTCCCTCTCTCCCTCTTTTATCTCTCCCCCATTTTGCTCTTTCTCTATCCCTCCTCTCTCTATCCCTCTACTCCCTCTAAGACTTAGTACTCACTCCCTCCTCTCTCCT
This sequence comes from Luidia sarsii, assembly GCA_949987565.1. Lineage (NCBI taxonomy): Eukaryota > Metazoa > Echinodermata > Asteroidea > Paxillosida > Luidiidae > Luidia > Luidia sarsii. The sequence goes on along the minus strand of OX465109.1, from coordinate 11,365,230 downwards.
CTCTCGTTCACTCTTTCTCTGCATGACGTAAGCCAAAGAGGCGTGTCAAAGGAGGCAGTGGTAGTACACCCCCACACTATAATGATTTTTGAATTATGGGAGAATTCGATGAATGTCTACGAGCGAGAGGAAGGCAGATAAAAAAATGGAATAGCAGGGGTTATAACGTTCTGCGTCTCTGTCTCCAAGTCTCCTCTCTCTCCTTTCTCCCCCACTGTCTCTTTCTCTCCCTCTCTCTTCACTCTCTCTATCTCCCCCTCCTTTCTCTCCCTCTATCTAACCTCTCTCTCTTTCTTCCCCTCTCTCTCCTCCTCTCTCTCCCATCTCTATTCACGCACCTCTCCCATCTTTCTCGCTTCTCTCTCTCTATCTCCTTCCCTCTGTACGTCTTCCCTCTCTTTCCTCTCGCTTCTCTCTCTCTCTGTCTCTCTCTCTCTTCACCTGGCTCTCACCATGTGTCGCTCTTTCTTTTTGTCTCTGTTCCTCTGTCGTTTTCTGTCCCTGTCCCTGTTTCTCCGTTTCTTCCTATTCCTGTTTCTGTTAATGTCTCTCTATAATATCTTACTTCTTGTCTCCATATTATTCGCCTTCCTGTCTCTATATCTGCCTTCATGTGTCTGTAAATGCCTTCATGTCTCTTTATCTGCCTTCCTGTCTCTATATCTGCCTTCATGTCTCTATATCTGCCTTCCTGTCTCTATATCTGCCTTTCTGTCTTTATATCTGCCTTCCTGTCTCTATATCTGCCTTCATGTCTCTATATCTGCCTTCCTGTCTCTATATCTGCCTTTCTGTCTTTATATCTGCCTTCATGTCTCTATATCTGCCTTCCTGTCTCTATATCTGCCTTTCTGTCTCTATATCTGCCTTCATGTCTCTATATCTGCCTTCCTGTCTCTATATCTGCCTTCATGTCTCTATATCTGCCTTCCTGTCTCTATATCTGCCTTTCTGTCTTTATATCTGCCTTCCTGTCTCTATATCTGCCTTCATGTCTCTATATCTGCCTTCCTGTCTCTATATCTGCCTTTCTGTCTTTATATCTGCCTTCATGTCTCTATATCTGCCTTCCTGTCTCTATATCTGCCTTTCTGTCTTTATATCTGCCTTCCTGTCTCTATATCTGCCTCCATGTATCTATATCTGCCTTCTTGTCTTTATATCTGCCTTCCTGTCTCTATATCTGCCTTCATGTCTCTATGTCTGCCTTTCTGTCTCTATATATGACTTCCTGTCTCTATGTCTAACTTCCTGTCTCTATATCTGCCTTCCTGTCTCTATAAAATTATATCTGCCTTCATGTCATTATATCTACCTTCCTGTATCTATATCTGCCTTGATGTCTCTATGTCTACCTTTCTGTCTCTATATATGTCTGACTTCCTGTCTTATATATCTGCCTTCCTGTCTCTATATCTGCCTTAATTTATCTATAAATTATCTGCCTTTATGTCTCTGTGTCTACCTTCCTGTCTCTATATCTGCCTTCCTGTCTCTATGTCTGACTTCCTGTCTCTATATCTGCCTTCATGTCTCTATGTCTACCTTCCTGTCTCTATATCTGACTTCCTGTCTCTATATCTGCCTTCCTGTCTCTATATCTGACTTCCTGTCTCTATATCTGCCTTCATGTATCTATATCCACCTTCCTGTATCTATATCTGCCTTCCTCTCTCTATGTCTACCTTCATGTCTCTATGTCTGACTTCCTGTCTTTATATCTGCATTCCTGTCTCTATGTCTAACTTCCTGTCTCTATATCTGACTTCCTGTCTCTATGTCTGACTTCCTGTCTCTATATCTGCCTCCATGTCTCTATGTCTACCTTCCTGTCTCTATATCTTACCGTCCTGTCTGTATATCTGCCTTACTGTCTGTATATCTGCCTTAATTTATCTATAGGCCTATCTACCTTCATGTCTCTATGTCTACCTTCCTGTCTCTATATCTGCCTTCCTGTCTCTTATCTGACTTCCTGTCTCTATATCTGCCTTCCTGTCTCTATATCTGACTTCCTGTCTCTATATCTGCCTTCATGTATCTATAAAATTATCTGCCTTCCTGTCTCTATGTCTACATTCCAGTCTCTATATCTGACTTCCTGTCTCTATATCTACCTTCCTGTCTCTATGTCTACCTTCCTGTCTCTATATCTGACTTCCTGTCTCTATATCTGCCTTCCTGTCTCTATATATGACTTCCTGTCTCTATATCTGCCTTCATGTCTCTATATCTGACTTCCTGTCTCTATATCTGCCTTCATGTCTCTATATCTTACTTCCTGTCTCTATCTGCCTTCATGTATCTATATCTGCTTGTTGTATGTCTCTTTTCTGTTAGACTCTCTCCCCGGTCTCGGTCACGCCCGGGTACCACAGCTTCTACCCGGATACAGAACGAAAGGGTTGTGGACTTGGCCAACCTGTGACCTATGTGGAGCGACGCGCGCTCAGGCATTATTTTGGGAGGGCGTTCTTTAGGAACGCGTGCGTTACTGCGCGCGCGTTGACCTGAGAACGCGGGAAACAGTCGCCCCTATCTCCCGGACGGTCCAGTCTGCGTAGACGCAGTGTATAATTCCTGTGTTTTGAAAACCGACACGCTGACTTGTGGATTACCACTACCAGTATCATCGTTTGAAAACGAAGCAATACTGCCAAAAGATTTGCTTTTGGCGTGGTGTTGGAAGCCGGTGACATTCGGCTGCTGGATCACGAGCTTTTCCTAAGAAAATGACAACGTCGTCGGAAACTCCGCTGCTTGGGGATTTCCAGGCTGGCCCCACCCCTCCGATGACGGGCGATGAGACGGCGGATATTATTAGGCCTATCGAACTGGTAGATTTGGAGCTGGGACTCCGGGATGCGGTGGACACTGATCACCGGCGTGGTGGATGCCGTAGCTGTCCGCCCGGGCTAGCGGCGGCCGGAGCCGACGGCCCGGTGGAAGTCGCGATCCCGGCACCGCTTGGTGAGCCCCTGCACACGCGAGTCACTCGCTGCATGTGCTGCGACGACGACAGTGAAGCCTGCGGGACCGGATCGGTGAGGCAGCCGACGGAGGAGGGGGAGGTCGGGGCCGGCCGGTCGGCCGGCAGCGAGCCGATGAAGGCCAGTCGGTCTCTACCGTCTCTCCCTCTCGCCTCGCAGCTGGGCTCCTCCTCCGGGCCGCACCGCGTCGGCTCGGCAACGAGCGTCGGGCTCGGAGCTCTGCGGCACGGTCAGCGTCTGCCCTCGCACACGCTGCTCCGAGCTCCTTCCTCGGTCCGCCCAGGGATCGCCTCTTGCAATTGGGTCTTCCCCTCAGCAGTGGCCGGTGACTCGGACCCGAGCCTGCCGGGCTCTCACCCCAGCGCCGACATCTGCCGGATCTGCCACTCGGGAGGGCGCCACCAGCGGCTGATCGGCCCCTGCCTGTGCGCGGGCTCCATGCGCTTCACGCATCAGAGCTGCCTGACCACGTGGCTGGCCCAGAGCGGACGCTCCACGTGTGAGCTGTGCGGCTACAAGTTCAAGACTCAGTTAGTCGGCTCGAGGAATATTTTCCAGGTAGGTCGCTAGAGGGCGTTCGTCTAGACCTAAGACTGCGCTCTAGTGAGGTCGTATGCAAATGTTTTGGCTACGACAATGGCCGTTTACGAAATGAAAGCTATTAGGCTCGGGCTCTGGCTTCCTCTCCGTTTGACAAAACCTGAAAATCAAGGTTACTATGGTTCGTTCCCGAATTTGATGCTTTTTTTGGCTTGATAGGTACAAAATATTCCCCAAGAAACTGTGCCCAAACGCTTGTTTTTATATATTATAACGAGTACGAAAAGATATAACCGAAACCTAAGCCGAGCCTATGCCCGAGCTAAACCTTCAGTAAACGGCGTCTGTAATGGCATTGACTTCGGGTGCCAGGCAGCGAATTCGGTTTACACCGCAAGGCACTTGATAATCTGTGCTGCAGATGCACAGCGCCTATCGAATGGATGCTGTAATACCACGGGCCGGGGACCCGACTAACGTAATCATTGTATAAACGTGTCGCTCGATGAACGCTGCACTTGGTCACGCTGCTGCATCACAGCAACACCCTACGTTTGGGGGTTTAATGGCCAAATAATGTTGACACCCTCTATAGTGATTATAAAACTTAGTGGTACGGTCATTTTGGGGTATGGTCATTGCAACTGGTATTCTGTCTTTGAGAAAGGTCTAGCTAGGATCGAAATATCAGGCCCTCCACGTGTTTTAGTTATATTGAGTGGATGTCTCGAAAGCTCATGAAGTATGTTTTGAATAAAATGTTTTTGTTTCTTGGGGGTTAGAAAGGCTACCTACCATTCACCGTCTGTCTGACTCTCTTGCACCGCAGTGGAAGGTGCTTCGCGTGAGCTTTGTGGACAAGCTACACCTGACGGTCCTCTGCCTCTCCCTGCTTCTGTTCGCCGGCACGTCGGCCTACATCGGCTGGACGACCAAGACCGGCCTCGGCCTGAGTTCCACCGTCCTGAGCACCGGCACCGCGGCCACCTCGCTGGCCGGCCAGATCCTGCTGCCCATCTACGCCAGCCTCTGTCTCCTCTCCCTCATGCTGGTCGCCTACGAGACCAAGAACACCTGCCTGCGGTTGGCCCGACGCTGGAGGGCGCTCAACATGGGCCTCGTGGTCGTCGAGAGGGCGCTGGACGAGGAGGAGGAGGACGGCGACGGCGACGGCAACGACGCCGGGAACCGCGGTGGCGGATGCAATTATTGGTCAACCCCGCCGGGGACCAGCGATGCGGAGATTACCGAGGATCGCCGAGCGGAGCCGACGGGGGCCGAGGCGCACGGCGTGCCTAGTGACTGGACCGTCTGGTCGGCGCGTGAGTCCGAGTGCCAGAGCGACCACCCTCTGTCGGCAATATAACGATGGAGTAATTATTGATCTCAACTAACAACACTCTACTCACAAAATTGAAAATTGGCGTTTACCCTTCTCCAAGTAAAATTTCAGAGCTGCTCGAGATCGACCGAGTTAGATATGATTAAGGAGAGGCAGCTTTGTCCTGGAGACTAAGCCGAGTATTGACTTTCTGAATCTTTCCAATTCAAGGTCTTTTTCGCGATTAATTTAAGGCTTCTGCAAATCAAACTGTTTGGGTAGGGATTTCTCAGGCGACAGATAGATAGAACGGTCGTGTCATGCAGCAGAAGAGCCAACCATCCGAGTGTCGTTTGACATGCGTGACATGCGGGGGGGGGGTGAGAAATCGGTCGCTGGAGGAGATTAGACTTGTCCAGTCGACTGTGGGTTCTTGGGTTTGCGTCTTCACATTATTTTTATCACACAGGTTATTTGTTGGCATACATGTAGACAACCAACTACACTGCAAGTAAAATCGAAGCACGTCAGTAGCAATTGGTTTTTTTTTCTTGTACTGCGCCTCGATCACTATCTCCAAATGATTATGATTTAATGGTTCTGAACGCCCCCAAAAACTAAATTAATATTGTTTTAAAAAAAACAGTTTCGGTCGATACCAAAATATGCATAGGGGGTTTGTTTTGAACAGGGTGAACATCGGGCATGATCATGTTCGTCCATAGAGCTCTATAAATAAACTACAGTGCGCACTCCCCTATCAACGCGCGGTACGAACGTGTGCCGACATGGACGCGCATCAGCCATTACCAAAGAGGGCAACTTCAGCTCGAAGTGCCCGGATGTCAGTATATATCAATCGCTAGTAATGTGAATAGGGAAAAGTCCTGATAGCCGAAAGGTTGTGAATGCGGAAACTAAAATGTAATAGAAATGGTTTTTAGTAATGAAAGGAAAGGCCATCAATACCTCAAGGGATTGGCGAATTTTAATGTCCTACTTTCTTTTGTAAAAATTGGGATTAGTTTGGCCCATAGAGATCCATGTATTTGCCATCTTTGGTAATGGCGTCGCAGTCCCCTTGTCGGCACGCGTCACGCGATGCCTGCGCATTCTAGTTTATTTATAAAGCTCTATGTGTTCGTCCTTGTTCGTTTTTGTGTGTGTGAAGTTTTTTTAAACATCGGGAGTTAAGTCATCAACAGAATATTGACATAACATCACAGTTTTCTGATCTCAGATAAATTATATACCTCAAAGTTTAAGTATTTCTAAAGGGATATATTTAGAAACGGAAGAACTAAAAAAACAAACATACCGTCCCTTCGATTTTTGACTCTGGTCCCCTGCACTGTGGAAATAATGTTATTGTGCTACTTTATGCTCATTTCGTTAGAGCAGGTCACATTTGTGACCCAGCACAGCGACATGAGAAATAACCCTCCAAAACACTTTTCGGGTAAACAACGCCTGAAGTCACAGTATCTTCTCAATTCGGTTAAAAATCAATTTTTTGGTTTTTTTGTATTTTCTGAAAGGTAATGTATTGGAGGATATTATGTCCAATGGATTTTTCCGAAATCCGTCTCTAAATGTTGAAAAACCGAGGATTTCGGGGGAGTGTTTGTGTACTGTTTTCATGAAAATGTAAAGTTCCTGCCTTTTTGAATGAGGAGTTAGTATGGTGCTGCTATAATTGTGTCTGGTACCAAATGAACGAGCAAAGTCCCCTTGTACTATTTACAACAGAGTTTACACGGAAATAAATTTGATATCATTTGAAAGCTAATGGTATACTCTTTCACATAATCAGAAAATCTCAAATTCTCAAAAGTGGGGGTTATTCCTCATTATGCTGCGCCGGGTCACATTTTTTGTCACGGTGAACCGAATACCTAAAAAATGCCCCAAAATGCTTCGGCAAACATTGCATTTATGATTATGATTAATACTCGCATTATTTTCCCATCGTCAAAAATGCAGATTACATGTCAATATCAAAATTGTTTCCGCGATGTCGATGAAGTCAACAGGTTGGTTAAAATTAATTATTGACATGAACTTATTTATTTATCCATTTGGGTCATTCAAGTTGCTACCAAAAGATTGAGAATAATTTTGTGCTACTTCAGTTTTATTTTTACACTTTTAAAATTCTGTTTAATTTGTTATTATAATTATTAAAAAAACATGAAATGAAATAAATCTTTTAATCATTAAAGATTTTCAGATTTCAATACACGCGTTGCTCAAAGTTCTTTCGATATTTTTGTATGCCGCTATGAAGTTAATAATATTGATAGGGATATTCAAAGTCCATTTGTAAAGTACATTCATTTTTATTCGACTTGTTTCATTCTGGTGAGGGGCGATAACATTTATTATAATGAATGGTCGTGTTTAAAGGTCCATTGCAATACAACATTGGGAAGATCGAGAAACATCGATATCCATAGATTTCCTTCTAATCTACACAGTATGTAGATGGTCATGATAGAATCCTCATGTTGAAATCTTACAGTCTGGGGTTATGTACTTTTTGATCTTCACTCAAACATCGCGACCAATAGTTTATTACTCGCCAGTAATAAACTATTTTTACACTACAGCTAACGCTGCGTAAACCGTGACAGTTTGTTGCATTTTTTCCTCATAATTACCATTATTTTGAGCTAAAACCGTCGCAGTATTGCTTTTTTGGAATGTTTTATGGTTTAACACACAGACTGGCAATCTTAACCACTTATGTGGTATAGGGCTTTTAACTCATGTTGATTGCCAAATGGCGAAATTGCACGCTTGTTCGAAATTGCAAGGAAATGGGAGAAGTTAGCGAGAGGTTATTCAAGTCCTTCCCACGCACCCATTTCGACTGCACGGGTGGGCGCGGTCGGACTATCGCTACGTGGGCACGTACTCCGCCATGCAGAACTACCTGAATGGCTTCGCTAAGGCTTCGAATAGTACGGGAGCTATTGGAAGTGAATACGGCCAAATTGGCTCCTTCCGTAGGAGTATGTGTTATTTCCAGCCGCAGCTGCTAATAATCATTAGGCACGGTTTGGCTTTTTGGCGCAGAACTTGAGCCTGTGCCCGGATGATTTTTCGCGGCGGCTTTCAATTACACGTGGAGCAACGGGAGCAGCGAGGCAGCGGCTTCAACCAATTCCTTTTAATAATTATTGTTATTACTATAGACTTGCGTGTTACCGCAGGCCGTAGCCAGTGGATTCGGGCACGAACCAATCATATTAAATAGCGCCCTCAAGTGACGTCCTCCGGCCTTCCACGTGTCCTGGGCATGCGCACCAGTGCCAGCCAGCCCCCAAAATAATGGCGACCGTCATAGGTGGGACTTTCTGCTGATCCAAAACATCGCAGTGCCAACCGCCGGTCTCCCCGAGCGACCATGTTCAAGAGCCTGAAGAAGAAGATCGCCGAGGATGCGGCCAAGTCGCCCATCAAGCCCAACCAGCCGGGCAAAGATGGAGAGCAGGTGAGGTAATAGTAATAGTTTGTCTTGTTCGTTCGCCGGGCGAGCGTCGACAAGTCAGGTGCTTCGCAAGTCATCATCGTCACTCCATTATTAATTTTAAACTCAGTGGGCGTGTAATCGTTTGTTGATGAGTTGGCACCCGCCACCCACTGGACTAGTCCGTAGTCGACTTAGTGGATGTCGAGGCTGCATTTGCCACTGGGATCCCTCCAATGCGAGCTTCACTCAGAATAGAGTATTTACTAGTATTGTTCATTGAGAAAAGGAAGAATCGATGACATAATTATTAATTATTTAATATTACATTTTGATTTTAATATTTTTGTAATAAAAATCTGAAATAAGGTCCTGGCTAAAATTAGAATAAAAATCAGTACCGTAGGTGAATGGTGTGTACTACTACTACTGTAATCTGTCTGAGCCATTTTATATAAGTAGGCCTATTCTCAGAACATTATCGGCACAACTGCAGAATACCCCGACACTCACCTCTCCTACCGACTGGAACCCCACAGATAACTAGGCTTTTTTTCCCATCTGTAGCCTTCTGTGTAATGTTCACATTGGGCTGTTCACATTGGGATCAGCAGGTTCAGCATAACTCATAAAATACATGTACTGCTTCATTCGGCCCAAGATTTCTAGCAAATGTGGTTTACATACCACGCACCTGTGTGCAACTGTCCATGTGGTGAAAATGTGGCGATTTCCCGCCCAAAATGGGCAAAAACCTCCCGGTTTGGTCGCAGGATTCAAACGGCAGCGCCGCAACTGGCAATCTGGTCCCCTGTACGTCTTCGCAGCTAGCCGCTATACCGTGCTACAGGGGACCAGAATTTCTCATCATGCGAATTGCGCTGCGTCCAACTAAATGGCCGGGCACGAGTCCCTAAAATTCGTTCTACTGAGGGGACATTTGTCCCTTTTCCCCAAATGTGAGTAAAACAAAATGACCAGTAATGGAATCTGTGATTCTCACTGAATCCTTAATTTTAAGATTATGAATCCTTAATGAAAAATGGGCGCGTTGGACAGTTTCACAGGTGTTTTGGGGGGAGATCTGGGTATTTTGGTCTTTTTTTTTTTAAGTCTAGGCCTATATTCAAGCATTGAAGTGCCCGTTGTTCTTGGACCCTACAGTCACCCGACCCTCAAAATTTCAACTTTTGATAAAAAGGGTGATTTGTCAGGTCCAAGTTATAGTACTCGGACTACTGTTGACTGTAGCACTGTACACACAAGGGGTGAGTGGCATGGTATTCTGCAGTTGTACACTGTAGTGTGCATACCGGTATATCAGTATCACTTATCAGTATCACTATCACTGTGTATCATCCCTAACCATGCTAGCATTGTACACCATGTGTACTGACTACCCGGTACTGGACATACACACGTGTAGTCATGCTATAGACATAGTGTAACAGTATATTTTTCCGGCACCGGCATTCTTCCCTTCAAACGCTACATGTAATGATGTATCTTGGCATTTTGACGTTCCCTTGATTGGCAAGTTTTCATTTCATACAATGGACTATAACATATTACATACATACATGTACGTCATGCCGGTTGGTGCTGGCATATAAACATTCAGCAGGAACGACCTCCGGCGTTAATAAGGGTTAGAGCAAGAAGGCCGTCAATTGGTCTGTTGTCATGATTGTGGATGCAACAGTAGGCCTAGTACTTGGTTGATGGTTCGGAACAAGTGGAAAGCACCGCAAAGGACATTTGTCCGCTGACTGTTCAGAGATCTGTGGACAAACTTCATTGCCAGCGGTGCTGCCAGATAAGTTTGTATCTAAAATTGGACTAGTGGTTGTGTTTTCACTAGAAGATGCTAGACTTACACATACGTGCAGTTGACTGTAGAGTTTACTTTTAATTATACAAAACTGTCTTGTCCATTGTTGTCTGACAGTCTAGCAGCTGTCCTTGGAAATTCTTGCTGGGCGTTATCCGATGACACTGAAAGCTTTTATTGAAGTCTCCCTGTGGTTTTACAGAACTGGGACCTCCTTTTATCTATGCATACTGCTTCGTTGATCAATGCCACTTAAATACATTTTTGCTATTCTGTGTTCCTTTTTTTTTGTTCGTGGCATAATTTTGACCTCCGGCCTCCGGGCTGGCAAATTTTGAAAGACAAACGCTCTGTGTGACCCATGAGGGCCACCTCACATGTACATGACTGTATACCGGTAAATATGGTATACTGAGTGTACATGTACCTGTATACAACACATATACGGTACACTATGCCCTCATGAGTGGTACTGTAATTAGCCCTCATTACTATTGTGTTGGACATTTTGCCTGGTACTCACTAAGAGCAAGTCTAAGAGCAATATGGCAGATGCCCAAGGTTACATTTTTACATACACATTGTACATGTATGGTACTGGTACATTTTTACATACATACATGTGTACATGTACACGTACAGGCATACACCTCCGTATACATTGTACATACATACCTGTGCATCATTGACAGTATCTGGAGTGCAAGGCCTACATTTTTAGGGGGGCGATTCCCAAACTACGTCATGACTGTGGCCAGGTAGCCCAGGTTTGTAACAAAGTGTTGTTTGCATCAAAATGAAACAGGGACTCAATTCTTGGAGATCTATACAAAGTATGTATACGGCAGTCAATGGTTCGATGCTTCTGACTGGTGCCCCCACCCTAGCAAATAGACCCTAGTTCAGTTTACTATTTCAGAAGTCCACCATCTACATTCTACGTAAGGGCTGGATAACTCTGGCAGTTAGAGGGCTGGTACCAGTACATACATGTACATGTATACATGTACAAGTACACTGTAGCCAGAGGTTTCGGGTACAAATTCCGGTCAAGTCAATTTTTCTTTTCTAATTTTTTTTTAGTTCAAAATTATCAAATAATTATAAGGAAAGCCTGACGTTTTGATCCAAGCAGGACTTTTCTCAAAGGCAGAATGAAATTGCTCAAACAAAGTCCCAGTCAGTTATCCTGTTCTTCATTGCTTTTAAAAAGATGATTGAAATCTCTAGAGATGTAATGTATACTACGGTACATGTGCAGCAGTCATTGTTCGGTGAAATTCTTCTGACTGGCACCCTCCTCATCTCAGCAATCATACAGTAGTTGACTATGTATTTGGGAAGCCCCCTCCCCTACTAAATGTTGGAGAGCTCAAGTGTCACTCAATGATACCTTAGGTTTCAATTTGTATTTTCAAATGGGATGGTTAAATGCTGAACAAACCTGAGGTTTGTCTCAATCTACCTCAGTGAAAAGTTCCTGATAGGACGTACTGTACATGTATAAAATGTCAGGTCAACATTTTGCATTTCATTGTGCACAGAGCAATGGTATCTTCAACCAGAATCCTCAGTTAAGTTCCTGACTTCCTGGTCCAGTTAAATACTTTTATATTAACCATTTCCAGGGCCGGACTGATGTTTCAATCAGTTTCAATGCAAAGCCGAAAGGCTCTGTCCTTGTGAAAGGTTCTGGTAAGGTGGTACATGTATGTATGTATGTATGTATGTAAATCAGTCAGCAGTCTGCAACATTTTTGTATTGATTTGTTTGAAAAATGTCCTCATCGGTTTCCTTGGCGTTGTTCATTTTATTTGTACTTTTACGTATCCCTCCCTTCCCTTCCACTGCACAGGGAGCCGCTTTCCAGGCCAGCGGTGGGGCCACCCCCAACGCTTCCGTCGCCAAGACCCCACCCCGTGATTCCCTCAACTCACGCAGACCGCAGGTAATTGAAAGCCCCAGCCACAGACAATGTTTGTGGGAGAGGCACAGAAGGGACGGATTGGTCTGAGCCCAAGTCCCTGACCCGGACGGGAAGTTTGGAAGGATCCCCAAGTCCCTGGCCTGGAAGGAATGTTTGGGAGGATCCCCAAGTCCCTGCCCCGGAAGGAATGTTTGGGAGGATCCCCAAGTCCCTGCCCTGGAAGGGAGGTTTGGAAGGATCCCCAAGTCCCTGCCCCGGAAGAGAAGTTTGGGAGGATCCCCAAGTCCCTGCCCTGGAAGGGAAGTTTGGAAGGATCCCCAAGTCCCTGCCCCGGAAAGGAAGTTTGGAAGGATCCCCAAGTCCCTGCCCCGGAAGAGAAGTTTGGAAGGGACCCCCAAGTCCCTGCCCTGGAAGGGAAGTTTGGAAGGATCCCCAAGTCCCTGACCCGGAAAGGAAGTTTAGAAGGATCGCCAAGTCCCTTCCCTGGAAGGGAAGTTTGGAAGGATCCCCAAGTCCCTGACCCGGAAAGGAAGTTTGGAAGGATCCCCAAGTCCCTGCCCCGTAAGAGAAGTTTGGAAGGGACCCCCAAGTCCCTGCCCTGGAAGGGAAGTTTGGAAGGATCCCCAAGTCCCTGCCCCGGAAGAGAAGTTTGGAAGGGACCCCCAAGTCCCTGCCCTGGAAGGGAAGTTTGGAAGGATCCCTAAGTCTCTGACCCGGAAAGGAAGTTTAGAAGGATCCCCAAGTCCCTGGCCTGGAAGGGAAGTTTGGAAGGATCCCCAAGTCCCTGACCCGGAAAGGAAGTTTGGAAGGATCCCCAAGTCCCTGCCCTGGAAGGGAGTTGGGTAAGATCCCCAAGTCCCGGTCCCGGAAGAGAAGTTTGGTAGGATCCCCCAGTCCCTGCCCCGGAAGGGAAGTTTGGAAGGGACCCCCAAGTCCCTGCCCCGGAAAGGAAGTTGGGTAGGATCCCCAAGTCCCTGCCCCGGAAAGGAAGTTGGGTAGGATCCCCAAGTCCCTGCCCCGGAAAGGAAGTTGGGTAGGATCCCCAAGTCCCTGCCCCGGAAGGGAAGTTTGGTAGGATCCCCAAGTCCCTGCCCCGGAATGGAAGTTTGGAAGGGACCCCTAAGTCCCTGCCCCGGAAGAGAAGTTTGGAAGGATTCCCAAGCCCCATTCCAAAAAAGAAGTCCTGCAAAGGTTTTAGCTCAAATGGTTATCTGAGAAAGAAGAAAAAGGAAAAAAAAAGCGTCACGGTTTTCGCAGCGTTCTGTAGTGTAAGAAATAGATTATAACTCGCAAGTAATAAACTATTTGTCAATGTTTGAGTGAAGATCTTGAGAAATACAGCATCCCAGACCGTAAATTGTCAACATGATGATTCTATCATGACCATCTACAAACTGTGTAAATTAGAAGGAACTCTATGGACGTCGATGTTATCTGATCTTCCCAATGTGTATGGGGCCTATAATCTTCTTGTCTGTGAGGGAGTTATTTTTGGTCTCTTTCTCATTACGAATCCTTTGCCGCAAATCTGCAGGTGACCCCAGTGAAAGGCAAACCGGAGGTAGCCAGGCCGCAGGCCACGCCAAAGGAGGTTGCCGAGCCAGGGAGCAAGGCGGAGAATGGAGAGGCCAGAGGAGGAGGCAGAGGAGGAGGAGGAGGCCCTACCACCTCCCCTGAGGACAGCCCCAGCGTCTCCCTGTCCTCAGCGCCGGAGGCTGAACAGGCAGCTGCCATGCAGAGTTGCCAAGACCCCAACCCCCAACTCAAACAGGTCAGTGGCTTTCGGAACCACAGTAAATTTAGATCAGTGAAGTCTCAACAGGAGGGCCTATGCATACATGTAGCTGCCAACCATTCCTAATTTGGAGGAATCATTCCTCTTGTTGGGTTGAAATTCATCACTTTTTACAAGCTCTTGACAACAGAATCTCTGCTTCTTGCAAAGTTGTACTTGTTTGCTTGTTTTTGTTTGTTTTGTCTGTCTGTTTGTTTGTTGTTTGTATGGCCGTTTTTGTATGATTGTACTTCTCTTCTTTTGTTTTAATGTATGTTGGTTCTATGAATGATACATGTATATATCCATTATTTATTTAACTATTTTATTGTAAATTAATTCATCAAATTATTTATTTCTATATATCTCCCTGTAACTGGCATTTTGTTTGCTGTTGGATGAGATTAATAATTAAGAATAATAAGAAAAAGAACAGATTCTGATGTTTTGGCTTGGGAAAAAAAGGAGACGGCCACACCCGTCTTGATGACCACACCCATCAAGGCCACGCCCAAGCATCCTGCCCTTGCCAGATGTCAACTTGTCGAGTTTAAGTTGTATGTCCTTAAACATGGAATTACATTTGTGTTGTTTGACTTATATCCCTCTTCCCCCCCCAAAAAAAAAAGGAGACAGCCACACCCGTCTTGATGACCACACCCATCAAGGCCACGCCCAAGCCTCCCGCCGAGATGTCCGCCGGCGCCGGCACCGCCATGGACAGCCCCCTCTTCCCCCAGCACCTGACCCCGGTCCGGAGCTTCCAGGCCCCCTCGGACACGGAGAGCGAGCTGGACGAGCCCTCGGCCGGCCTGGAGGCCCTGGCCAAGGGGGAGCTTGTCCAGCGCTGCCGTCAGACAGAGCGCACCCTGGCCAAGCACAAGGCCAAGTTCTCCGAGGTAAGGGCTCCTCTGGCTTTGTATACATACTGCCAGTATCACTCCTTTTCCCGTTTTTGTTCATGTCCTTGCACAGTCAGTGGTAATATGCAAACATGTGGAAAACTGCTTACTGACAAATATTACCAAAATGCTGGTATCAATGATTAGGTGGACCTGACGTTTCGATCCTAGCAGGATGAAAAACTTTCTGGCAGCTCGGGCGGGATTCAAAGCCGCGACCGTTGCTTTCTAATGCAGACATTTTAACCACTTGACCACCGAATAATGTATAGTGGCGGGTACCTTGTTGCATTACAGGTATAACATGATGTTTGCATCGAGGAGAATGTACTTGTAATTCAATGGGGATTTGTCCTGTGTGCACTGAAGTGCTTATTACGTCAAGCTTCTCCTTGACGCAAACGTCATGTTACACCTACTACCAGTAGGACCTTTCTCAAGGGCAGAATTAATTATCCCTTTGAGAAAGATCCTGCTAGGATCAAAATGTCGGGCCGTCCTAATTTCTGATACAATTAGTGGTAGAAATTTGTTTGAAAAATGGAAAAGGAAACTTTGGCAGAATTTGTCTGTGCCCTTCTTCAAAATAGATCGCAAGTTCCCAGTTAGTTTTTCCTTTATTTTTTTGACAGATATTGATTTGATTTGAATTAAAACAGCTGCATCCACTTTGTGGGATTACCAGACTGCTGTAGCCAGGTTTACAACAATTGGTTGTTTGCTTTTGAATGAAAATGGGGACGTGATCCCTTGTGATGTACGGCAGTTAATTGTTGAATGTTTCTTGGTTGAATAAAGTTAACTCCCCACCCTGGCAAAGATAAGTTGACTTTTTAGGAAGGCCTCAACCTAAGGGCTTAGATGTCTAGATACGTGTAGGACTAGATAGCTCAGATGATTACAGGGCTGGAAACAAAATCAGGGGTCTCGGGTTCAGGTCCTGGTCTAGTCAACATTTATTTTTCAAAATTAGTAGAAGAGTTTGAAAGGGATGACTAGACATGAGGATAACTTGAAGGCATTGAGATCTTCACCAGTATTGTTCTATCTCCTGTCTGTCACAGTTGGTGCGCGCCTACAAAGACTTGCAGAAAGACAATGAGAAGATTAAGGTAAGTCTCGCTGCTCAGCGGATAACCCTACATTGGATCGATGAATTAACCAAAAATCTCTCGCATCAGAAAACCATTCTCGTATCAAGAACTATTAGTCAAGAACTATTATGAACCATTACTATTTAGCCCAATGCCTTCATGAACCATTACCCCAATTCCTTCATGAACCATTAGCCCAATGCCTTCTTGAACCATTACACCAATGCCTTCATGAACCATTAGCCCAATGCCTTCAAGAACTATTAGCCCAATGCCTTCAAGAACCATTAGCCCAGTGCCTGTAAGAACCATTAGCCCAGTGCATTCAAGAACCATTTCTAATTAGCCCAATGCCTTCATGAACCATTAGCCCAATGCCTTCAAGAACTATTAGCCCAATGCCTTCAAGAACCATTAGCCCAGTGCCTGTAAGAACCATTAGCCCAGTACATTCAAGAACCATTTCTAATTAGCCCAACGCCTTCATGAACCATTAGCCCAATGCCTTCATGAGCCATTAACCCAATGCCTTCATGAACCATTAACCCAGTGCATTCAAGAACCATTAGCCCAATGCCTTCAAAAACCATTAGCCCAGTGCATTCAAGAACCATTAGCCCAATGCCTTCAAGAACCATTAGCCCAATGCCTTCATGAACCATTAGCCCAATGCCTTCATGAACCATTAGCCCAATGCCTTCATGAACCATCAGCCCAATGCCTTCCAGAACCATTAGCCCAATGCCTTCGTGAACCATTAGCCCAGTGCATTCAAGAACCATTAGCCCAGTCCATTCAAGGAGCATTAGCCCAATGCCTTCATGAACCATTAACCCAATGCCTTCAAGAACCATTAGCCCAGTGCATTCAAGAAGCATTAGCCCAGTGCATTCAAGAACCATTAGCCCAATGCCTTCATGAACCATTAGCCCAATGCCTTCATGAACCATTACCTGAATACCTTCATGAACCATTAGCCCAGTGCATTCAAGAAGCATTAGCCCAGTGCATTCATGAACCATTAGCCCAATGCCTTCATGAACCATTACCCCAATGCCTTCATGAACCATTAGCCCAATGCCTTTAAGAACCATTAGCCCAATGCCTTCAAGAACCATTTCTAATCAGCCCAATGCCTTTAATAGCCCAATGCCTTCATGAACCATTAGCCCAGTGCCTTCATGAACCATTAGCCCAGTACCGTCAAGAACCATTAGCCCAGTGCCTTCATGAAACATATTCCAGGTAGATTCTCAAAGCTTCTTATTCCCCACCCATCCTTGTATCAAGATCTTCCCTCTCTCTGAAAACTCACCGCCATTTTTTCATCTCCCCCATCCTCCAGGGAATCATGACACAGAGCCAGGACAAGGCTCTCCGTCGTATCTCGGAGCTCAAAGAGGTAAACAAAAAAAACACAAATGAACTCTGTATAACGGGCAGAGTAGATCTGACAGTCTGAAATGCTGAGTTACCGGCTCTTCTCAGAGCCACACTCCTCAAAAGAGATGACCTACGTGGCATCACCACAATTTCAACTGTTGTAAATTGTTATAGCCAACTCGTCCCCTATTTCATAACTTTATCCCCAATTCGCTGGATGAAAAAAACAAGCAGATCATTCAGTTGCTTTCATTTCAATGGTTCGCGCTCCATCAAAGACATTTCAAAGCATTTCAGTCTCTCTGTTTCCATAGTAACCATATTCCTTGTGTCTGGCTATCTTTTCCATCCATTTTAAGTAGTATGTCAACCAAACAAGAGCCCAAAAGCCAAAAGCCTGGCTTAGGGTACAGCTTTGTCTTTGTTGCCCTAAAAGCTGGGAACAAAAAGGTTGGAGTTTCTGTGTTGAAGTTAAAGGCCCAATACAACATTGGGAAGATCGGAAAACATCAATGTCCACATATTTTCTTCTAACAGTTTGTAGATGGTCATGATAGAATCCTCATGTTGAAATCTTACGGTCTGGGATGCTGTACTTCCCTAGAAATCTTCACTCAAACATCGACAACTAGTTTATTACTCGCAAGTCATCAACTATTTCTTACACTACAGAAATGGTGCAAAAACCGTGACATTTTTTTTTACCTTTTTCAACTTTCTCAGATCACCATTTGAGCTAACACCTTCGCAGGATTGTTTTCTGGGGATGTGTAATGGTTTAACACACAAACTGTGGCAATCTTTTGACCTTTACCAATGTTGTATTGTGCCTTTAAATCTTGGGTTTTTTTTTCTCAGAACGAAGTATCTTCATTGACTGCATCTAACAGCCTCCTGTTTTCAAAACTGTGCGATACTTTGTCACCAAAATAATCCAAAGTATCCCTTTTGTGAGCATCCCAGGGATGGATTTCACAAAGCCTTGCGATGCATCGTAATCAACTTACGATGGATAACCTGTCGTAAGTCGTGATAGGCCGTATGGTGTATGTGCAGCGCTCAGTGTCTTGCAATTGATTGTAACTAAGGACGAGTTGGTTGATATCCACCACTGGTTCTGAGGCGAATTGAGAACCACACATACTTGATAAAAAGAAGAAGACTTACTCCCACATGGTGTCATCTCAAGCCATCCTACCTCCACCGTGAATGGCCTGGAGTCTCAAAATCATTGCTGTCGTTACTGTAGGCTGCTGACTTGGACCGCCAAGCAAAAGCTCATCTGGAAGAGGCCTTCAGGATTCAGCTGGATGAGAAGGACGAGCTGATCGGGGTCCTTCAGACGCAGGTAATTGATTTTCCCACAGGAACCATATTCCCTTTGAAAAAGTGAACTTTGAGATGGTGTTAACCCAAACCTAGATTTCCCGTAGGATGCAGAAAAGCTACAAATGCCGAACTACATGAAATTCCGTTGTCTATTCTTAGGTTTGTGAAAATGATCAATGGTGTTATCTCATTCACTTTTCTGTTGATATGGTTTATGATATTTTAGGTTTTCTTATATCATGATAAAGTAAATTGCATACTCTTTCCACTGGTATAAAGTTTGTTTGGGTTTTATATTTTGGAAAAGCTGTTATTGACAATTTTCTCGTGTAATGCACATTTGTTTTTTTAATGTGATAGGGGCTTAGGCAGGAACACTGTTTATGTGCTGTGACTAGTCAGGCAGATATAGGTTAACAATAAGACGTAGTCAATAGTAGAAGAGTGAACATTGTGAGAGGCTATGACTATTGACGCGGTATTGAGAGGCTGTCAATTGAACATGAGCTTCTGAGAAATCCTTAAGACGGCATTGAGCAAGCAGTGAGCAACTATCAGCATAGTATCGAGAATGTTACATTTGACGTGTAATCCTTAATTGCCTTACCGGGTTAAGTGCAGGGCTGAGTCTTGAGCACGAAGGTGGGGCACAGACACAATAATGAAATCGTGTACGCTGTATGGGTGCCGCTCGCAAATACATAGCTCATATATGTCGTAGGGAAAATACAAATTTGACCAAGCTTAGTTTATTTTTTATCCCTAGAGTCCCATACTATCGAGATCCCTGGATAGGTATCTCAGGACTACTGGGTGATCTTTCTATTGAGCAGATTAAAAGAGAAACACAGTCGAAGACTGGTTTCACCAGGCTCCTACCTAGGAGTCCTGACTCATATGAAGCCTAAAGCTTCAAAATGAGGACCTAAACTGTACTGTACTGTAATAGAGACAGCATCAGACGAGCATCGAGACCAAATGACTGTCAAGCCGATATGCAGTTGGCATTGAGGGACTCTGTGATTAAGCCTATTGAGCCGCTCATCATGTAAACCGCAGCCATAAACGTCACTGTCTGTCCGGCGATCCCGATTCAATTCCCTCTTCTCAGGTCAGCCTTCTGAAGAAAGGAGTCGTTCCAGATGAGCTTAAGGCCAGCGAGGAGTCTACCGACGGCTCGGGAGACGCAGCGTCCAGTGAGACGGTCAACGCGCTCCGAGAAAAGGTGCGAGACTGCTCTCGTGAACCCTGAACCCTTCGCAGTGCCGCCTTCCGCTAAGGCCTCACCCTCTGAGCCTTAACTCTTTCCGTACGGCGCGCCGATACATCGGCTCGGTAAACCGCTCTCTGTTGACGGAAAGCCGATACATCGGCTCGCGTGTCCCATTGTTTCTATTATATTACCAAATTTATTCCGTACAGACATGCACATTAATTCCGTAGTGAAAGAGTTAAGCTGTATTTCCACTGGACTAAAATTTAACCGAGACGATGGTTACATTCCTAATGGTCAAATTTGACCGTCATTCCCATTTGGACTTTTGAGTCGGTCAATTTAACAGAGACAATGGTTAACGTAACCGAGTTGTCAATAGAACGGCCCGGTGCATAACCTTAGAGGTTACAAAATGACGTCAGTAGTGTGCGAGATTAAGGTCAACATTAAATGTACATTTATCGTGCAACATGAAGCAGACGTTGTACATACATGTAGTGCATGTGCTATGTCATAGGCTGGATGTGGTTTTTTACAGAGTCGTGTTGTAATGAGTGGTGCGTTTTTTTACTGGACTAATCGGCTTGGTTAAACCTCTCTGGTCACTTTTTCTGGGCAGAGGTTGGCCGGTAAAAGTAACCATTCGGCTTGTAATTAAGAGGAAATTTAACCGGGTCGTTTTCACTGTACTTGAAAGCCCCTACACAACATTGGTCAATGTCAAAGAATAGCATCCATATGTTGGCTGATCCAACATATGCATGAAATAGCACACCTGTGAACATTTCAGCTCAATCCCCCAACCCCAAAATCGTGAAAAATGCTTCATTTGTTTCGCAAAAATGCAGCATTCAACGCTGTACTGTTCCGAAAAATAGTTTAGATCTCAGTGAGACTTAAACTAATTCTTTTACTCATTTCTCCCAAAATTCAACATTTTAGGCAGAAATATTTCAGTGAGCGGTTTCTACTATAACCATCTTCAAACTGTCTAAGTTTCATGTGAATCTGTGAACATTTATGTTTTTCGACCTTACCAATGTTGTGTAGGGGCTTTAAAATGGTAAAGGTAACCATCGTCTCAGTTACTTTTGGCCAAAATAACTTCAGTGGCTTTAGACCCCTGAACTCATAAACTTTGTCCCCCCCCCCCTGGCCTCCCTGACCTCCCGGACCTCCTCTGGGCCCAGGTGAAGCGTCTGGAGGGTCTGCTGAACAAGTGCAAGGACACCATTCGCAACAACAAGGAGAAGACGACCAACCTGATGGCGGAGAGAGACGGCCTCAAGAAGCAGCTGGAGGAGAATGCCAAGACCATTGAGCAGCTCAAGGTGATCTTAGGGGAGTGGGAGGGGACTTATTCATACTGAATCCTGTACTGGTCCTTCAAAAAGGCCTTCAGGTGATCCTCAGAGGTGTACTAAAAGTGGTGCTGAGGAAGGTGTTGTCTTTCTCCAAAACGTCAGCCTTTGAGAAAGGTCCTGCTAGGATCAAAACATCAGCCTTTGAGAAAGGTCCTGCTAGGATCAAAACATCAGCCTTTGAGAAAGGTCCTGCTAGGATCAAAACATCAGCCTTTGAGAAAGGTCCTGCTAGGATCGAAATGTCAGCCTTTGAGAAAGGTCCTGCTAGGATTGAAACATCAGCCTTTGAGAAAGGTCCTGCTAGGATTGAAACATCAGCCTTTGAGAAAGGTCCTGCTAGGATCGAAACATCAGCCTTTGAGAAAAGTCCTGCTTGGATTGAAACGTCAGCCTTTGAGAAAGGTCCTGCTAGGATCGAAACGTCAGGCTTTGAGAAAGGTCCTGCTTGGATTGAAACGTCAGCCTTTGAGAAAGGTCCTGCTAGGATCGAAACGTCAGGCCCTCTTAACTTTTGAGATTTATATATTGTGAGTAATCTTTACAGGGATGTAAGACTTCCGGAAATTTCTGGATTTTTTCGGAAATAGCTTGATTTTTGGGGGGATTTCTGGAAATTGCGTGATTTTTTTGGGGGGGGGATTTCTGGAAATTGCGTGATTTTTGGGGGGGATTTCTGGAAATGGCGTGATTATTTATTTATTTATTTTTTAATCAAACTGGTATCTCAAACTGCTAAATTTTGTCGTAAAACCCTAAAAATTGAAGGGAGCCTGCACCCCTGCCGTGAATCTCGCAATCGTGTCTCTCGGTCACTCGCAGTCGCACATTTTTAGTCAGCGAGCAGTTTCAAACAGTTTCCACTAAACGCGGCCGTCTTTCATACATGTTCAGGAGCAGCAGTCGGCCGAGCAGGCCAAGTTTGCGGAGCAGCTGAGCCAGGCCAAGGCCCACCTGGACCAGGCGCTGGAGGACAAGGGCCTGGCCATCGCCCAGACCAAGCTGCAAGTCCACGCCGAGCTCCAGCGTAGCCAGGAGGAAGGCGCGGAGCTCCGGGAGAAGGCGCGGGAGGCGGGCCAGGAGAGGGGCGAGCTGCGCTCGCAGCTGGACGAGTCGGAGAAGACAGGTATTATGATTATTATTGAATGGTTTATTAAAAATATCATTAGTCGCGGCCTAGTGTTCGAATTGAAAAAGATTTACAGTTTAAAAATGCGTCATTAACAGTAAGAGTTGATATAATAATTTAGTTCTAAATCTAAATAGTTGTTAAGAATTGCCAGAATTGACTATGAAATATACAAATATAAAAAAGATTATTACAGATTATTAAGTTACATTAAGGTAAGAGAGGGAGGGGGCGCCCTTCCAATCAAACATTTTCGCTAAAATTGTTTTTTCGTTTTCCTACCGTAAATGATGTGCATTGAGTTATACAGAGGTTTTTCAAATGATGTCAATTGACCGCTGAAGGTTAAACTAGCATGTCTGCCGGAGCGTCCGATTCCTCGGAAGCACATGCAAATATCAAATCTGAGCATTTCCGTTGGACATTTGATGACTCAAAGGTGCGCGCATTCCACGTACATCCGCGGGAATTGAATGCTAAACGGTAAAAAAAGCACGCGACTGAAAAATCTCCATAGGAGGGTTTGCGGTGACACCATGTATTTAAGGTCTCTGTAGGAAGATGTATGGTTCTGAAAAGAGTGATAACAAGAGGATCTGGCAAGTATGCTCTGGTCGTCACCAGTACAATGAGTGCTTTGCCTGATTGCCTGCTGAGATCAATGCAGGTGCCTCGGGTGAGATTTGAACCCACCACTCCACAGTTTTCTAAGGCAGCTGTCTGCATCACTTTATCACCGTGCTGGTCTTGGTTGTGCAGTGCTTTCAAATTTACTTAAGGTGCCACGGTCAATCAAGTGAATCAACGATAGGCTATGATATTTCAATCCAAGATATATTGAAGTAAATTCTAACTGAATTACATTCTTATGACACAAATCATTTTATACATCAATAAAGCAATGCATACATGTATGCAGGTAAAGATCCTTCTAACATGTACAAGAAAGGTATTAGATAAACAGTTTGGTTTTTATAATTTTTTTAAAAGCAAGTGACCAATCAGTTTAACTTTTTTTTTTCACCGCCATTTTTTCTGCCTTCATGTCAGGCATGACTCCCCCTCTCTCCCCTCTAACCTCTCTCCTGATTGGACCAAGTCTCCCCTTCCCCGCCCACACTGACCAATCGGCAGCGGCGTACGATTTAAAGGCCCGTCGCTTGCAGCAAATCCGCGAGGCCCGAAGGACAGGTCAGGACTTTGTGTCGCCCCAGCTCGCTCCCCTCCATGCCAAAACTGGGCCTTCTGTCTTTCTCTGGCTCACCATAGACATGTAACCTATAGACAGACAATAGAGGGCGCCAGACCGAAATGCCATGGAGGCCGCCATCTTTGCAAAAGTGTGGGCATGTTCATATACAGTGGAACGTAGCTCTAACAAACTTCCCGGGATCCATGAAAAATGTTCGGTGTAGCGGTTGTTCGTTATAGCATTTGTGGCTGGATATCCACAAACATACATGTACCTGTACCAGTAAAACTGGTAGACAAAGGGCATATTCATTATAGCCGAATGTTCGGTACACGTATATCGCGTTTGTTATACCTGATGTAGCTACCGGGGTACACCACTGCATAGAAAAACCGCATACGTGTGTGAGTGTTGCCACATAGCGTCATAATCCCGTCACATGCCATCCAAATGTGTGGTGGTGCTGTTTACTTCTGCCCATACTTTGACGCTAGTCGGGTCCCCCATGGCATTACAGTATCCTGACGTCGTTTCTGATAGACACTGTCCGTCTATAAGTTATGTATGTCTATGGTGCCCACCCAGCTCCACCTCCACCTCAAAGGGTGCCCCCACTCTCATTCCGTCCCAAATTCTTGGACCATGGCTTGGACTTGCACACAACTCTATGCGACTCTGTGAGTCCCAGTGTGCTGAATCCAAAGCCGTAGCCCTGTAATTTGGACGTTGTCTCATTCCATACGTGCACATAATGCACCGGTGACATTGCCTTCTCTGCCTCAAACCAACTTCTTCTTTTTTGATATATGGTCATTCCTTCGTGTTCGCCTTTGATATCAAAGCCTCCCTACATACTGTAGCCTTCCAAATCCATCCCTAGCAATTTCTCAGTTGGCCTTTTGAGAATCTCATCAGGCAGAATTTGATTGCTTGTCAAATGAGTGCGTTTTTGCAAGTACACCTTTACATGGGCACTCGTGCGCCTGACCATACATGGGAATGCATGCGGCCTTTCAAAAATGGTCATATGAAAAGATACCGGTAGGACTTGAAGGTTTGCCTGGTGGAAATACTAAGGGGAAGGTTTGCAGTGACACCATGTACATTTGTACATGTAGCACTTCTCTTTCTAGAAGGAGTGTGGCTCTGAAAAGAGTCGGTAACTTAATGTTTCGGGTATTGTGTACTCTGCTCATATGACGGCTTCTATTGCGTAACATCAGGTGCACCGTGCATGTGCGGGAAATGTACATAATGTGGCTTGAGATTAGGTGTACAAAGTCAAAGATTTGCCCTTTGTAGCATGTTATGAATAGGTTATCAGGGAGGGGAAATCCTTCAATTGAATCACATATTCTCAGGTTTATGTCCCAGTCGTCATATTTTGTTTGTTTGGGCATTTAAAGAAAATTGAATCACGTTTTCATGGGTACATGTATTTCATGCAAAGAGTTTTGTGGTTTTTCAATTCTCTGCCATTTTTTTTTTTTTTTTGAGGTTTAAGCAGTTGTGCAAAGTACAAACCACATGTTTCGTAGGGCAAACCCTCATTGAATTACATTATCATAATCTACACATATACCCAGGAAAAGGAGCAACGTACTGAGCACACATACATGTACAGTATCTTTGAGTAGGGCAAACCCTCATTGGACCAACCGCAGCACACATGTATGCTAGAAGTACATGTAAATGCTCAGTGGGATTCTCTTCTCGCTCTCTCCCACAGTCTTGGAGCTGAGGCAGCAGCTGGAGTCGACCGAGAAACGTGGGGAGGAGGAGCGACAGACACTGGCCCAGGAACTGTCTAGGGGCAAGCAAGCTGTCATCTCCCTCATGCAGGTAAGACCGAGTGCACCTCCACCCCCCCCCCCCCCCCATTGAAGATAACGTTTTAGAAAGGCTAGCTCCCAACAAAAAAAACATTATCAAACCTGTCCTTGAAAAATCTGTCAAAACAAAATCAGTATCAGAATACCATTTTCAACACTATTTTGTATCCATACTTTGGCGGCCATTTCAAAATACAAAATGGCCACCAGAGTCAAAAAAAAAATTGTTCCAGAAACTTCAGGTCTTGATCTATTCAAAAACGTAAAGCATTTGACTTGAATATCAGTTTGATTTTTTTTACCTACACATGTAGCTGTGTCCATTGGGCTGGATAGCTCAGACTGTTGGACCACTGGTACTTTAAACCACATGTCTAGGGTTCAAGTCCAGAGCCACCAAAGTGTTTGTCATTGCTCTTTTTACAATTTTTTTACTGTAATTCAATGAGGGTTTGCCCTGCTCGACGTAATAAGCACTGAATGCCCAGTGCTTTGCCCGATGTCTAATGAAACAAATTCAGGCAGCTTGGGTGGGATTCAATCCTGTGACTCCGATGTCTCAGCTACTTGATCGCCAGGGCCATCGAGGTCACGTGGCGGATTTGAATAATGTATAGCGACGTGTACAGCGTTGCATCATAGATATAACATTATTATATCTATAACACAAAGCACACTATAAAAACATGATGGGACACTAAAGACATTCATTAGAGGAGTAGGGATATTGAATTCTGTTGATGGTGGGTTTTGCATTCACTCACAAAGGAGGAGAAGCAGACAGCAAAGAAGGACTTTGAGAAGACCTTGGAGGATGCGGTCGCGGCGAGGAACGGCCACTGGGAGGGGGTCCTGAAGGAGAAGGAGGAGCAACTGAATGAGGCGATGGTGACTAAGGTGGGTAGAGGTTGGGGACATTTTCAGAGGTTTGAATGAATGGGATTATATTAGAGAGCTCTTTTCAGCACACTTCTCATCGTCCTCTTTGTAAACAACCTTATCATCGTCCACATTGTCATTTTCATCCTCATCCCTGTAAACGTTACTGTCCAAATCCTGATTTTGTTCTCTGTCCATCTCTTCCTTGTCTTTTCATGTTTTCTCCTCTTCCTTTCTTTCTTCATCTCCTATCTTTCTGTCCTCTCCCCCATCCTCCCCTTTCTCCCCTTCCTCCATTTCCCCCTTGTCCTCCTTTTCCTCCTCTTCTTTCTCTCCCTTCTTTTCTCCCTCTCCCATATTCCTCATGTTCCTCCTTCCTCCCCTTCCTCCTCTTCCTCCTCTTCCTCCTCTTCCTCCTCATCCTACTCTTCTTCCTCTTTCTCTTCTTCCTCCTCTTCCTCCTCTTCCTCCTCTTCCTCCTCTTCCTCCTCTTCCTCCTCTTCCTCCTCTTCCTCCTCTTCCTCCTCTTCCTCCTCTTCCTCCTCTTCCTCCTCTTCCTCCTCTTCCTCCTCTTCCTCCTCTTCCTCCTCTTCCTCCCCTTCCTCCTCTTCCTCTTCCTCATCTTCCTCATCTTCCTCTTCCTCGTCCTTTTCCTCCTTTTCCTCTTCCTCTTCCTCACCTTCCTCCTGTTCCTCCTCTACCCCACTTCCTCCTTATCCTCTTTTTTCTCTCCCTTCTCCTCCCTCCCCCTGTTCCTCTAATTTCTCTGCCTTCTCTTCCCCCTCTCCACTCTTCCTCCTCTTCCTCCTCTTCCTCCTCTTCCTCCTCTTCCTCCTCTTCCTCCTCTTCCTCCTCTTCCTCCTCTTCCTCCTCTTCCTCCTCTTCCTCCTCTTCCTCCTCTTCCTCCTCTTCCTCCTCTTCCTCCTCTCCCTCCTCTTCCTCCTCTTTTTCCTCTTCCTCTTTCTCCTCTTCCTCCTCTTCCTCCTTTTCCTCTTCCTCCTCTTCCTCTTCCTCCTCTTCCTCTTCCTCATCTTCCTCCTCTTCCTCTTCCTCCTCTTCCTCTTCCTCATCTTCATCTTGTTCCCCTCTCCCCCTTTTCCTCTTCCTGCACTTCCTCCTATTCCTACTCTTCCCCCTCTTCCTCCTCTTCCTCACCTTCCTCCTGTTTCTTTCCTGTCTCTCCATTTTCTTCCTCATCCTTCACCGCCTTCTTCTTCCTCCTCTTTCTCCCTCCTCTTTCTCCATCTCTTCCCCCGCTCTCCCCTTACCCTTTTCTCATCATCATCCTAGTCATCATCTCCGTCCTCTGAATGAGCAAAGCAGTCACCATGTTGTATCCTTTTCCTGATGCCTTCCCCATTCTTCCTCCCCCCCTCTCCATCCCAGGAGAAGGACTTCCAGATGGCAGTCAAGCGCCTGGAGGAGGAGCAGAAGAGGACACTCAAGGAGAAGGAGTCTGAGATGATGATGGCCATTGAGGAGAGGGAGCTGCAGAAGATGGCGGCGGTCAGCGCCCAGGACAACCAGAAGGACGAGCTGCAGCGCACCATCGATGCCATGACAACGGTGAGAAAATTGAAAGAACAAGCCACCTGAAATCTGGGCCCAATTTCATAGAGCCGCTTAAGCATGAAAATCTGCTAATCCTTTTGTTAACAGGATTACAAACAACACTGTGATGTGATGTTGATTGCTTTTGACTTGTATTCCACTTGTATTTTACTTAGCTTGGAACAATAGTGAAGTTGGGGTTGCATGGCAAGGGGATCCTATGAATCATGACTTTTTGTGCTCAAGCAAAGTTTAAGGGAAGGTTTGCGGTGACACCATGTAGCACTTCTCTTTCGAGAAGGAGTGTGGCTTTGAAAAGAGCAGGTAAAGAGCTGGAGTTACCTTACC
Organism: Luidia sarsii; assembly: GCA_949987565.1. Lineage (NCBI taxonomy): Eukaryota > Metazoa > Echinodermata > Asteroidea > Paxillosida > Luidiidae > Luidia > Luidia sarsii. The sequence goes on along the minus strand of OX465109.1, from coordinate 11,337,158 downwards.
CTTAGTACTTCCACCATGCAAACCTTCAAGTCTTATGTTGAAGTAAAGTTTGGCACTTAAGTGGCTCTATGAAATTGGTCCCTGGAGATTCAAAGACCCTGGAAAATGAAGCTACATATAAGAAGTACTAATTACACATTGTGCAGGGCAAACCTTCATTGAATTCCATTCTCGTCTACACAAATCACCAGGCCATTGGGCAGAGTACTGAGCATACTGTGTTAACAGCACAATTTGTTGGGCTACCCCTCATTGAAATACATTGTCATCTACCAGGCAGTTGGCCAATAATGCCGTATTGAGGCCATGGGAACAGTGGGCCAGTTATGGCCATCATTCAGAGAGTCTCTGAGTCAATTGGATAGAGACCAACAGACCCAAGTTAAAGCCACAAAGATTTCTGGAAAATTTTGCGAACTCAATATTCGATTGTTTGGTTGATTTGAATCAATGAGCCCTATCATTTTTCAGCTGAGATCTCATTTAGTTATGGAGATGTATATTTTGTTTTTTCCCTGTGCAGGAGAAGCTTGAAATGGAGGGGAACTTGCATCAGCTGGAGGAAAAGGCGGAGTCGACCAAGACGGAAGCCCGGGCCAAGATCGAGGAGATTGTCAAGCGCAGCCGGGCGGCCATCGCCAACAACAATGAGAAGCACGAGAAGAAGGTGGAGGAGCTGAAGGCCGCCCATCAGGAGGAGCTGAGCTCCCGGATCGAGGAGTTGCGCCAGGACCACCGCACGCAGCTGGACGAGGTGATGCAGCGACACCAGGACCTCTTGGAGGCCGCCAACAAGGACGCCGAGGCCCAGTATGAGAGCAAGGTGGACGAGCTGAGCCGCAGCCACCAGGGGATTGTCCAGGAGAAGATCGACCAGCTCCAGAAGCTGGCGGCCAAGGCCTCGGAGATGAAGCAGCGCATCCTGGACCTGGCCAAGGAGGTCCAGACGAAGGAGGCGCTGATCACCTCGCTGGAGAACGACTCCCAGACGGCCGCCGATTCCCGGTCGGAGGAGGCCCGAGATGAGGCACACAGGCTGGAAGAGCTCCTGAAGGAGGTAGCCAAGCTCGAGCAGCGGAACTCCGAACTGCAAGAGCGCCTGGATCAGAAGGTGAAGGAGGCAGAGACCAGGATATCCGAGTTGGAGGAGAAGCTGAGGGAATCCACCGAACATCACAGCAAGGAGCTCAAGGACAGGGACAACGAAATTCAAAAGTCGCTGACCGAGTTGGAGCAGCTCAGGCAGGCAAACGAGGCCCTGTACCGGGACATGGAGGCCAAAGCCAAGGAGCTGGACAACAAGGTGGAGGAGTGTGAGCAGAAGCTGCAATTCCAGCGGGAGAATCATGAGAAGGAGCTTGCGCGACGGCTGGAAGCCCTTGAGATCCAGAATCAGAGCTCAGCCGATGAGCTGTCCACTCAGCTGGGCGACAAGCTCACCGAGGCCCACAGCACCGTAGCCCAACAGGAGAAGACAATCCAGGACCTGCAGCTCCGAGAGAAGGAGCTCCAGAACTCCCTGGACGCTCTCCAGGTCAAGCTCGGCGGCGATCTGGCCGCAGCTGATGAGAGCCTCCAGATGGAGAGGCAGAAGCACTCTGAGCAGCTGGCCATGATCAACACCGCTCTCAACGATGTCAACTCGCACAATGTGAAGTACTCAGAGGAAGTTAAGGCTCTTCGGAAAGTCCAGGACGAGAAAGAGGTCACGATAAACGACCTCCAGAGTCAGCTTTCTGCCGCTCGGGAAGAAAAGTCCAATTTGGAGCAGGCTCACGACACCAGCAATACTCAGGTCCAAGCGGAACTGGACAATAAACAGTCAAGAATCCTCCATCTCGAAGAAGAATCGTTAGGCTTGAAGGAACTCATTGAATCAAGACGGCAAGAGCACGGAGAGGTCATCAACAAATTAGAGTCACTCCTCAATGAAAGACTCTCGGATATCAGGAATAAGGAAGACGAGCTTCAGCAACTGTCGAGTAAGATAGAAGACCACAAAAAGACCAGCGAGGAGGCCGTCTCAAATCTAGAGAAGCTTTGCAAAGAAAAAGAGGGCTTGTGCGCATCTCTGGAAGTGCAGCTGACAGATGCTGAGAGCAGGCACAAGGAAGTGATCGCCCAACTTGAATCCAGCTTTGACGAGAGGCTGGCAGAGGAGAGGGCCAACCATGAGAGGGATCTGGAGAGGAGACTGGAGTCCCTCGAAGTCCAGAAGCAGAGCTCTGTGGATGAGGTGGCCGGGAAACTCGGTGAGCAGCTCTCCGCCGCTCACGACGAGATCAGCCAGAAGGAGAAGGACATTCAGGAGTTCAAGGTGGCTTCCAGTGCTCTCCAGATCAGCGTGGACAAGCTCAGAGCTGAGCAGGAAGCAAGCAGCTCCAAGCTCCTAGACAAGGAGGCTGAACTGGAGAACCTAAAAGCAGAGAGAGACACACTCCAAGGAGAATCAGAGCAGAAAGCTTCTCAGTCGGAAACTCTCAGTAGCAGAGTGGAGGAGCTGGAGACCCAACTGGGGCAGGTCAGGCAAGAGCTGGAGAACAAGTCCTCCCAACTGGAGAGCCTCCAAGCTGATAGAGACAACCAGCTTGCTATCAAGTCCGAGCTCGAAAGAGAGACACAGCAGAAGTCATCCCAGTCAGAGGCACTCGGCAGCAGGATAGAGCACCTGGAGCATAGCCTAGAGCAGGTCCGGCAAGAGTTGGAGGACAAGGCCTCCCAACTGTCACAGCGGGACAACAGTCTCACCGAGCTGAAGGAAGCAGAGGCAGCTCTGACATCAAGGATCGATGTTCTTGAGAGAGAGCTGGCCCAGACAAAAGCCGAAGCTGCAGAGAGAGCCGAGCTGATAGCCTCGCAAGACAACAGGCTCAGGGAACTGCAGGAATCAGAAGCCCTCCTCAGAGGGGAGATTGATAACAGAACTCAGGCCGAAGAGGCCCTCTCTGCCAAGCTCCAGAGTCAGGCCACAGAGTTGCAGACCCTGGCTCTGGACCACAAGGATGAGAAGGAGAAGCTGAACGAGACCCACAAGGCCCAGCTGGCTGAACTGAGGAGCCAGGCGAAATCCAAGATAGCGGGCATCAAGAAACACTACGACGAGCTGCAGGACAAGAACAAGGAGCTACTGGCAAAGTTCAAGGCCAATCAAGAGGAGAAGACCCAGCAGATGCAGGAGAGCTTTGAGGAGAACCAGCAAGCTCTAAGGGAGGAGGCCGCTTCAGAAAGATCTAAACTCATACAACAGCACTCTGAGAAAGTAGAGGTCCTGGAATCCAAGTTGCTGTCCCTGCAGGAGACCATACGGGAACAACAAGAGGCCAGTGAACAGAAGCTCTCTAACCTCACAAGGGCCCATCAGGAGGGGGTGGAGAGGCTGAGAAAGGAAGCGGAAGAGAAGCTCAATCACAGGGAAGCCGACTTCCAGAACCGACTTTCGGACCTGCTCAAGGAGAAGGAAGTTGGAGCTGAGGATCTGCTCTCTAAGCTTCAGGCCACCCACCAGGAGCAGACAGACCGTCTCAGTGAGGAGCACGGGAAGGCCCTGGATAGGGCGAAGGATACCCACAAGAAGCAGATGATAGACTTCCGGGACCAGGCCAAAGCCAAGATCGCCTCCCTCAAAGCGCAGATCGAGCAGAGCAAAAAGGAGATGGCAGACACGAAGGAAGAACACGACAAACTTGTGGCTGACAATCTTGACAGATCCCAGCGAGAGCACAGCCAAGAGGTGCAGAATCTGAAGAGAAGCCACGCAGAGGAACTGGAGACTGCCACTGAGAAACGCAAAGAAATGGTGGCAGAGTTGGAAGAACAAATCAAGAAAGTGAAGGAGGAAAACAAGCAGGAGCTTGTCGAGACCGTCGCCAGACTTCAAGAGGAGAAATCCACCGAGGTGGTCAAGTTCCAAGAACAGATCTCAACGCTGGAGAGAGAGAGCCAAGAGAGCCTAACCCAGGAGGAGGCTAAGACCAGGGAGCTCATCGAGAAGCTTGAGAAGCTCCACAGGGAGGAGCTGGAGCGCAAGGAGAAGGAGCTGAAGGCCAACCTTGAGCAGGTGGAGCAGCAGCACTTTGAGATGGTGGAGGTCATGCAGAAGCAGCTGGAGGGCTCGGCTCGGCAGGAGGGTTCCAAGTACGAGCACCAGCTCCAGGAGTTGGAGGCGGAGCACCAGCAGAAGATCGACGAGCTGATTGACATCGACCTGGAGATGCAGGTCAAGGTCAAGGCGGCGGAGGAGCAGATCGCCCTCATGGAGAAGCAGGCCCAGGACCTGGAGAGCCTCCACAGAGAGAAGACGGAAGCCCTGGAGAGCGAGATCACCTCTCTGATGGCGAGCCACGATGCCGAGAGGCTGAAGCTGACGGACGAGCTTCAGGAAGCGAAGAAGACCCTCAAGGGTGAAAAAGCCAATGCGGAGACCCTGAGCAATAGTAGAGAGAGGGAGGCTGAGAAAATTACTACACTGACAGAGATCGGCAAGCAGAAGGACAGCCAGATTGCTGCTATCCAGGAGGAGCTGAGGCAGCAGGAGGAGAGAGCTGTCGAGGAGCAGCAGCGCATGCGGGCATCGGTTGAAGCCTCCAGCAAAGAGGCGTCAGCGAAGATCGCCGACCTGGAGCGACTATGCACGGAGAAGGATAATCGAATTGCCGAGTTGGCAGAGGACCTGAAGCGTGAGGCCTCCAAGGCAGACGAGGAGCAGCAATCCAGGCTCTCCTCGGAGAGCGAATCGAGGCAGGTGGAGGCGGAGAGGCTCAGGGCTCTGGAGGACCTCTGCGCCGCCAGAGACGCCCGAGTGGCGGAGCTGGAGGCGAACCTGAAGGCGGAGGTGGAGAAGGCCAGGGAGGAGACCAAGCAGCGGGTCGGGGACCTGAAGCGGAAGGCGGAGGCCCGGCTCTCGGAGATCAAGAAGCAGTACCGGGAGGACCTGGACTCGCGGAAGAAGCAGTTCGATGGCATCGAGGAGAGGTGCCGGACCCTTTCCGCCGAGCTGGAGGAGGCCAAGGTGACCCACCAGGAGGAGGTCGCTGCCCTAGAGGAGACGGCCCAAGCCCACAAGGCAGCCCAGGAGCTGGAGGTCTTGTCCCTTCAGCAAGAGCTGATGCAGGAACGCGAGACGGTCCAAGTGGCCGCTGTGCAACCCGTCGAGGAGACCATCTCGGTCTCCCGTGAAGGGATGCTGGGCGCCGCCCCGCCGTCAGGAGGAGAGGACTCCGGGGAAGAGAGGAAAGAGGAGGAAAGGCGAGAGAGGGAGGAACTGGAGGAGAAGCTCAGACAAGCCGTCGCCAAATTTCAGCTGGAGATGGATCAGCAAAGGTAAGCTCGTGTCGAGATTGTGCCCGTGAAGCAGATTGCCTCAGTGTCTGCACCAGACCCATTTCCCTGCCTCAGGCAAGTTCTGCAACCAAGTTACATGTAAGGCTCCATCTCAAAAGAGATGACTTAAATGCAAACTTTTCAGATCCTGTAGATATTAGAGGTCACTTGCCATGTGCTTCTTTCCAACTAATATTCTGTGCTCTTCATTCTGTGTAACATCCACCTAGGCAAGCTTATGTTATCTTTGTTATTGTTTCATGTCACTGCTACAGACGTGATGTGTAAAGATAGCTGTGGCAGTCTAACACTTTATCAGATGCATTTGATGAAGTATTTGTAACTCTTGAAGTACTGTAGTTGAAGTTGTAGTAACAACCACTGTTGAAGTACCGTAGCTTTAACATCAACTGCATACACTTCCTCAGACAGATGATGTTGCTACTTAAGTTGCAATCCATATCCACTTCGCACCGGGACTTCTGAATTTGAAGCACCAGTGTTATTGCTATGCTTGAGGCCCTCTGAAGTCTGAACTACCACTTTTGTCCAAATTTTAAACAAAGACTCTTTCAAGCCTACCACAAAAGAATGTGTAGCATGATTAAAGCCACTTAGATGTCCGATTGGGCCAGGTTTGACTCGCTTATACACATACCGGTACATTGTACATGTACATACATGTATAGTGTACTCATGGATTTATTTCACAGGTATTTATTACTGTTTATTGTTTAGCAAGTTATTCAAAACCCTTATGTGGTGGTCATTGGCACTGAAAAGGGGCCTTGTGCAGAGTGGTTAAGTTGTTATCTGATCCGTCCAGTGGTACTGCACTATTCAACGAGCATGCAATGGGAGGAACTCACTGATGCTCTTTCCACTCCAGGCAGCAACACGAGGAGGAGGTTTCCAAGATGGAGGAGGATGGCAAGCGCCGGCTGGCCAGCCTCCAGAGGGAGTGCGACAAGCGGCTGGAAGAGCAGGACCTGGAGCACCACACCAAGGTCAAGCAGCTGGTCCGGGAGATGAGCGCCAAGATGAGCTCCAAGGAGCAGGAGAAGGACCTGATGCTCCAGGAAGCCATCTGTGAGTCTGTCTGTCTGTCTGTCTGTCTGCCAGCCTGCCTGTCTATCCGCTTGTCCAGCCATCTGTTAATGTGTCTGTATATCTGTTGATCTGCCAGTCCATCTCTCAATCATCTCTCTTTGTCAGTCTGTCTGTCTGTCCATTCATCTGTCTGTCTGTCTGTCCATTTGTCCATCCGCCTGTCTGTCCATCTGGTAATTTGTCTGTTGGTTAGTCTCTGTCTGTCAGGCAGTCGGTATGTCTGTTTGCATGTCTCTTCCTTTCAGCTATTTTCTTATATCTTTCAAATAGCCAAATGGAAGGAAAGGAAAGCTGACTGGGACATTTTAATCCCTGCTTCTGAATTCCCTAATTTAAAAAATTTCCACGGTCCTCAGTTCTTAAATTGCAATCAAATTCCCAAAGTTTGAAATTACTTAACAATTGCCGGGTTTTTAAATGGCAACGATTGTAAGTTCCTGACTCTGTGAGATGAAGAGTTGGGTCCATCCTCTTGTTGGGATTGGCTCCATCATCGCTTCTCCCTTTTTGATGTTGCAGACAAGGGTCAGAATCTGGAGCAGCGCATTGAGAAGCAGCACAGGGACATGGTGAAGGAGCTTCATAGAGAGATCGACGAGCAGGGACGGGAGCTGGAGACCATCAATGACCGGCACAAGGAGGAGATTGCGGTAGGCTCTTAATGCTGACTCGATAGTGTCGTGTTAGTGTGATGATTGTGTGATGGTAGTGTTTTGCTAATATGATGATAGTGTGTTGGTAGTGTGATGATAGTGTGTTGGTAGTGTGATGATAGTGTGTTGGTAGTGTGATGATAGTGTGTTGGTAGTGTGATGATAGTGTGTTGGTATTGTGATGGTAGTGTGTTGGTAATGTGATGATACAGTAGTGTGTTGGTTGTGTGATGATAGTGTGTTGGTAGTGTGATGATAGTGTGTTAGTAGTGTGATGATAGTGTGTTGGTAGTTTGATGGTAATGTGATGGTAGTGTGATGATAGTGGGATGGTAGTGTGATGGTAGTGTGATGATAGTGTGTTGGTAGTGTGATGATAGTATGTTGGTTGTGTGATGATAGTGTGTTGGTAGTGTGATGATAGTGTGTTGGCATTGTGATGGTAGTGTGTTGGTAATGTGATGATACAGTAGTGTGTTGGTTGTGTGATGATAGTGTGTTGGTAGTGTGATGATAGTGTGTTGGTAGTGTGATGATAGTGTGTTGGTAGTGTGATGATAGTGTGTTGGTAGTTTGATGGTAATGTGATGGTAGTGTGATGATAGTGTGATGGTAGTGTGATGGTAGTGTGTTGGTTTTGTGATGATAGTGTGTTGGTAGTGTGATGATAGTGTGTTGGTAATATGATGATAGTGTGTTGGTAATGTGATGATAGTGTGATGGTAGTGTGATGATAGTGTGATGGTAATGGGATGATAGTGTGACGGTAGTGTGATGATAATGTGTTGGTAGTGTGATGATAGTGTGTTAGTAGTGTGTTGAAAGTTTGTTGAAGGCATGATGGTAGTGCACTGATTATATGACCACAGTGAGCTCCTGTGTTGATAGTGTGCTGCTAATGTGTTGAGTGTATTCTGAAAGTACATTTTATGCAGATGGTGTGCTAAGTTGTGTTCATAGGATGTTGATAGTGTATTCATTGTATGTTGATACAACGCTCTGTTCGAGTGTTCTCATCAAGCTATGACAGCCTTCACTCCATTCATCACAGTTTTGTTCTTTTATTTCTTTCCTTTCCAACCTCCAACCTCCAGGAGTGTCGTGAGCAGTTGAAGCAAGCCAAGCAGTCCTACGAGTCCCGCATTGCCCAGCACAACCTGGACCAGAAGGCACAGCTCAACGAGCTGGAGTTCCGTCTGGAGCACCAGGAATCTGCCCACCAGAATGACCTGTCAGATCTGGAGGCCCGTCTGAGGAAGGACTTTGCTGCTAGCCAGCGCTCAGCCAGCCACCAGGTCAGTCTAAAGGAGGCAGGGAGGCAGGGATGGGTGGGTGGAGGCAGGCAGAGGAGGGAGGGAGAAGGGGAGGGAGGGATGGGTGGAGGGAGGGATGGGTGGAGGGAGGGATGGGTGGTGGGAGGGGGGGATGGGTGGAGGGAGGGAGGGAGAAGGGGAGGGAGGGAGGGATGTGGAGAGAGGGGAGGGGTATAGGTGGAGGGATGGAGGGAATGAAGGATGGGGAGGCAGAGAGGCAGGGATGGGTGGAGTTAGGGCGAGAGGGAGGGAGGGAAGGTTAACCTTCCCCCGTCTCAACCACTGCTTTGAATAACCCTTTCCTGTATTGAATTTCCTCTATTGAATCAAGTGTAAGCAATGGTACTTGTTCACCCAATACATTTGTGTTGTTTTGACTTGAGGGACTAAATACAAGTCTGGCATCGTCTGGCTTTAGCCTCCACTGGTGCATTAGCTTGTTGTAAAGCTGTGATAGAAAGGACATCATTCAATGTGGCTGCCAATATCAAGGCACCCATCTTTTTTTCCCTTCTTCACTAGTTGGCATCTTGGCTGTTTTTTCCCCCCACAGGGAGACAGGGAACTAGACTCGATTCAATCTCTGGATCCCCTGGCGGCTAGTGCCGAAAACTTGAGCCCCCAGGAGCTGGGCCAAAACAATACCCTGCTGAAGGTACACAGCGCCCTCACTGTCGACGGAAAGATCAAAACAGATTGGGCCGTTTCGCATCAGATAGTATTCGTCTCTATGGAGTCATCTTCTGTGTTCTCAATTTGGTGTCTATGTCAAGCTATGTCAATCTATGTCAGTCTATGTCAATCATGTCAATCTATGTCAGTCTATGTCAATCTATGTCAGTCTATGTCAATCTATGTCAATCTATGTCAATCTATGTCAATCTATGTCAATCTATGTCAATCTTTTTCTATGACAATTAAGTTGAGCAGTTGGGAGCATTTGAGTGACCCATTTTTTGGAACCTTGTTTCCCAATTTGGTCATACAGGTAGTTCACATTTGTCCAAAAAACAAGGGGGGGGTTGAAAGATTGCCGACATCTTCTGCAATTTAAAGCAGTTTTAAGCTCAACGGGGCATTTTCATTAGCCGCGGCTATGAACTGTGCACAATTTCTATGGAGACTGGCTGCAGCCGGTATGGAGCAGCTTCCATAGACTCGTGCGTTATATGAAGCCAAAGCCAATGAATCCAGATACAAGGTCACACAGCCTCATCCTTATATAGGGAAATGCAGAATAACGGGGCTTCTGCACTCCATGCAGTGCATACAGGCATACAGATCAATCTGTTGCTAAGAATTCTTTTCTGTCTGTAACTGTTCTTTTACTTTGATTTCTACTGGATTTGTTTTCAAACAACCTTGGGAAAGGAAAGCTGCACTTTTCAGCAATGTATTCAAAAAGCAAAGAGAATTTGACAACAAATTGAAAAATTGGCAAAGAAAACATTGACTTTGAACCCGATACCTCTGGATGAATGTACCAGTGCTCTTCCATCTGAGCTATCCAGCCCTTAGATGGGGGCCTTCCCTAATAGTCAACCACTGTAGTCTTTGCCGGGAATTGGACCACATTGGATTTGAACCCAGGCATCTGATGTATATGTAACGTATCAGGGCTCTACACTACCTCAGCTATCCAGAATGTTTATTTGATGTGAAATGGCTCAATTGGTTTTGTTCTTTGTTTGGCCTACTGGCTTTGATGTTCCATCCTCAACTTCTTTTGTGCAGAGGAAGTTGTTTTATCAGTAGACTGCACAGAGTAGTGGTAGTGGGTTAAAACATGGTGGTAACATTGCATACCATACACTAATACATGCAGCTTCAACTTAGGAGACCTTATCACTATGGCTGCTCCTGAGCCTGTGTAACCTTGGATTATGGGCACCATGGTAACAGGACCTCCTCAAAGCTACATCTCCATGGTAACATCATCATGTTTTCTTAACCCTGTAAGGCTCTGACTCGGTGATCTCTTCTCTCTTTCCCCTGCCGGCATGCGCTACTTTAAATAAGAGTAAAAGGCTTTGCATGGTGGGTTAATCAATATAGGAAGGTTTGCGGTGACACCGCGAAGAAAGAGGTGTGGTTCTGAAAAGAACCTGAGTGGTAACTCGACGTTTCGACCAGTGTGCTCTGGCCGTCTTCTCCTGATGACCACACCTCTTTTCAGAACCACACCTCTTCCTTTAAGAGACTTTATACATGGTGTCACCGCAAACCTTCCTATATAATGCTCTACTTTGTCATCTTTTGCCCTGAAATCTTCTCAGCATGGCCCTTTTCTGTTCCATTTTCCTCCTCTTTCTTGTCATAGTGATTGCTTCTACAGGTTCAGTCTTCAGTGGTCCATTCATTAGTAAACTAACTGCCTCCAATCAACAGAGGGCGCTATTTGAGTCGCCATCTTCCTCCTACAGCTGCTTTTCTCGTAGCTTTCCGGCTGCCACGATTCATGTATTAATGTTCATTTGTACAGCTATGTGGAGAAAGCTAATAACAACTTACATGTAGCACCAGAGGGCGTTATTTGCTGCCCCTGCCTGCCTCTGGTATCTGCATTTCTCTAAACTTTCTGGCTCATTAATAATGGTCCAGTTAACAATGGTCCATTTAACAATTCATTATCAATGGTCCAGTGTTAAACCACCAACAAAATCAAAGAGGTGCTATTACCAGTGCTTATTTGGTCATGACAACTAGTCAACAGAGGGCACTGTTTGTCTGCATCATCCCTAAGCCTCTCCATCGCCCTCCATTTCTGTGTTTGTTCCAATGCAGGCTGAGGTTCAGCAGCAGCGGGCACAGCTGGCCCAGCTGCAGCTGCGAGAGAAGCAGCTGATGGACGAGAACAGCGCCCTCCGGAGGTCGGAACCAGGTCAGTCTGAGAGTGCAGCAAGCGATCAGAAAATATCCTCGATCGAGTATTAGGATTTCCCCATCATAGCCTAGCAATGTGATTAGCACTGTGGGTTGGATTTGAACCACAGACTCCTGCTTTGTGAGCCTTGTGAGTCTGACAGCATGGGTGGGATTTGAACCAGAGGCTCCTTCATTTTGAGCCTTGTGAGTCTGACAGCATGGGTTGGATTCGAACCAGAGACTCCTGCTTTGTGAGCCTTGTGAGTCTGACAGCATGGGTTGGATTCAAACCAGAGGCTCCTTTTTCTTGAGCCTTGTGAGTCTGACAGCATGGGTTGGATTCAAACCAGAAGCTCCTTCTTTTTGAGCCTTGTGTGTCTGACAGCATGGGTGGGATTCGAACCAGAGACTCCTGCTTTGTGAGCCTTGTGAGTCTGACAGCATGGGTTGGATTCAAACCAGAGGCTCCTTTTTCTTGAGCCTTGTGAGTCTGACAGCATGGGTTGGATTCAAACCAGAAGCTCCTTCTTTTTGAGCCTTGTGTGTCTGACAGCATGGGTGGGATTCGAACCAGAGACTCCTGCTTTGTGAGCCTTGTGAGTCTGTCAGCATGGGTTGGATTCAAACCAGAAGCTCCTTCTTTTTGAGCCTTGTGAGTCTGACAGCATGGTGGGATTCGAACCAGACTCCTGCATATGTTGAATTCAAATTAGAGTGTCCTGTTTTATGAGCCATGTAAATCTGACAGCTTAGGTGGGACTTGAACTGGTGACACCTGCTCTGTAAGACTTGTACTCCATACCATCAAATCTCTCTAATCAATCATTATTGTTTATACGTTGTTGGTGTTTTTTTTACTCCTTTTGTAGGTTCACCAGTTGCCTCGGCTAACAGCACACCAAGCAAAATCACCTTAACACAACCCACTCAGATTGAGGTACAGTAATGTGCCAACCAGTCAGTTTCAGTTAGTCAGTCACAGGCCATGAATTTGGTAATTTTCTGGGCAAGGCCACTTTGGTAGTGCACCAAGGCCAAATATAGGGTACAGAGGGCTGGCAAATGAAAATAGATTATACAAAGTTATCATGTTTGTATGCCTTGCTGTATACCCGGTACTGTACGTACAGTGAAACCTGCTTATTCGGCCACCTCTATAAAAACGGCCTCTTATCCATAACGGTCTCAGTTAGTCACTTAGTCAGTCAGTCAATCAGTCAATCTCAGTCAGTCAGTCTCCATCAGTGTGCCAGTCAGTCAGTCAGTCTCAGTCAGTCATTCAGTCAGTCAATTAGTTAGTCAGTCAATCAGTTAATCTCAGCCACTCAGTCTCCATCAATGTGCCAGTCAGTCAGTCAGTCTGTCTCACTCAATTGATCGATGAATCAATCAGTCGGTCAGTCAGTCAGTCAGTCAGTCAGTCAATCATTACTTTAATCCATTAAATGAGGGGTCAGCTTACTTATTCAACATGCCTTGTCTCATTGGATTTTTCCCTGCACAGTATCTGAAGAACGTCTTGTACCAGTACATGATGGGCCGTGAGACTAAGGTATGGAATGAATTTCCATATCAGATTTCCATGCTCCTATGTGTTGGTGAATTTGATTATGTTTCACTATTTTTATTTTTATTTTTTTGGTTGGGGGGCAATTAATTTTATTTAAGGGTTTGACAAGAGTAGCCTTAGATTTCAAGGGTTTTCCTTAGGATCCTACAGAGTCCTTAGTAAGGCCACTTTCTGGAGTAATTCGACCTTTACCGATGACCCTACAGTACCTGCCTACACTGTCAAGGTGCTTTTCTAATGCCTATGGAATAGTACCCAAGGCATGCACTATCAAAGCAACGACCTTAACCTTGACACCAGACATTTTGCCCAATTATTGTACCTCGCCAAGGCCTGGTATTTCCCGGTCTTCGCTGTCTCCTCCGCCTCAACTCTGCCGTCCCCAACTATTATCATAGATAAGGGTTGCATGGTGGAAATACAAAGTGGAAAGTTTGCGATGACACCATGTATCTCTTCTCTTTCAAGAAGTGTGGCTCCGAAAAGAGCCGGTAACTCCACATTTGTTTAGTGTGTACTTTTGCCCATCCTACCGGTAACCACTAACCTGACAACGGGCAGAGTACCCACTAACCTGACGACGGGCAGAGTACCCACTAACCTGACGATGGGCAAAGTACCCACTAACCTGACGACGGGCAGAGTACCCACTAACCTAACGACGGGCAGAGTACCCACTAACCTGACGATGGGCAAAGTACCCACTAACCTGACGACGGGCAGAGTACCCACTAACCTGACGACGGGCTGAGTACCCACTAACCTGACGACGGGCAGAATATCCACTAACCTGACGACGGGCTGAGTACCCACTAACCTGACGACGGGCAGAGTACCCACTAACCTGACGACGGGCAGAGTACCCACTAACCTGACGACGGGCTGAGTACCCACTAACCTGACGACGGGCAGAGTGCCCACTAACCTGACGACGGGCTGAGTACCCACTAACCTGACGACGGGCAGAATACCCACTAACCTGACGATGGGCTGAGTACCCACTAACCTGACAACGGGCAGAGTACCCACTAACCTGACGACGGGCTGAGTACCCACTAACCTGACGACGGGCAGAGTACCCACAAACCTGACGACGGGCTGAGAACCCACTAACCTGACGACGGGCAGAATACCCACTAACCCGACGACAGGCAGAGTACCCACTAACCTGACGATGGGCAGAGTACCCACTAACCTGACGACAGGCAGAGTACCCACTAACCTGACGACAGGCAGAGTACCCACTAACCTGACGACAGGCAGAATACCCACTAACCTGACGACAGGCAGAGTACCCACTAACCCGACGACAGGCAGAGTACCCACTAACCCGACGACAGGCAGAGTACCCACTAACCTGACGACAGGCAGAGTACCCACTAACCCGACGAAGGGCAGAGTACCCACTAACCTGACGACAGGCAGAGTACCCACTAACCTGACGACAGGCAGAGTACCCACTAACCGGACGACAGGCAGAGTACCCACTAACCTGACGACAGGCAGAGTACCCACTAACCCGACGACAGGCAGAGTACCCACTAACCTGACGACAGGCAGAGTACCCACTAACCTGACGAAGGGCAGAGTACCCACTAACCTGACGACAGGCAGAGTACCCACTAACCTGACGACAGGCAGAGTACCCACTAACCTGACGACGGGCTGAGTACCCACTAACCTGACGAAGGGCAGAGTACCCACTAACCTGACGACGGGCAGAGTACCCACTAACCTGACGACGGGCAGAGTACACACTACCCAAAATTGCAACACTTCTTGAAAGAGAAGAGATTGATGGTGTCACCACAAAGCTTCCACCAGCTATCATCATTATTGTTTTTATTATTGCCTTTTTTCACTATTTGATTTCTCTTGGGCAGACTATGGCCAAGGTGATAGCCGCTGTGGTGAAGTTCTCCAAAGAGCAAACCGATGACGTCGTAGCACACGAGGAAAGAAAAAATAGTCTGGTGAGTCCGGAAGGTGTCACCCTCGTCCCTTTGCATGGCTTGGCTGTCAGAGTTCTAAGCTCACACCCACTTCAATTGTCTTCTTTTGTTAAAGCCCCTACACAACATTGGTAAGATCAAAAAAAAATTGCGGTCACGGATTGACAGCACCGTACACGCACACACACAAGTCCGTTACGCTCCATTGACGACGCACAATGGGCCCTTTTTTGAACGGATAATCTCTTGACAAAAGCCACAACGACGTCTGAATTGTGGCAGGTTTTACTCTCTTGTACCCATAGTGTACCCTACTAACCTTATCGATTTATTTCACCGAAATATATTGTTCCGATTGTTTTAGCGAGATTTGAAAATTATGCATTGTTCAAAGCAGTCATCAGCGATGAAAAACCCCCAGGCGCAAAGTGGTTAACTCCAGTTGAGGAGTGGATATTATTATAAGAAACAATTCCAGTGAAGTCAAGTCAGCAGGACTCAGCACCCCATTATCCTGGGTGGTTTTTATTCTCAGATTTATTCTCAGTTTTCCTCAGACCATTGCTCCCTAAACAACTGAACTTATTTGGACATAAAATAAACCCTTTTTGATTTCATTGTCTTAATTTGTGGCTTTTTTGCACTTGTTTTGCTTGATAGCAGTCCATTGCCATTTCATCCATTTTGCTGTTGTTTTGTTATTTGTGGGTTTTGTAACTTTTTTTTCTTTTTTTGTATCACTATGTCAATCGTTTGTCAGCAGCCATTTTTTTTTGTATGATTTTTGCTGCAGCGGTCAGAGCCAGTTGTTACCTTTTCTTTCTTAGTAGTCTGTTGCGTTGCCATGGAGACTGACAAGGTTGTCCATTTTGCTCATGGCAGGCTCTTTGGGCCCAGTCTCACTTAAAATACCAAACAATTTCAGGGAAATCAAAAGATTTGTTTTTCTCTTTCAAACGCGCTGTCACTCTTTTTCTCGTCAATAAGAAAGCTTCAATTTTTGCAGGGGCGGATCTGGCAAGGCCATTTTGTTTTCGGAAGTCATCGTGCATTTCAGGAAAAGGGTTTTGATCAGAAGACCATGCCAATGTTTTTATGTTAAGTACTTACATTAGCTGAAAACAGTTTCCATTAGTTGTAGAATTCTCGAGCAAACGTAATAGTCTCTAGTATTAGTTTATTGCCTAGCCCTAATGGACATTGAAACCACAATTAACCACACATGGTTTTTCCTGTGGGAGGATAAGGGCCATACACCTCGACATACCACAGCGTGGTTTTTGTGGTGTCCTGTGGTATGTGAGCCTGCACCCCTGTGGGCACAGTGTTAAATGTGGTATACAGTTGTGGTATACAGTGTGTCCTGTGTGGGAGGTGCAAAGCGTTAGGGCTAGAGCTATATTTTTTGTCTGTGGAGCTTCATTTTTATGCAGGACCCTACAGTATTTAGATAGTAATATTAGGCCTCATCAAATTTCTATCAAGCAAAGTAAAAGAAACCTGACTACATACAATATGACAACAAAAATGGACAAAATGTTTGACATGACCAGGGACTTTCAAGCAGCAGTGAGATCGTGAACCCTTGATCCTACTCTGAGTTTTTTCCCTCTTTCTTTGCTTCAGCATGCTTAGTTTTTGTCTTACTCGGCAGGAATTTAAGTCTTAAAAACGGGCAGGGATTTCCTGTGGGGCAGCTTTTGTCTGGACGAAGAAGTTTAACAGAGCCCCTTATTCTGTTTCTTCTCTGCCTACTTTGATGGTTAATGCTGGACTAGAACCAAGTTTAGGCAATTTGGTAGGCTAGACTTGAACAAGTCTGTCAGCCTGTAGTTTGGAGTTGTACGAATCTGTGGTGGGGAATCAGGTTCTCTTGACATGTGCTTTGTAGCTATTACTATCTAGATTGGAACAATTCTGTGACAAATTGTAACTAGGAATGGAACAAGTCTATGTCATTTTACAGTCTGAAATGGAATAAGCGTAAAATGATTCGTTAGTCTGAACCAGAACAAGTCTATGATATGACACTAGATATTCTTGACATGACAACTTAGGACTGGTAAAAGTCTTTGGCATTGTGTAGTCTGGACTCAAACAGAATTATGTTGTTAGGACTAGACTAAGTTTAGGACTTTTTGTAGTATTTTGTAACTGGATCAAGTCTGCCATTTTGACAGAGCTTTGGACTGATGCAAGTCTATGTTAGTTTATCCTATGGACTGGAACAAGTCTATTATGTTTTGTAGTCTACACACACGCAAAATTATTTTAGGTTTCAAAGCCAAGACTGGAGTCACCCTGTGCCTTTCTTATAGTGACTGGACTGACTGGAACAAGTCTGTGTCAGTAATGAACCCTTATTATATACTAAGGTTTTAAGTAAAACCACTACTAAAGTATTGCTCCCTTAGTAATGACTCCCTGGCCAAATAGACTAGCCACCAGTGCCACCCATGCTTAATCTGTCCAGTGTTCCCACATGGTCTTTGTCCAGATTTCCCTGAAGCCATCACTGATATGAGCAATAGGCGTCAAGATCGATTGAAAAGTTGTCTACCTTTCCTTTTACAGTTGCGCCAGCAATATCCACCCTTTTTTGTTTGTTTGCTGCAGTTGTACTAACCCAAACCCATACATGGCCATTTGATGTCCTCACCTTGTTTTGAGCAAATCTGCCCCCTAAAAAGTTACTTTGGAAGCTGAGTACTAACATGTTTCTGCACAATCATCAAATGCTTGTGGACCATTGTCATGTACATGTAAAGTAAATGCTCTGAAAGTTTTGAGATACGGACCATTGGCGATATGTACATGGAACATGGTGTACCAACATGGAAGCTTATGTAACATTGTATTTTCACCTTTTTATCTCTCCATAACCCCTCCCAACTGAGCACGCCTGTCTCCGATTGACCCCACCCACCCGGCTCTCATTGACCACGCCCATATCATGTTGGCCCCGCCCCTCTCCACTTGACTATGCTGTAGTCCCATTCATCCTTGACCATGCTCATGGCCAAATCACGCTCTGATCAATTGACCACGCCTACCTGCAATTGACCACACCTGTGTCCCATTGCCCACACCCATCTCTGATTGACTATGCGCCTATCTGATTGACCACACCCATGTCCACATCCATTGGCCACACCCACATCAAATCAGCCATGTCCATGCCTTATTGGCCACACACATTTCCTATTGACTATGCGCATATCTAATTGACCACACCCATGTCAAATCGGCCATGCCCATACCTGATTGCCACACCCATTTCCTATTGACTATGGCCCATATCTGATTGACCACACCCATGTCAAATTGACCTCAGCCATGCCTTATTGGCCACACCCATTTCGATTGGCAATGCCCATATCCATTTGGCCACACCCATGTCCAACTGGCCACGCCCGCCTCCAATTCATCCTGCAAGTGTTGATGGACACGCCTATGTTCTGTTGACCGTATTCACATCAAACTGACCACACCCATATATGTGAATGATCTCACTTACAAATTGACCATGGCTGCCTCCAATATTCTCGTCCTCTGATCGTCCACCAGTCCACGCCCACGTCACATCTGTCCCCGCCCCTCTCAATGACCGCACCCGATTCGGATTGCCTCAACCCCATGTCCCTCTGCAATATCTTTTCCTACTGACCACGCCCTCTCTTTCACCCCCTTTGCCATTATCTCTGCCCCCTCCCACACCCTTCCTCCCCTCCCCTAACTCCTCCCCTCTCCTCCCTCACCCCTCCCCTCCCTTCACCCCCTACCCCTCCCCTTCCCCCTCCCCTTCCCCTTTCCCCTCCCCTTCCCCCTTCCCCTCCTCTTCCCTTCCACACCCCACCCATAGCCACCTAGTAGCTTGCTAGTGGGTGAGCGCCTATGTTATTATGACATGTAAGTCCAGACGTCATGGGGACGGGGTTTCATCAGCTGTTGTTGTCGTTTGTTGTTGTTGTTATTGTTTACCCTCTGCCGATGATGTATGAACTCGATAGCCGCATCTGTTGCATATTCATTAGTTGGCAGTCTCACTACCAGGCCATCACTTTCTGTTTCAATTATTTGTTTTTCACCAGCCATTCCAGCAGAATTATAATTCCTGCAATTTTTCCCAAAATTGTTATTATTTTTTTTATCTAAATTGAAAATACAAGTTGCATTTTTTTATCATAGAAGTAGCTATTATTTTACCACCTCCAGTGAGCTTTTTGGTTGATCTTTTTCAATTTATAGATTACATGTAGATAGTATATCTGTTCCTTTTTATTATTATTATCGTTACTATTATTTGTCATTTTGATTTATGCCGCACGTTCACAGAACAAGACAGAATCATTCATCATTTCTGTGTTATTTTGTTTTGTTATTTTGAAAAAATTGGCAAAGAAAACTTATACTGGACCCAGGGCTTGAAACCAAGACCTCTGGATTTTGTTTTTATTATTTGATAGTTACCTTGATCTACAACCCTGTATAGGACCTTAGGGAGACACATTGTCATTTTTAATGATACCTCTGGGAGACACTGGACAATGGGGAGACATTTCACTGTCTTCCTAATGTCCCAACTACTTTATAAAAACCTCTTTTTTTTTGCTGTCCATATTTTTCAAGTACATGAAGATAGAGAATGCTCTCAAAAGAATACAGTGTGAATGTCAAATTCATTGATTTGGAGGATAATTTAGAAATAGGGACGTAAAGTTTGTGCACAACCCTATGGGAGTGTCTCCGTAAAACTGTTATAAGGTATCATCCAGGTTATCTTTTATTATTTTTTGGAATAATTATTTTTTTTAAGTTGCACAATCAGCCCCCTTCTTGGGATTCGCGACCTTATTTCAAGCAGTATCCGTTTTTAATTTCCATTTCCATGGCAACCACTGATTACTATTGATGGAATTGTTGTGTTTATACCCGCTTGCCACGGTCTTTTAGGAGTGATGTGTGATCCCCTCTATGTGCTCTAAATGGTACTGTGCTGTTTTTAATTTCGCCCATTTTGTGTTTGTTTTTCATCCTCACACTTCCTTCATCCATCTTCCGTCTTCATCTTCCACCGGCCCATTCAGTGGCCACTCATTTTGTTTCTTTTCTCATGAATCGGTTATCATTCTTCGTTTGGCTGTCTCTCGGTGAATGTCATCATTAATGTTGCAATCGCTGCATTTGTTTGATAATTTCATCGCCCTCTTGTGCATAAGACTTGAAGGTTTGCATGGTGGAAATTGTTGGGAAAAGTGGAAGGTTTGCGGTGACACCATGTCACACCTCTCCTTCAAGAAGGAGTGTGTGGCTCTGAAAAGAGCCGGTAACTCTTAGATCCTAGAGGTACTGGCTCTTTTCAGAGCCACACTCCTCGAAAGAGAAGTGCTACAGTACACGGTGTCACCACAAACCTTCTGCTTTGCTCTCTTGTGCTTTTTATCAAAGATGAATCTTTTTGGGGATACACTGTTCCATAGACACAAAATGATTTGAGCATTTATGAGAATGTTATGCAATAAGGGTTTGCCCTACTCAATATGTAATTAATGTACATGTAGCAGTGCACAATCAGTGCTTTGCCCGATTGCCTGCTGAAAATAAGAAAGCAGGAGTTACTGTTTTGAATGTCCCCGGAGCTGCTTGATTGGGTTTTTTTTTTAAGCAGGCCGTTGAGTAAACAGTAAATAATTATTTGTCAAATTGGTTGAACCCTGAATGAATTAGAATCTTGTATGCTTTCAATCACTTCGTGCTGGGACCACCAAATTTGGAGTGCCGGTGGTGTTGCTATGCACCGGGCCCTCTGAATCCAGGCACCACTATTGTCCAAGTTTTGAGTAGAGACTCTTTTCAACCTACTACAGAACAATTTCTGTATAATATACATGTACATCATCTTGTAGCATGACAAATGCCAAGCAGACACCAAATTTGTGCCAGGTTTGACTTGCCCGTATACACATGCAGTAGTGTACTCTTATTGGTTTACATGTGTTTCACACCAATTAATCCCGATTGTTTTTAGTGGGTTTTGAAAATGGCGCAATGTTCAGAATTCCCATGGGCTCTAAAAGTGGCTTGGTGGGAAGTGGCTATTGTTAAATCCCCTACCTTGTGAGAGGACGCAATAGAGAAATCAAGGTGTCAAGACTTAAACAAGTAAAACTCTTGGGGTCAGATTTCTTCTCTCATTTCTTGGTTTGGCTGACATGTTTGGGCTCAGACTCAGTGTACCTATAATTAAGATTTTTCTGGTGCATGGGATGGGATATGAATCGGTCAGACTTGCTTTTGAGTTGATGCCAAAGGAAATGTCTTAGACATGGACATGGCAGGACCTTTCCCAAAGGCAGAATGACAAAATCAGGTAGGGATGGCGTCTCACATTACCTTGTCTACTTTTCTATCTGTTTTTGTCCTTGTCATGGTGCCTTTGAGAAAGGTTCACTGTACGATCAAAACTCAAACCCCTCCAGATTGTGAAAATGTTGGAAATTCTCTTCAGTAAGCAGATAGCATACAATTCTGTAGTCAAGTAACATTTTTTAAGAAAAAAAATGGCTATGAAAACTTTGACTGAATTGCGACTTGAATCTGAGACCTCCTGTTTGGTGTACCAAAATCAGAGGTTTTTGGAACCCTTTTTTTTTTTTTTTTTTTTTTTCAAATTTCCCAGCCACTTTTTTCTTTGGTTGACTTAGTACATGTAGCTCACGAAAATGTTGCAAACTGCTCACTCCCTGGATTGACCAAAATGCAGATCTCAGAAATCTACAGGGCCAGACATTTCCGGCAGTTTCCAAAGGCCTCTGAGTAAGGTCCTGTAGGGATTGAAACACCCTGCCCAAAGAAATGTCCAGTATAGGTCAATGAGTTAGAAGATTCCTCCCTTTTTGGATGGGCCTGGGTGTCTGTCCAGGCCACAATTAATTCAGGCATTGCATTTCAGAAGGGCTGTTTTGATGAGGGCAAATGTCTAATGAAGCTTTCTGTTGAGGACCTAACTTAACACAAAACCGCATGGGCACCTTGAGTCAATTTGAGTTTGAGTCCAATTGGAATGACCTCTGATACATCATACAAATTCATACATGTACATATACATGCAGTTGATTTGTACAGAAGCTGCTCAAATACAAGGAAATCGTTGTGCATTTGGAAAGAGTCTTTTCTAGTGTAAAAATCAGGTTGCCAGTCAAACTTCGCCATGGGTCAATTTGAGTTTGAGTCCAATTGGAATGACCTCTGATACATCATACAAATTCATACATGTACATATAAATGCAGTTGATTTGTACAGAAGCTGCTCAAATACAAGGAAATCGTTGTGCATTTGGAAAGAGTCTTTTCTAGTGTAAAAATCAGGTTGCCAGTCAAACTTCGCCATGGGTCAATTTGAGTTTGAGTCCAATTGGAATGACCTCTGATACATCATACAAATTCATACATTTACTTGATTTGTACAGAAGCTGCTCAAATACAAGGAAATCATTGTGCATTTGGAAAGAGTCTTTTCTAGTATAAAAATCAGGTTGCCAGTCAAACTCTGAGTGATTTGCTGTTTGGTAAGGGGATATGAAATACAGTTCGGACATTCTTAGTGTTGATTAGTGTTGACTCAAGCAGGTTTTTTAGCTGGCTTCATGCTGAGCAGGGTCTTCCCTGAGCTGCCTGTCTTTGACCTTTTTTCAGCAGGCAATTGGGCAAAGCGCTGAGCACCCAGTTCTTATTACATTCCAGTAGGGCAAAACCCTCATTGAATTTCTCTTGGGTTCTGTGTCAATTGGCAGGAGGTCTTGCAGCCACATCTAGGCATCTCAAAAATGTGAATCTCAAAAGTTGAGTCCCTGGTGTTTTGACCTCAGCAGGGTCTTTTGTCAAAGAGAAGAAGTAGGTCCTGCTAGGATCAGAATATCTGAATATTAAAGAGTTGTATATAATAGTGTGGGTCTATGGGTCATCTAATAGAGGAAGTAATACGTCTATAACTTGCTCTCTGTTTTGTTTTTGATAGGGACGGATCATGTCCCCCTGATGGAAGCGTCAACCGTCCCAGCGCAGACGACGAGGGCGCCCTTCCCCAGAGCTTCCCGCCCCACCCCCCTCTCCGCCACCACCACCACCACCACCACCACCAATACCCGTCAGACTTGCCGGGCGCAGCCACCGAGTACCAGTCTGAACTGGGCGATTCGCAGCAGGAGGAGGAGGAAGAGGAGCAGCAGCAGCAGGAGTTGCAGTCGCTGCTGCTGGCCGGCTACCCGTCCTGCCGCTCCTCCTTCCCCGAGAGCAGTTCGCTGCCCGAGTACCCCGAGTCGGCCTCGGTGCCGGACCGGACGGAGACCAGCTCGCTGGCCGACTACGCCGACTCGCTCCACGACTACATGGGCGTGGGCTCCAGCTCGGGCCACGGCTCGGACCAGGACGAGGAGGAGGAGCTGGCGCTGGACCCCGGCCAGCGGCTGGGCCAGGCCCTCCGGCCTCTGGTCAGTCGCCCCGGCACCGGCACCAAGGCCGGCCTCAAGCCCACGGAGGTGTCCTCCCAGCTGACCACCTACCTCTTTGGCAAGTACTGCGGAGAGGAGCTGGGGAAGGAGACCAGTGTCTAGGAGGGTCCTCCCTTGCTCTTTATCTATCCAGAGACCACACACCACCACCCTATCCCCAAACCCCCTATCCCCAATCACCGACCCCCCATCCCCAGTCCTTAAGTACCCAATCCCCTTCCCATAACCCCAATCCCCTTATCCCCAACCTGCCTATCCCGTACCCCCATCCCCCCATCCCCAACCCGCTACACCCCACCCCAACCCACCTATCCCCTAACCCCAAACCTACTATCCCCATTCACCAACCCTCCATCCCCTACCCCTATCCCTAATCCCCCTACACCCAACCCCCCACCCAACCTCCTACCCCTATCCCCAACCCCCAACCCTATCCCCAACCCCCCACCCCTATCCCCAACCCCCTAACCATATCCCCATACCCCAAACCCCATATCCCCAACCCCAACCCCCTGTCCCCTACACCAATCCCCCTATACCCCCCCCCAACCCCCCCCCCCATCCCTACCCCCAGCATCCTATCCCAACCCCAACCCACTATCCCCTACCCCCAAACCCCCTATCCCCTACCCCCTACCCCCTATCCCCTACCCCAAACCCCCCTATCCCCAACCCCCAGCACAACATTGTGTCTCGGTCCCTTTTGTATAAAGCTTAATTGTCCCCCTTCATCGCATCTTATGAAGCTGTTGTTGCTACAAAAGCCTATGCACTCATTCTGACAGGCTTGTCTGCAAATTGCTGTCCTGTTCATCAGTTACACTAACCTGGATGTCCATGCATATCAACAGCAACAGGACTGGTAAGGTTGACCCCAAAAAGTCATCTTCAAATTCCTTATTGCCACAAGCTTGCAACTGTCCCAACCGATCTGCCCATTGCCTCACTGATGACTCAACACGTATGCCATTTGAAAGTGAGCAAGAAATATCAATCATGCAAAATATAATTGAAGCAAACTGCTGACTGACATAAATGACCAAAAAACAGACGGTCTGATGTTTTTACTTGAGCCAGCAAATAATTCTACCTTTGAAAAAGGGGACTCCTTGGAAACCACAGTCCCTCAAAATCTTTGAGCTCAGAGTCATTTTAATCATTCCTTTCTCAAATTGGGCTGATAGTCATACAGTGTGCTAATTGATATACTTTGCTGATTTTCTTGTTCACCGTATACCAATGTTGTGCTGGGCCTACCGAACGGGTGAGTTTTAGAGGAACTTTTTCAGAAGAACGTAGCCATTGTTAGATTCAAAACTATGCCAATTACAACTTTAAAATGCTTACAAACCTTGCATGTAGCCCTGCGTTTGATAAAATGGAAAAAAAAAAAAAAAAACGTCTTCGGAGTTTGCGTGCCTTGCTAAGAAGAAAAAAAGGAATATTTATGAACAATGCCAAAAATTTAATGACGTATTCTGGAAAAAAGTTGGTGCCATAATTATTAAGTTATATAAGTGAATGTAGCCACCAGTGTTATGAGCACAGTGTCAATTCTGTAAGCAGTGTATTCCCCAAAGGTAGTTCTGCAGTGTTACCCTAGTGTCGTCATAGTGTCTTCATAGTGTCATGGACGTTACACTTGAAAGCTCCATAGAGCCTAGCGTTGGGCCATTCCGATTGTTCGGAAAAGACCACATGGTCATGATATCAGCGAATGCATTTGAATATTCATGTAATCCTATTATCCTATGCGCAACATTACTTCCTGTGAAAAGATTAAGTATAAGAGATTTACGTGGATGAAAATGAGTAGTATCCTTGGCAACTGTTTGCGGGAAGCTAAGTAAGTATCAAGTGGAAGGTTTGCAGTGACACAGTGTAACACTTCTCTTTCGAGTGTGGCTCTGAAAAGAGCCAGTAACTCATCATTTTGGGTAGTGTGTACTCTGCCCGACGTCAAGAGATGTACTTCCACTTTGTACATCATAATTACTTAGTGCTTACACCATGCAAACGTTCAACTCTTATCTTATTGAGTATCTTTGGGTCTTTGATGAACTGTCCAAACCTGGTGTTTAATCCTGCTAATTTCCCTCTGGGAATTGTACTTTTTAAGGAACAAAGTGTCTGTTCAAGCTTTTAAGAAATATATATCGTAAGCATCTGGATGATGATTACAAACTGGGCCGAAACAATAGTGTGCCTGTATTCCTGCCCGTACAGTATCCTGTAATTTGGGCCCGGAAGTATTCCCATACTTACAACGAGCGCTTCCAAACTGTAGATAAAAACAATGTTTCGTATGACAAACTAAGATTTTAAGATTCTGCCGATTAGGATTTTTTTATTCAATTATTGGATTTTTAGGCCACAAAATTACGTCGGTTATTAGAATTTCTTGGAGAAAATCATCGATGTTTGTTTTCCTCTGTCGATTTGTCGATAGACTTACATGGTGTCAGTGTCACTTCTGGCTCTGGTGGGTTATCATAATATCAATTATTCATGAGAATGATGAATAATTCAGTTTAACCTTCATTAATATGAATGTACAAAGTGTATACCAGCTCACTTTAGGTGGGAAAGTAAGGGGTCATTATCAGAGCGTTTTACATTTTATTCTTGATTTTATTCTTGATTTTCCCGGCCGGGATTCAATCGGTGGTTTGATTAAGTGGTGCAAAAGTAGTGACATCAAACGGTAGTAGAGTTAGTGGAACGCCGTTTCCTCGGTATGGGGTGGTTTAGTTTCTCAACGGCTGTTTCGTTGCATCATTATGAAATGAAATGAAATTAAGATATGTGCAAATCAAGGAATATGCACGCTACACTATCGGTTCACGAAATTACATTTAAGTATTCCTTTTAAGTAATCATCGGAAATCATTCTAGCCGTACCCTACTTCAACCACCTTGCTCAATATAGACATAAAGTGTTAGTTAACCAAAATTGAGATCATCACGCTGATTTGAAAGCAGATGTCCGAGATTTCATGAAAAATAAATGTCATTGCCATCGTTCTGTGTACAGCTCAGCTGAAATTAGTATCGCCTGTTTGTTAAAACATGAATCATTCCAACTATAGAGGGCGCCTTATAGTGTTGCAGTTGCTGTGACTTCCACACAGCTATAATTATGTACACTGTAATTGTTGTAGATACCAAAAAAAGTAAATCAGTAAATTATTTTGCAAATGAAATCGGAGACTGTGAAAGCCGTCAACGCATGAAATGTACAAAATATTGTTTTCCTCTATATCAATTTATCTTATATTTCTATTTAACGAATCAACTTTTAATTTGGGAGGTGAAAACTATTCTTATTGATCGGCTGGGGTTTTTGTATAGTCGTTGGATTGGTTTAAAGTGTTCTTTTATACATTTCACCATACTCGGATAAAAATTTTAGTAATGTAATTTGAAATATCTTTTCTTGCTTTGGATGGGACATCCGGACCTGACTGCTCGCTTAACTTACAAGAGGATGTAGTTTATGGAACTGTCGATATAGTTTGTCTCGCTGGTTTGTTTGGGTTTTTTTTATCACAAATCAGCACAGTTTGCCATTACTGTGTCTTCAACTCGTCTGCAAAACTCAAAAGTCACCTTAGGCAAGTTTGGAAGTGGAAGAAAAGTGGAAACAAAGATTTTGTTTGGGTCCGACAAAATCAAGAATACAAACCGACGAACAAGCATAAGTTATCTTCCGAAGATAATCTGATTTACTTGCCATATTGTCAGGACTCAGATTGTTTCAATATATTTCGGGGTTTGAGTTTCTGGAGATGATATTTCCAGGTTTGTCCGTGCATAATTTTTTTTCGGCCTCAACCTTCCTGCTTTGCTAGGGGGTAAAAAATGCAGCCGAGAGAGGGCGGTATGATATTTGCACCGCTTGAAAAAAAATATCTAGGCCGAATGACATTGGTCTGGCTTCAATCTATACATAAGGTGTTATCGTGGGGTCTTTTACCCCGTTTCCGTAGACTCCCGTGCAACTTGAAGCCACAGCCATTATTTTAGCTCAGGGTGTAAAAATGGTCGGGTGCCCTGTATCTCTATAGCATTGAGTGTAAAATGGCCGGGTGCCCTGTCTACCCGATCGGCAAAACAAGCCCCCCCCCCCCATGATAATCAAACTGAGCCGTATTTTCGCGTGTGTTGTCGGTGGCAGGGTCGTTGTCCTGTAGTTAGTCTTGTTTCCAGCCTGTAGCAATATGTCGGCACCTTTAAGCGGTCTGTGATGCTGTTTTGCCGATATTATACCGTCGGAATAAAACAAAACGCAGAATGACAGAACTCTACAAAACTAAGTGCGTGTGTGTACCTTTCATTTGTCTTTTGCTGATGGATAAAAGTTTTTTTTTTTTCGGTTTTTTTAGATCGTGCTGTAATAAGATTCGAGTGAATGGTTACACCATGGTTACATGGTCGGCTGGCCCGTCCATGGTTGATCTTTTGGTCGGCCGGTCGGTAGGTTCGGTCGGTCAATGTGATGGACGGTCGGTTGATCGGTAGGTTTGGTTGTGGTGGTCGGTTGTTTTATTTGTGTCAATAAAACTAATCTTTCGCGTATAGTCAATATCATCTCCTTCTTTTTATGTCGACAATAAATATAATCACGTACTTTTCAATGCAAATTCGTCCGGAAAAATACCCGGAGAGCTTCTATCCGTGTAAACGCCATTCTGCCGTTGAGTACATCGGGTATCAGCAAGTTGAATATGCTGACACTCAATGTACCCGATGTAAACTGTATTCTTCTTCAGACGACTATTGTTTTAACACAAAGAAATTAATCGTCGACTCTACAGCAATTAAAGGCCCAGTAGAACATTGGGAAGATCGGAAAACATCGATGTCCACAGATTTCCTTCTAATTCACACAGTTTGTAGATGGTCATGATAGAATCCTCAATTTGAAATATTACGGTCTGGGAAGCTGTACTGTTAGAGAAATCTTCACTCAAACATCAACAAATAGTTTATTACTCGCGAGTAATAATGAATTCCTTACACTTTATAGAACGGTGCGAAAACCTTGACTGTTCAGTGTTTGCCTTTTTTTACTTTCTCAGATTACCATTATTTTGAGCTGAAACCTCAGGATTTCTTTTTTGGAATGTTTAATTAATGGTTTAACACTGACAATCTAAACTGTGGCAATCTATTGACTTTTACCTGTTGTATAGGGCCTTTAATCAATACAGCCTTCGCTTTTTACTGAATAAAACCACTTTAATCACAAGGAGTTGGCCTCAACTCCTCTGTCTCTAAGAATTCAAAAATCAGCAAAAATGTCTGGCAAAATCATGTACTCCGTCGGGAATTAAAAGAAGTGCTGGGATTGCTACCTACTGAATTAAGACAAAAATGAACAATATGCAAGAGGGCCTGACGTTTTGATCCCAGCCTTATCAAAGGCAGAAACATTTCAACCCCGAGAACGATCCTGCTCAGGATCGAAGCCTCTCAGATCAGGAGTGGAGTTTCGCAAAACCTTACGATGCATCGCATCTCAACTTACGATGGATAACCCATCGTGAGTTGTGACACACTGTATTGTGGTTTCTGTGCATCGCTCATCGTCTTGCGATTGATCGTAAGTTACGATGGGTTTGGCGATATCGACTGCATGCAGGACTTTGTTTTGTTTTAGCTATGTAGGGAGTTTGTGATCGGGTATTTTTTTTTTCTTCAGCAGAGCAGTCCAACAGTTGGCCGGGAGTTTTGTCAGCTTATTCTGACCGACTTTGACCCGAACAAGTTGGCTAGCTATTGCCCAACATCACCAGAACGCTTCGATTGCACAGATTCCGTTTCGGTCGAGTATTTATTTTCTTTCAGATAAATCAATCAAAAAATAAAGGCCCCCCCCCCATTGTGCCGATTCGGGCAGTAGAGCGGTGGAAATCAAAGGCTCCGACCACGCTATCTATGACGGGGCAGGGAAGAATATTGATGGCCGCTACATTGCTATGCGGATTATTCGAAGACCTACCAACCCCCTCAACCCCCCCCCCTCCAAACACACACACGCCTATCGGAAGTAACGAAGGGATACAAAAACACGACAGATGTCCGGCCGGCCCACCATCCAAACGCCCGCCACGTGGCTGACGGGATTTTTTGACATTCAGTTCCCTCTCGCAGTGTGTGCATGTATAGTATCACACATCAACCTCCCCTCTAACAACAACAAAAAAGAAACCGCCACAACCAGCTCATCTGCATATTCATAACTCGCCCGCGCCCCACGCATACGGGAGGGAGGGGGTCATTACAATCGAAAGATCAGCGCTAATGACACCCCCTCTAACGTCAACGCACTACCGCAACTACGCACAGTGTATACAATCATTATCGTAGAAGGGGAAGGTTGTGGGGGGGGGGGGTTGAATGCGCTGTGCGTGCACTGAGCAGACGACTGCGGGAGCCTTAAGCGCCAATATTGTTTTTCCTTCTCACGCGCACAAACGCGCCCAGCTCAGTGACGGCGTGCGCCGGGAAAATTGGTCCAGAGAGCATTATGTTTTGGGGTGGTTTTTTTTTCAGTGTGGAAGGGGGCGCTCAAAACTCGACATATGGAGTTAATGGACAATGCACGAAGGCACACTCCATTGCATGACGATATATACCTTCCGTATTTTCATAGCCTCTTATTTTTTCCCCTCTCTCTCTCTCTGCGTTTCTCTGTCGCTCCCTGTCTCTCTGTCTCCCTCCCCCTCCCACATGCAAACACTCTAATTCCTACTATTTTTCCGGAAGCGACCGGGGGAAGATGACTTATAAAAAAAATTGGGAGTGCTAATTTTTCGACAGATGGAGGGGAGCGGGAGTGGGGGAGGGAGTGTTTTGAGGGCAGCCACTGTCTCTCCATCTTGCTCGGGCTTATGTTTCCACTAATGGATATTTAGACCGTCAAAGTGTCGGGATGTGTGTCGGAGAGGGGGGAGAGAGGGAGGGAGATGGTCATCGTTTCTGGAAGGCATTGGAACTGGTAAAAATTCATTCGTTTTTGGGCGTGCCCTGGAGATCTGTGGCCTTTTCAGTCTCTTCTATTTCCCCTTCTTGGGATTTGCTTCCCTTTTTTTCTTTCACCAAAGTTATTCCATCTGCCAGTTTACTTTATTGAGACTTTGTTGTGGTTGTTGTTGCTGGTCTTGTTCTTGGTCTTGTGGCTCTTGTTCTTATTCACCTTCTTTTCCCACCAAGTTCTTATTTTCATACACCTCCTCCTCATCCTCTTTCTCCTCCTCCTCCTTCTCCTTCTCCTCCTTCTTCTCCTCCTTTTCCTTCTCCTTCTCCTTCACCTTCTCCTTCTCCTTCTCCTTCTCCTTCTCCTTCTCCTTCTCCTTCTCCTTCTCCTTCTCCTTCTCCTTCTCCTTCTCCTTCTCCTTCTCCTTCTCCTTCTCCTTCTCCTTCTCCTTCTCCTTCTCCTTCTCCTTCTCCTCCTTCTCCTTCTTCTTCTTCTTCTTCTTCTCTTCTTCTCCTGCTCCTCCTCATTCTCCTCCCCTGCCCCTTCTGCTCCTCCTCCAGCTCATCCTGCTCTCCTGCTCCTCCTCCTTTCCTCCCCGCTCCTCCTCTTGCTCCTGCAGCTCATCCTGCTCACCTCCTGCTCTTGCTGCTCTTGCATGCTTCTCCTCCTCCTGTTCCTCCTGCTCCTGATCCACTTCCTTCTCCTCCTGCTCCTACTGCTCCTCCTGAACCCCCTGCTCCTCCTGCTCCTTATGCTCCTCCTCCTGCTCCCCTCCTGCTCCCCTCTTGCTCCTCCTCATGCTCCTCCTCCTGCTCCTCATCCTACTCCTCCTCCTGCTCCTCCTGCTCCTCCTGCTCCTCCTGCTCCTCATGCTCCTCCTCCTGCTCCTCATCCTGCTCCTCCTGCTCCTCCTGCTCTTCCTCCTACTCCTCCTGCTCCTCCTGCTCCTCCTCCTGCCCCTCCTCCTACTCCTCCCCATGCTCCTCCTGCTCCTGCTACTCTTCCTCTTCCTCTTCCTCTTCCTCTTCCTCTTCCTCTTCCTCTTCGTCTTCCTCTTCCTCTTCCTCTTCCGGCTCCTGCTCCTCCTGCTCCTCCTGC
The DNA here is from genome assembly GCA_949987565.1 of Luidia sarsii. Taxonomy (NCBI): domain Eukaryota; kingdom Metazoa; phylum Echinodermata; class Asteroidea; order Paxillosida; family Luidiidae; genus Luidia; species Luidia sarsii. Next base: position 11,305,786 of record OX465109.1, on the reverse strand, counting down.
TCCTCCTGCTCTTCATGATCCTTCTCCTACTCCTGCTCCTCCTCCTCCTGCTCCTCCTCCCGCTCCTGCGACTCCTCCCCCTCCTTTTCCTGCTCCTCCTGCTCCCCCTGCCCCTCCTGCTCCTGCTCCTGCTCCTCCTCTGATGCTCCTCATCCTGCTCCTCATCCTGCTGCTTCTGCTCCTCCTGCTCCTCCTGCTCCTCCTGCTCCTCCTGCTCCTCATGCTCCTCATGCTCCTCCTCCTGCTCCTCATCCTGCCCCTGCTCCTCATCCTGCCCCTGCTCCTTCTGCTCCTCCTGCTCCTCCTGCTCCTCCTGCTCCTGCTCCTCCTGCTCCTCCTCCTACTCCTGATGCTCCTCCTCCTGCTCCTGCTACTCGTCCTCTTCCTCTTCCTCTTCCTCTTCCTCTTCCTCGTCCTCTTCCTCTTCCTTTTCCTCTTCCTCTTCCTCTTCCTCTTCCTCTTCCTCTTCCTCTTCCTCTTCCTCCTGCTCCTCCTCCTGCTCCTCCTGCTCCTCCTGTTCCTCCTCTTGTTCCTCCTCCTGTTCCTCCTCCTACTCCTCCTCCTGCTCCTGCTCCTCCTGCTCCTCCTCCTCCTCCTCCTCCTCCTCCTCCTCCTCCTCCTCCTCCTCCTCCTCCTCCTCCTCCTCCTCCTCCTCCTGCTCCTCCTCCCGCTCCTGCGACTCCTCCTCCTTTTCCTTCTCCTCCTCCTGCTCCTCCTTATTTTCCTCCTGCTCCTCTCCCACCTCCTCCTCTTTTTTCTCTTCCTTTCAATCCAAAAATTGAGGAGAGAGAACTGTCCTCTTTCGTATTAAAGTTTGATTTCTGTGTCAAACGTTCAAGAAGACCTCTAATTGACTCCGCTAAATTCTCCAGGCCTCCAAGAGTAACAAATAATAATAATAAAAAACTGTTACCCCCCCCCCCCCATTGCCGTATCAAGGAAGGACAATTGTATCGGGTGGTGCATCTTGTACCACCTTGGGTGATCTGTAAGGGACTCCGTACACCCCCACCCCACCACACCCCACCCCACCCCAACCCACCCCAACCCACTTCCCCCATCAGCAAGTTCCAAGCACCCCAATCACGACGTGCAACAATGCAACGGGGGAGCGGTCCCAATTTCCGGTCCGATCATAGTGCCAGATGGGGTCCTACATATACCGAGCATACATGTACACGTATATGTCTTTATGCACGCTTAGTTTGACTTCCTTAAATCGGCCTTTTTATTTGTCTCCGTTACTCCATGAGAAGAAAGGGGTATCTCGTCCACTATTGAATTATACCCTCTGTTCAGCTTTGGGATTTTGTATCACCGAGGAGTTTAGCAGTGTTCTTTGGGGCAATTGGGGAATTGCTTTTGTTTTCATTCTTTTCCTTTCTTGAAATGGTCTTACCCATGTTTAGGTGCTCAATGAGGCGATGAGAGAAATGCATTTGATCAATCCATCTTTCTCTTCTTCTTTTCCTTCGCCTTCAATCCCACTAATCTGTAGGGACGATTACCCTTAATTGTCAAAGTTCACCAGGCTTTCCTGATCTGGGAGCCCTCTGTCCTCCCCTTGAAGTGAAGTCCTGCTTGGTGTTGGCCATCCGTCTCTTCCTTGGCCGTCCTCATGGTCTCCTCCAGTTCCACCTGTCCATCCAGGATGCAGGATCAATCCACCGATCCAGGAATTGATCAATTCAAATGTGACCCGGCACACCGATATGAGGATATCCCACCAAAACACTTTTTGAGGAAACAACGCCTAAAGTCAAAGTATCTTCTCAATTCGATTAAAAATCTTTTTCTTTTTTTCAGAAAGTTAATGTATTGGAGGAAATTTTTGATATCATTTGAAAGCTAATGGTACAGTCCCCCACATCATTAGAAAATCTCAAAATCTCAAAAGTGGGGGTTATTCCTCGTTATGATGTACCGGGTCACAAATGTTACTTCATTAAACCAAAAGCAAGTCTGTATTAATAGCCGCTAGCTGGCTATTGCAGTCTTTTTTTTAAGCGTGCGAGAGGGTTGCACAGACCGATTATTTGGCGTTTGGTTGTTTTTTTGTAATACATCAAGGAAGGCTTCCCACGTTCTGCCTCTCTCTTGACGTCCCTTCCTTGTTCATGTTTCCCACCCTCGTATGATCTTGCCCTTTTTAAGCGGAATGCCAATTCCTTTTGCCAGCCTTCCTGAGCTCCTCTCTGTCTCCTTCTTTCCTTAGCCCTTAACCTTAAGTGGCTTTATAACCGAAGCGAATTTGCATAAATAGATAAAAATTGCAAGTCGATCGTGCAAGTCGAGTAATACGAGTCCATACGGTTTGAGTCGATAGGTCCGACTTCGAGAAATGTTTTTATCATGACCCCAGTCGTATAGAGTTGAGATCCTAACATCTAGCCCTATGTTGTGTTTGTTTTAAGTAAAGAAAAACAAATCTTCATTTCACTTTCTCGCTGCTGTTCGAATCAATAATGTTTCAAATCGTATACAGGCTGCTATCGCCAGCCAACACGACTCAGCCTGAACGGCTGGTGACAAAAGTGGACGACAGAGTGCGCTCTTGGAGTGGCCTGCTCGGTTGAAGGGCGGGGGGCACTCTTGAAGAGATAGCCGGCGCTCAGAAGTGCTTCTTCTTTTGCAGAAGTGTTCGTTATCTCCGGCCACTTGGCACGGCAACTCATCGCACTCCAAGTGACAGCGCGCCCACCCAAGCGCGCGCGGCTCGTTTACCGCGCGACGGCTCGCACCTCGGAGAGTGCAGTCGTGGCCTCCTCTCCAGCCGCCCTTTCCAGGGGGGTTCTCACTGTTTCTGGCTCGCCCTCTCCATCTCTCCGTCTGTCTCTCTCATCCAGTATAGTCTGTCTCGATCTCTTCCTCTCCTCTCTCTCTCTGTTCCTATTTGTGTGTTATGTCTGCCTGCCTCTCTATCTGTCTCTCTGTCTTTCTGTCAGCCTGTCTGCTTGCCTGCAAGCCTGTCTGTCTGTCTATTTGTATGTATGTACTCTTTGTCTATCTCAATCTCGCTCTTGCTTTGTCTCTCCCTCTTGTCGGTGGGAGTCTCTTTCCCTCACATCGCTGTGTATCTGTCTGTCCGTATGTCGATCCCTGTTGTCTCTGTCTATATAATTATGTCTCTCCCACTCTCCTATCCGTGTTTCTCTCCCTCCCCTCCATCCCTGCGTGCGTCTCTGGCTTTCTTCTCTGTCTTTGTATCTGAGTGTATCTTCCTGCCTAGCTCTCTCTATCCGTGTCTCTTTCCATCCCTCACTTTACTTCTCGCCCTCCCTGTTGTTCTGCCTCCCTCTTTCCCTATCTCTCTTTCTCTCCCCCTCTCTCTCTCTCTCTCTCTCTCTCTCTCCCTCTCTCTCTCTCCCTCTCTCTTTCTCTCTCTATCCCCTCTCTCCCTCGCTCTCCCTCTCTCCCTCTCCCTATCTCTTTCTCTCCCTCTCCCTCTATATCTCTCTCCCTCTCTCTCACCCCTCTCTCTCTCTCCCTCTCCCTCCTTTTCTGTCCCTCCCTCTCTCCCTCTCTCTCCCTCCCTCTCTCTCTGTCTATCCCAATCCCACTCTATCTCTCTCCCTTCCTCTATCTCTCCCTCTCTCTCTCCCTCTCCCTCACTCTCCCCCTCCCTTTCTGTCTTTCTCTCCCTCTCTCCCTCTCTCCTTCTCTCCCTCCCTCTCTCTCTTTTTTTTCTCCCTCTCTCCATATCTCTCCCTCTCCCTCTCTCTTTCTCTCCCTCTTTCCTTCTCTCTCCCTCTCCCTCTCTCTTTATCTCCCTCTCCCTCTCTCTTTCCCTCCCTCCCCCCCTCTCTCTCTCCCTCTCCCTCTCTCTTTCCCTCCCTCTCCCTCTCACTCTCCATCTCCCTCTCCCTCTCCCTCTTTCTCTCCCTGTTCCCACTGAACTTAATTTTGTCAAACTACCGAGGCTGAGCGGAAGAATGACAATAATGTCCAGTGGGAACGCTCGGTAAACTGACGTCCCTGTCAAGTTACCGCTACCGTGATGTAAAACTAACAGGGCGAGAGGAGTCGCGGAAGACTTCCGCTCAGCCACGGTAACTTAACAGGGCCGCTGAAATGTTCAGTGGAAACAACCCTGTCAAGTTAAACTGTTTTTGTTTTTCGACACTGCTTCTAACACTTTCCTCAAATCATTCATAATTTATGCTTAAAACGCATTGGTCTGGTTGATGTCTTCTTTTGTGACGTTTAAAAAAACTCCACAATCCTCAGAACCCACAGAAAAACGTTGGCTTATCTGATTGGATGTTAAAAACAACCTACAATTACCTATGTGCTACTCACCTACGAGTTTTATAAAGAGGGAAAAATCGTGGAATTCAGTGGTCGAATTTGCGTTCCCGCAACCCGCCATCTTTTCGAAGGGGCCGCCGATCATTGCGGGGGGGGGGGGTGACATCACAACGGAGACAACCCCGTCTGATTGGTCAATATTAGGCTTGTTCAATCATTTCAATTTTTACTAAAAAATATTAATCGACATTTTAAACAAGTATACCTAAATGTGTTTAACAAAAATATCTTTTCGCTTTGATCACTAGTATAATTTTGCGTGGGGATTGCGTATAGTCTCGAACTCTCGATCTACAAACACGTTTACACGTGTTAGCGAAGCTGTGTGTAGCCATAAAGCTCTATAAAATGTTGCAGTTCTGTTCAATCAAAAACCGTTGGAATACTTTGAGGGAGACTGGGAAGGATATTTGATTTATTTTGATCAGTGTTAGATGCGTTAAAAAGAAATTTGACCTTAACCACTTCATACTGATTCAAGAGGTTTTATTTGCGTTCTTCAAGAAGGGTTTAGGGTTAACAGGTCGGCAAAATCTTTAAAGTCGTTCACAGATATGAAGACAAGGTATTGGTGCAGTAATTCATGCTGTGTTTGAATATTTTAACTATCCTCTATTATGGTTTTCATGACATTTTATAGATGGTCAGTGGATGGTGAGATTGAAATAAGAATATTCCTCTGTACAGTGAATTAACATGGTTCCTGTGTCATTCGTTTGTTTCAAGTACATTAATAACTCATATATATGTTTTCATTTACAATGTCACTTTTAGTATTTCGGACATTCAGATCCAAACGATTGGCTAAGTTCCCTGTAATTCCATCCCACTGAGAGGATTATTCATTGCCCTAACATTTTAAAACACATTCTGCTCGTGTTTTGCTAAACAAAAATTATGGTACCTACAAAATGGGGACTTTAGAAAACACGTAAATTTCACTTAAGAAATCACGATGGTAAATTTTCTATTTGAAACTTCATTCCCACTTGTTGTTGGAACTTAGTGTTGACCTACTGTAGATAGCAGTTTTTGTACTTGTATATTGTTTGTGCTTATATATTTTCTTTTAACTTACAATACGATGTTTTATATATTAGTTCCAAGTTTTTTTTAGTAAGAAGGACGTGTTGGTGTAGCGGATACACTCTCTGAATTCTAACTTAGTGACCCGAGTTCGACTCCTGGCGATGTCAGGGTCCTTGTTCGAGTTTCAAATTAATTAAATAATACCTTTTAACTTTTGTTTCGACATCTAACCTGTCTTAAAAAGGGTATTTGAAACTTCATTCCCACTTGTATAGCTGGAACTTAGTGTTGACATACTGTAGATAGCAGTTTTTGTACTTAGATATTGTTTGTACTTATATATTTTCTTTTAACTTTCAATACGATGCTTTATATATTAGTTCCAAGTTTTTTAAGTAAGAAGGACGTGTTAGTGTAGCGGATACACTCTCTGAATTCTAACTTGGTGACCCGAGTTCGAGTCCTGGCGATGTCAGTGTCCTTGTTCGAGGTTCAAATTAAATAAATTAAGCCTTTTAACTTTTTTTTCGACATCTAACCTGTCTTAAAAAGTGTAAAATTCCATTTTATTTTATTTTATCTAGTGGGGTAGAGGGGGTGCGACAGGTCTCTGAACCGCCGCGGGTTGGTGATCTGGGGAGGCCAGGGATTCTGGAGAGGTTGGGTGATCTGGGAAGGCCGGGTGATCTGGGGAGGCCGGTTGATCTGGGAAGGCCTGGGTTTCTGGGAAGCCCTGCATCCACCCGGGATCGAACCCTCGGCCTTGAGGTTCCCAGTCGAGCAACTGAACCTCTAGCCTCATGAGTCCCCCCCACCCACCCCTAAAAAACCAATCTATTTAAACCTTCGGTTACCTTAATAGATTTAAAAAACATGAAATTAAAGACTCGACTTCCCCGGGGATCGAACCTGCAACCTTGAAGTTACAGACCCTGGGACACCCACGACACGCCATGCGCACCAGTTGACTTTTGGTCGAAATTTTAGATACTTATAGGTTGGATTTGTTCTTGGTAATTTGAAGAAGAAAAATTTTACGTTACATCCCCGGGGATCGAACCTGCAACCTTGAAGTTACAGACCCTGGACACCCACGACACGCCATGCGCACCAGTTGACTTTTGGTCGAAATTTTAGATACTTATAGGTTGGATTTGTACTTGGTAATTTGAAGAAGAAAAATGTTACGTTACATCCCCGGTGATCGAACCTGCAACCTTGAAGTTACAGACCCTGGGACACCCATGACACGCCATGCGCACCAGTTGATTTTTCCTTCAAATTTCAGATACTTATAGGTTGGGTTTGTACTTATTAATTTGAAGAAGAAAAATTGTTCTGTTACATCCCCGGGGATCGAACCTGCAACCTTGAAGTTACAGACCCTGGGACATCCACGACACGCCATGCGCACCAGTTGATTTTTCGTTCAAATTTCAGATACTTATAGGTTGGGTTTGTACTTAGTAATTTGAAGAAGAAAAATGTTACGTTACATCCCCGGGGATCGAACCTACAACCTTGAAGTTACAGACCCTGGACACCCACGACACGCCATGCGCACCAGTTGACTTTTGGTCGAAATTTTAGATACTTATAGGTTGGATTTGTACTTGGTAATTTGAAGAAGAAAAATGTTACGTTACATCCCCGGTGATCGAACCTGCAACCTTGAAGTTACAGACCCTGGGACACCCACGATACGCTATGCGCACCAGTTGATTTTTCGTTCAAATTTCAGATACTTATAGGTTGGGTTTGTGCTTGGTAATTTTAAGAAGAAAAATGTTACGTTACATCCCCGGGGATCGAACCTACAACCTTGAAGTTACAGACCCTGGGACACCCACGACACGCCATGCGCACCAGTTGATTTTTCCTTCAAATTTCAGATACTTATAGGTTGGGTTTGTACTATTGGTAATTTGAAGAAGAAAAATGTTACGTTACATCCCCGGGGATCGAACCTGCAACCTTGAAGTTACAGACCCTGGGACACCCACGACACGCCATGCGCACCAGTTGACTTTTGGTCGAAATTTTAGATACTTATAGGTTGGATTTGTACTTGGTAATTTGAAGAAGAAAAATGTTACGTTACATCCGAGGGGATCGAACCTGCAAGCTTGAAGTTACAAACCCTGGGACACCCACGACACGCCATGCGCACAAGATGATTTTTCTTTCAAAATTCAAATACTTATTGGTTGGGTTTGTACTTGGTAATTTGAAGAAGAAAAATGTAACTGTTGCCTCCTTTGAGATCGAACCTGCAACCTAGACCATTGACTTCATTCAAATGACCTAGTTAACCATTTGTTGGCATTATTTATTTTTGTAAATTTCATATTGTATATTATATTAAATTTCACATTTCAAAGGATTTATCGTGTTGTACCCAGTGGCAGTAGTACTAGTCAGTACATGTACATTTCGGTAGCTGGCTATACAACGTTACGATTTTTAGCGCGAAAAGTACGTCATATACCTCCCCGGGCAAATGTTACTGTACACAGCACCCTCAATAATCGGACATTCTCCTCGCTGCACAGCGAATAAACATTCCGTGGCGTCGGCGTGAAAAAAAGTCCATGTGGGAACGCGCGGAAGACTAGCATTCAGGAATGTCAAAAGCCGCGTTTCCACTGGACTAAAATTTAACCGAGACGATGGTTAAATTTCTAATGGTCAAATTTGACCGTCGTTCCCACTTGGACTTTTGAATCAGTCAAATTTAACCGAGACGATGGTTAAAGTAACCGAGCTGGCATTATAACGGCTCATGAAGGTCAAGTGTCAGCCGGATACACAAATAATGTACGTGTGTACATTTAGGCGCGCAACATGAAGCAGACACTGTGCACAGTGCATGTACGTGTTACGTCATAGGCCGGATGTGGTTTTTCACCGAGTCGCATTTAACCGAGTGGTGCGTTTCCACTGGACTAATCGGCTCGGTTAAACTTACCTGGTTACTGGGCAGCTGGTTGCTCGGTAAAAGTAACCATTGGACTAGGTAAAAGTTACCGAGAGAAATTTGACTGGGCCGTTTCCACTGGACTTATTTTGGTCAAAGTAACCATCGTCTCGGTTACTTTAACCAAAATAAGTCCAGTGAAAACGCGCGGCCGCGGTAGAAAAAGTCCAGTGGGAACACGGCGAGCTCTTTCTCTCCTTCCCCTCTGTCTCTCTCTATTTCTCTATCTTTCTATCTCTCTCTCTTAGTCACATGCATCTTTTTTTCCTCCTTCAACAGTTCTTCTCCTGATGTGTCACTCAACATTAATCGCATTGCGTATTTACTCTGATGTTAGAATGAGCGCTAGGGCCCCTGGATAGTCATGAAAAGCCGATTTGATTTTTTTTTTAACACGGTCCGGGAAAGCTCAAGACTTCCGTCCGCGCTCGCCCGCCGGAAGAAGAAAAAGTTCACCTTACCCAACGGGGTCGATAGAAGGAAATAATAGAGGGGGGGAGAATTGAGAAAGAGGTGTAGATAGGGGGAGAGAGAGAGGTGGGGGAGAGAACAAGAGAGAGAGAGAGAAGAGAGATAGAGCGAGAGAGAGAGAGAGAGAGAGAGAGAGGAGAGAGTGGGGGAGAGAGAGAGAGAGAGAGAGAGAGAGAGAGGAGAGAGTGGGGGAGAGAGAGAGAGAGAGAGAGAGAGAGAGAGGAGAGAGTGGGGGAGAGAGAGAGAGAGAGAGAGAGAGAGAGAGAGAGAGAGAGAGAGAGAGAGAGGAGAGAGTGGGGGAGAGAGAGAGAGAGAGAGAGAGAGAGAGAGAGAGAGGAGAGAGTGGGGGAGAGAACGGTGAGGCGGAGAGAGAGAGGTGAGAGGGAGAGAGAGAGGGAGAGAGAGGGGGAGAGAGAGGAGGAAAGAGAGGGAGGGGAGGGAGAGATAGGGGAGGGAGAGAGGGGGGAGAGATGGAGAGAGAGGGGGAGGGGAGAGAGGGGTGAGTTAGAGAGAGACAGAGGGGGAGGGAAAGTGAGACAGAGAGAGGTGGGGAGGGAGAGAGATAGAAGGGGTAGAGAGCGGAGAGAGAGAGAGAGAGGGAGAGAGAGAGTTGGGAGGAGAGAGAGGGGGAGAGGTGGGTGAGAGAGAGACAGAGGAGAGAGAGGGGGCAGGGAGAGAAAGAGAGAGAAACAGACAGACAGACACTCAAACGGGGAGGGGAGACTTGAAGAAGGTAGAGACAGAGATGGGCACACGGAGAAACTTCAAATAAACTGGAGAGAGGACAGAGAGACAGGGATAGAGACACAGAGAGAGGGGAGGGGAGATATGAATACAGAGAGAGACGGAGAAGGGGGTAGACGGTAGAGACAGAGACATGGAGACAGGACAGGACCGGAGTGGGAGAGAGGAGGACTTAAATAGACACAGCGAGACGTGGGGGACAACAAAAGAACGAGAGGGAGAGAGAGGGAGAGGGTAACGAACCGACAGGACCACATACCGCCGGAGTGTGTGTACCGCACGGGAATCCACAGTGCCGCAAGCTGAGCCGCGCACGGGAGGAAAGTGCAAAGCTCCCCGCCTACAAATGGAGACGAATCACGCCGGGATTTTTTTTTTTTTTTTTTTTTTTTTTAGTTTCGGAAGCGACTCGACCCAAATCGGCTTAATATGACTCTTTGCCGAAAAGAGACCGTGGGCTAGAATTGCAGGGGGAGGAGGGGGGGGGGGGGGTTGCAGATGAATTCACGCAGGGTCTCGTTTGCTTCAGCGTCTTGTCGCGGGGCCTTGTGCCAATGTAGCAGGAACGTACAACGAGGAGGCGGAGTCCACTCCTGTATTAAACTTTATAATCTTTGATCTTTGATATACAACAAGGTCGTATTGGATCACAGTAAAGTTCATAGCATATATAACAACCAACAGAGTTACTTTAGAGTAAGTTAGAATTTAAGTACATGCAACATTGTTAAAAAAAATGAAACGATAAAAAAGAACAAGACCAGGATGTAGATCTTAACAATTGACTCATTGTGTCCTACAGACCACGTGAACTATAGTGAGTATCAAACAATTAAAAAAAACATGGCGGCCCCTATATCAAGGTGCCGCTGTTGTGAAGTATCGACTGTTGAAGTTATTTGTTCAATTGAGGCTTTTCTTTCTCGAAATCTGAGAAGAGCATTCCCGAGTTTGAACCCGATACCTTACCGGAATACCCACTATAAGTCACGTGATGACATCTCACAATCGGCCTGCTATGTAGAGGGATTGATGTCTGTGCAGTTCCTCGGTGTCAACACGCTCGAATGTCAACATGCTCCCTAGTCCTCCAGTGCTTTGGTCAGGTAGTACCCGTGCCGCACAGCGAGCGCGCTTGGTCCGCACTGTCCGACAGTAGTTTAGGCAGCTAGGGGAGCATGTTGACACCGAAGAGCGTGTTGACACCGATCGAACTGCACAGACTTTTCGTTCCTATTCCGGGGATTTTCTCAAAGGCAGATACTCTGCCCGAAACGTTGAGGTACCGGCTCTTTCCGGATCCGTACTCTATCTCAGAAGAGGTGACTGAAACGTTTCACTTTTATGCTTCCTCCCAGCAAACCTTTATTACATTAATTCCGTATCTTAGATAAACACATAACCACTGTGTGGGTTAAGACACCATCCATTCATCCATTACCACTCCTATATCCTAGTCTTGTTTTGTTGGGAGGGTAGCAAAACGAGAGCACTATTGAAGGTCAACCACAGGTTGAACCGTGCGGTATTCCTAGGCGTGCATGGTTGATAGATGGGGTTTGACCGTATAGTGTTGTCCGTGCAGCCAAGGGTACTCCCCGCTCCATACCGCGGTGTTGTTCAAACAAGTCATATACAAAATCCCACCGCTTAGCCAGAAGTCGCCCCTTGCCGACACTTGGCACGACACCGATCACAAAGATCAATTACTTAAACTGGTCCAGCTGCCGTTTATCTCTTTTTCAAACATCAACCGGTTCTTTGCTGCTTCGTGCAACACTTAGGAGTGGTAATTCCGTCGTGCAAATTGACTTTATTCACGCGGGACTCATCTTTCGGAAGAGCTAAGCCAGCAGGGATGCGATTCGATGGACAAGGATTTGGATCGGCTGTTTTCATTGTGCTTGGCGCTGTGAACATTTGTACACTTCATCATCCAGTCTATCTGTATAACCTTAACTTTAAAAGAAAAATTGCCAGGCACATTCTCAGTGGAATAATAGTTGAACCAATGCTTGGATGTGAACGAAAACAGTTACCCTTACCATTCGGTGAATACAAACAAAATCGATTAAAATTTGTGAAGGGTTGTTTCACGTGTCACGACATGATGTAATCACCCGGTGGCCAGGATGACCGCCCCCATCTCCCCCCCTTTACCTCCACCTCCCCTGCCTCTTCCCCTCCCATCCTCTCCCATCACCTCCCCCTTTCGCCCTTGCCCCTGCCGCTGCCCCTGCCCCTGCACCTGCCTCTGCACTTGCCTCTGCCTCTGCCCCTGCCCCTGCCCCTGCCCCTGCCCCTGCCCCTGCCCCTGCCCCTGCCCCTGCCCCTGCCCCTGCCCCTGCCCCTGCCCCTGCCCCTGCCCCTGCCCCTGCCCCTGCCTCTGCCTCTGCCTCTGCCTCTGCCTCTGCCTCTGCCTCTGCCTCTGCCTCTGCCTCTGCCTCTGCTCCTGCCCCTGCCCCTGCCCCTGCCCCTGCCCCTGCCCCTGCCAGTGCACCTGCCCCTGCCCCTGCCCCTGCCCCTGCCCCTGCCCCTGCCCCTGCCCCTGCCCCTGCCCCTGCCCCTGCCCATGCCCATGCCCATGCCCCTGCCCCTGCCCCTGCCCCTGCCCATGCCCATGCCCATGCCCATGCCCATGCCCATGCCCATGCCCATGCCCATGCCCATGCCCATGCCCATGCCCATGCCCATGCCCATGCCCCTGCCCCTGCCCATGCCCCTTCCCCTGCCCATGCCCCTGCCCCTGCCCCTGCCCATGCTTCTGCCCCTGCCCCTGCCCATGCCCATGTCCATGCCCCTGCCCATGCCCCTGCCCCTGCCCATGCCCCTGCCCCTGCCCCTGCCCATGCCCATGCCCATGCCCATGTCCATGCCCATGCCCATGCCCATGCCCATGCCCATGCCCATGCCCATGCCCATGCCCATGCCCATGCCCATGCTCCTGCCCCTGCCCCTGCCCATGCCCATGCCCATGCCCATGCCCATGCCCATGCCCCTGCCCCTGCCCGTGCTTCTGCCCCTGCCCCTGCCCCTGCCCCTGCCCATGCCCCTGACCCTGCCCCTGCCAGGATGACCGCCCCCATCCCCCCTCCCCCTTTCCCTCCACCTCCCCTGCCCCTTCCCCTTCCATCCCCCTCCCATCCCCTCCCCCTTCCCTCCCCTCCCCCTCCCCCTCTCCCCTCCCCTTCCCCCGCCCCTGCGCCTGTCCCTGTCCCTGTCCCTGCCCCTGCCCCTGCCCCTGCCCCTGCCCATGCCCCTGCCCATGCCCCTGCCCATGCCCCTGCCCATGCCCCTGCCCATGCCCCTGCCCATGCCTCTGCCCCTGCCCATGTTCCTGCCCCTCTTCTTCACCTCCCGCTCCCCCTCTCCTACCCCTCTCTGACCCCCACCTGCGCCGCATCTCGCAAAGTCATCCCTTAGATGATTCGGTTTCATTTCCAGCATTTGTGGGGTTTTTGTGTTCTAATTATTTTGTCTCTCTCCATCCATTACACGCACAGCAGGACCGTCGCCCGCAGAACACAGCCGGCGTAGCAGATGGATCAGGAATCGTATAGGCCTATCCCAAGCCCCTGTGAAAAAAAAATAAATACGAACATCAGCCACAGAAACACGATCACGACATCACGGCGAAAAGTATCACGATTTCATTAAATTCCTGCCCGTTATTTTTTTGACTGATGATTCGTGTATTATAGGGTTCTGTTTCAGACAGACTTGACGTACGTCGTGTCATATTAAAACAGCATGACACCTGCACCTTCAAGCGATTCAATTGTGACCATGGACCCAATTTCAAAACGCGACCGAGGTAATATGATACAAAGCCGATATGTCGTTACACGAATGCCACAAAAATATTTACAGAGTACAGTATTCTGCGCTGCTGTTTTGGGGGAGCGAACTAGCTCCTAAGTGGGCCTTATAATAGAGTGTATCAGTAATGTGAATCTCTTTGCTAGCTGTCACAAACAAATTCCCAGTATAGGTGTTCCTTCCCTTTGTTTGAAAATAACTCTGCAGGAGAATTAGGTCCTTTTATGGCCTGATGAAGTAGGGAAACATCGAAATATCTTCAATTAGAATGTGTATCATAATTTACCTGGAGTAACTCTGTGAAGCGGCCAGTATTATTCAATTTAAGCTGATAATCGTTTCTATTTGAAAAAAACCCTACCGAATACAATTTTGTCTGGATTGGGACTTGAACCCGAGACCACTGGCCAAAGGCTCTATGTACCGGCACTCTTACCACTTGATGCTATCCAGCCCTAAGATGGCGGACATCCCATTGGCAATAGTTAACTACTCTAAGAGACAGAGGCTGAGACAGATATTGAGACAGGGGCAGAGACAGGGGCAGTGGCAGAGACAGGGGCAGATGCAGAGGCAGAGACAGGGGCAGAGGCACAGACAGGGGCAGAGACAGGGGCAGAGACAGGGGCAGAGGCACAGACAGGGGCAGAGACAGTGGCAGAGACAGGGGCAGAGGTACAGACAGGGGCAGAGACAGGGGCAGAGGCACAGACAGGGGCAGAGACAGGGGCAGAGGCACAGACAGGGGCAGAGACAGGGGCAGAGGTACAGACAGGGGCAGAGACAGGGGCAGAGGCACAGACAGGGGCAGAGGCACAGACAGAGGCACAGACAGGGGCAGAGGCACAGACAGGGGCAGAGACAGGGGCAGAGGCAGGGGCATAGGCAGAGGCAGAGACAGTGGCAAAGACAGGGGCAGAGGCAGAGGAAGAAAACAGAGGCAGAGACAGGGCAGAGGTGGGGGCAGAGACAGAGGCAGAGACAGGGGCAGAGACACAGACAGGGGCAGAGACAGGGGCAGAGGCAGGGGCAGAGGCAGAGGCAGAGGCAGAGACAGTGGCGAAGACAGGGGCAGAGGCAGAGGCAGAGACAGTGGCGAAGACAGGGGCAGAGGCAGAGGAAGAAAACAGAGGCAGAGACAGGGCACAGGCAGAGGCAGAGACAGAGGCAGAGACAGGGGCAGAGGCAGAGGGAGAGGCAGAGACAGGGGCAGAGGCAGAGGCAGAGACAGAGGCAGAGACAGGGGCAGAGGCAGAGGCAGAGACAGAGGCAGAGACAGAGACAGGGGCAGAGGCAGAGACAGAGGCAGTGACAGGGGCAGAGGCAGAGACAGAGGCAGAGGCAGAGGCAGAGACAGAGGCAGAGACAGAGACAGGGGCAGAGGCAGAGACAGAGGCAGAGGCAGAGACAGGGGCAGAGGCAGAGACAGAGGCAGAGGCAGAGGCAGGGGCAGAGGCAGAGACACATGCAGAGGCAGAGGCAGGGGCAGAGACACAGGCAGAGGCAGTGACAGGGGCAGAGACAGAGGCAGAGGCAGAGGCAGGGATAGAGGGGAATATTGAGACAGGAGCAGAGGCAGAGCTGGAGCTAAATTACTTATCGTTTCAGTATCGACGCGGATCACGTTTTTCATAAAAAATGTAAATAATTACTACAAAAACTGTTGCAAACTGCTCTCTGACTAAAATGACCTGCAATACATCAATCTCAAAAGTTAGAGGGCCTGACGTTTCGATCTAGCAGGACCTTTATCTTTGCCTTTGAGAAAGGTCCTGCTAGGATCGAAACGTCAGGCCCACTAACTTTTGAGAAAAATGAAAATAATCATGTACATTATGTACTATGAACGTGGGCCAGTGGCTTTTCTTGTTCGAAATTAGGCGAGAGGTACATTGAAATACGTAGTATACATTCGCGTCGGTACCCGATCGACGCCCATAAAGTCCTACGGGGAAAACGCCGACGACATTTTGTATCGCCAAGGGCGTTATCTCTTCGGCGGATCTCGCGCTATCTCGTGCGATCTCGCGAGAGGAGGGAGGGGGGGTACCGGTAACCCGATACCGCCCTGCGCGCACCGCACAGATCGCATAACGCCGGGAAAAGTGCATCCGGGAAAACATCGACGTTAATTACACGGCACGGAATTGAAGCATGTGAGCGCATTTCTGTACAGGAACCCAATCGGGCCGAACGTGTCGTGTTCGCGGGCAACATGTCGCACTGGCAGAATTCATAATGCACGTTTGACTTCGATTCAAGTTCCATTCTATAAAGTTTTATGGCTGTTTTTGGTTCGGTCTCCGTCCATTTAGCATCGTTTCTTTCTTGTTTAATAATCATTGAAAGCAATTTTTGGGTGCATTACAGTTTGACCAAAAAATAACGGCAAAGACAATTTGACTGGACCGGGACTTGACCCCAAGACCTCTGGTTTTGCAATTTCATTGCTTATAGGCCTAAAGATAAAAGCAAATGTGAATTTTACTTAAGGGCAACTTGACCCGGCGGGGCCAGTCACGTTTAGCCATGGGTTTCGGGTTCAAGTCCCGGTCCAGTCAAGTTCCCCTTAGCTGATTTCATAAATCACTAAACACAAAATGAGAAGGGCCTGGCTTTGAGGTCCTAGCCGGATCGTTCTCAAAGGCGGAGCGGTTTCTGTCCTAGTAACTCCGCTTTTGAGAATGATCCTGCTAATGATTCATAATAGGATACGAAAGCATTATTGTCAGACAGACAGAAACGGCATTCAGAGGTCGATTTCATCGTAACTTACGACCAATGGCAAGACGATGAGCGATGCAGCCGACACAAACGACCAATCACCTAGTTACGACGGTCCACCGCACACCGCACTCTATACTGTCCGACTGTGACCCGATTGCACAGTCGGCGGGATGTAGCTGGATATTATATAGTGTGCGGTGGGTTTAAGGCTTTGTCTAATCCACCCTTGACGGATAACATTCTTGTTTTAAGATAGGAAACCCAACAAAGAGGAGAAAATTGGGTTTGCAGAATTCGTGCTGGAATTCCGTCTGTCACCGGGCCCACGTCAAACTCCCTCCCTCCCCCCCTCTGGGTCTTTGTGGGCCCCGGCTGCGACCGCATCCTCCCTCCATCCCCCCGACCTCTGACCCGCTGGCGTCACGGCCACGTCATCGCCTCCGCGGCGCGATGGTTGGGGCAGGCGTGACCTCGATTAACCGGCCGGCCCCTCAGTCTCGCCGCCTGAGGGCGTGCTGGGGAGAACGACGCGAAAGGGGGCGTCTGCGCACGCTAGCCCTAATTACCTGCGCACATTTCTTCTTGGTTACAATTTCACGCCGTGGTAACCATTTCTCGAGAAGACCACAGAGGGGAGGGGGAGTGAGGGAGAGGGAGGGAGAGAGGAAGAGAGAGAGGGAGAGAGAGCGAGAGAGAGGGGGAGGGAGAGGGGGAGAGGGAGGGAGAGAGGAAGAGAGAGAGGGAGAGAGAGCGAGAGAGAGAGGGAGAGGTGGAGAGGGAGGGAGAGAGGAAGAGAGAGAGGGAGAGCGAGCGAGAAAGAGAGAGAGAGGGAGAGAGAGGGAGAGAGAGAGAGGGACAGGGGGAGAGAGAGGGAGAGAGAGTGAGGGGAGAGGGAGAGTGAGACAGGGAGATCGAGGGAGGGAGGGGAGGGAGGGAGGGAGGGAGAGGAAGAGAGGGAGAGAGAGCGAGAGAGAGGGAGAGAGAGGGGGAGAGGGAGAGAGAGAGAGAGAGGGAGAGAGAGAGGGAGAGAGAGAGGGGAGAGAGAGGGAGAGAGAGTGAGAGAGGGGAGAGGAAGAGTGAGACAGGGAGAGAGAGGGAGGGTAGGGAGAGAGGGGAAAGAGAGAGAGAGGGAGAGATCGGGAGAGGGAGAGAGAGGAATTTACAAGGGTCAGTAGGGGACACTATACACATCAACCGAACCGTGAAAAATACATCAGTGTCATCAAATTTTGTGAAAGCGTCTTTGTAATGAGCTCGTGGCGAACAAAGGTACAGACTTCTCCGGGGCTCGGGGCTACAATAAAAAAAAGGGAACTCCTGGTGGCGCTGAGGTTCTCTGAGGAGGAATGGAATGGAGAGGACTGCTGGGAGAGGGTTTGCCCTTCCGGTTTATTTTTTTAGCTCACCAGATATCTTGAGGGGTTTTGGGTGCAACCAGAATATACACTTACAAATCTAGTCAAGCTAGCCAAGATATAAAACTGACTGGGAACTGTGGAACAATTTGAAAAAAAAATTGGCAAAGAAAAAACTTTTTGACCCCCGAGCAGCCGTAGCCAGGTTTACAACAATAAGCTGTTTGCATCTGAATGAAAACGGGGGTGTGATCCCTAAAGGTCTACCGCAGTTAATAGTTGAATTGATTCTGACTGGCGAATATTTGGGAGGCCAGCATCTAAGGGCTGGATAGCTCAGATGGATGAGGTCTCGAGTTCAAGTCCCGGTCCAGTCAAAGTTTTCTTTGGCAAAGAAAACCTTGGTTGGACTTGAACCCGAGACTTTTGGTTTTGTGTACCAGCGCTTTTACCTTTAAGAGCTATCCAGCCCTTAGATGGTGGCCTTCCCAAAATAGTCGTCTAGTCTTTGCCGGGGTGCAGGCGCCAGTCAGAAGCAATTCAGCCGTTAACTGCTGTATATCTCCAGGGATCACACCCCTGCTTTCATTCACATGCAAACAACCAATAGTTATAAACCTGGCTACAACAGCTCGGGGATCACACACAAATCACATGAAATCTTACCAAATTTATGATTAATAATAGTGAATAAACAAAAATGTTACGAACTACTCACTGACTAAAGTGACCTGCAATACATAGTGACTAATTATCACTTCATTAATCCCTATTTTCTTTCATCTTCCTTGTCCCTTTCCCCTTTGATCTCCAACCTCCTTTCTGTCCCTTTGCACCTCCCCACCCCTTTGTTTGTTTCCCCTTTGATCTCCCCTACCTTGGTGTACATCTGCATCCCACTCCCTTCCCTCTTGTCCTTCCTCTGTCATGTGTGTCAGGGCTTTCCTTCCCCTGACTGTGTATGTCCTTGTCCCTTTGCCTTTGAAAAAGGTCCTGCTAGGATCGAAACGTCAGGCCCTCGAACATTAATTTATATTGAATATACTGTGTAGACTGTAATTACGAATGCTAGTTATGTGTTGTTCCACGGAGACAGTCCCTGTGTAGTTGTGTAGGAGTAAATGCTACTATCTTTTCTATATCTCTCTACATTGGAGCTATAGGGCTAATTTTATTACGTCATCAAAACACGAACACCTAAATCAGAAATTAAAACAGAAAGTTTAGACAAACTTGATATGTATTAGGCCTACACATAAACAGTTAAAAACAAGTTAAAATAAACAGTTAAAAATGATGGCTTCCCTCAAAAACCCGAATGTAGTTTGTTGAACCTTGCAACCCTACATAATCCTCAAGAAGATTGTTAAGGCCGTGCAGTTGAATAGTCAGAAGAACACTGAATCCACTTACAAAGGTTCAAAGGTCAGGTCCTCCAACTTATTGAGACTTGTTAGAGCACCGTATACAGGTCTACTATCAAGAAAAAATGAACGGAGACGCAAGGATAGAAAAGATCACGAGAGCTCCACATCTCAGCCTGGTTCAGCACACCACAGTCCCCTGTCCCCACTGTAACAGATAAATATTTCCGGGCGAAGATTGGCTTGTTCAGCCATCTTCGCACATCCCCCCCTTGAAGTCATCATAGAATATAACTAAGGCCCTTTTCCAAAGCCCGGCTTAGGCTCAGGCTCCGGCTTCGTCTCTAGTTCTTTCATCCATTTCGAGTACAAGGCATGAAAACAGGAAGCCTTTGGCATCATTTTTGAATGTTTTACTGCGTTTTGAAAAGGAATCCAAAGCTTCAACTTCAACATGGAACTCCAACTTGCATTTCAGCATTTGGATAACTGAGACGAAGCCTGAGCCGAAGCGTAAGCCGGGTTTCGGAAAAGGGCCAAAGTGTCGCTTCATGATGTGCCTATACTGACTAAATTGACCAAACATGCAAAGCTATAGTTTGCCGGACGAGTTGATCTAAATAGCAGGAACTTTCTCAAAGGCAATTCGGCCTTCTGCCATTGGGTAACGTCCTGCTCATGCTATAGGATAGACAAGCCATACCCTCCACTTTCGTCCAGACTTTTTCGAACAGCAGAGGTTTTTTTTTCCTTCACAGCAGAGTCGTCGCTCACTGAGCCCTGCCGCTTGTTCATAACGTGATACACGGTGCGGCTCAATATAATAAACCTTCATCTATTTCGACCAATTATTAATAATAGGAATGACGATGTCATGCCGCGCATGTCAGAATCAATCATTGCACTAGAAGACTATTTTAATGACGGGGAAAAAACCTCACTGGTCGGGGTAGGCGATACGCTATGGGTTTGTTTTTATTCATCGTCTTTCGTTCTCTGTCGTTTGTGGTTGGACGCACTAATTAAAAGAGAGAGACACACACACAAATAGGGCGGTACAAGGGAAGTTTGAAATTGTTCTTGTAAGCTCGGGCGGTATTCTTAATAAATCCTGCCCGGCTAGGATTAATTGAAATTATGGGGCTATGTAAGGGGTTGATGTACTGCCCGTACTATTCGTGCTGATATGGATGGTAAAGGGTAGAAGATGTGAGTACCAGGTAGCCAGCTAGCCAGCCTACCAGACTGCCAACCAACCTGACAGCCCGCCAACCAAACAGTCAAACAGCCAACCAGCCAGCTATAGCCAGCCAGCCAGCCACCTAGCCAACCAACCTGTCAGTCAGCCAGCCAGCCAGCTATTGCCAGCCAGCCAGCTATAGCCAGCCAGCCAGCCACCTAGCCAACCAACCTGTCAGTCAGCCAGCCAGCCAGCTATAGCCAGCCAGCCAGCTATAGCCAGCCAGCCAGCCACCTAGCCAACCAACCTGTCAGTCAGACAGCCAGCCAGCCAACCAGCCAGCCAGCCAACCAGCCACCCAGTCAGCCAACCATCCAACCAGCCAGTCAGCCAACCAACCAGCCAATCAGCCGGTCAGCCGGTCAGCCAGTCAGCCAGCCAGCCAGTCAGCCAGCCAGCCAGCCAGTCAGCCAATCAGCCGACCAACAATGAGCCAACAAGCCAACCAGCCAACAACCAGCCAGCCAGCCACGCATACAGCGAACCAGCCAGCCAGCCAATCAGCCAATCTGCCAATCTGCCAGCCAGCCAGACAGCCATCCAACCAACCAACCAACCAGCCAGCCAACCACGCAGACAGCCAAACAGCCAACCAGCCAGCCAACCAGCCAGCCAGTCAGCCAGCCAGTCAGCCAATCAGCCGACCAACCATGAGCCAGCCAGCCAACCACGCAGACAGCCAACCAGTCAGCCAGTCAGCCAACCAGCCAACCAGCCAGCCATCCAGCCAGCCAACCAGCCAGCCAGCCAGCCAGTCAGCCAGCCAACCAGCCAACCAGCCAACCAGCCAGCCAGCCAACCAGCCAACCAGCCAGCCAGCCAACCAGCCAACCAGCCACACAGTCAGCCAACCATCCAACCAGCCAGTCAGCCAACCAACCAGCCAATCAGCCGGTCAGCCGGTCAGCCAGTAAGCCAGCCAGCCAGCCAGCCAGCCAGCCAGTCAGCCAATCAGCCGACCAACAATGAGCCAGCCAGCCAACCAGCCAACAACCAGCCAGCCAGCCAGACAGCCATCCATCAACCAGCCAGCCAACCACGCAGACAGCGAACCAGCCAGCCAGCCAATCAGCCAATCTGCCAATCTGCCAGCCAGCCAGACAGCCATCCAACCAACCAGCCAGCCAAACAGCCAACCAGCCAGCCAACCAGCCAGCCAGTCAGCCAGCCAGCCGACCAGTCAGCCAGCCAGCCAACCAGCCAGCCAGCCAACCAACCAACCAGCCAGCCAACCAGCCAACAACCAGCCAGCCAACCACGCAGATAGGCAAACAGCCAACCAGCCAGCCAACCAGCCAGCCAGTCAGCCAGCCAGCCAGCCAGTCAGCCAACCAGCCAGCCAGTCAACCAGCCTACCAGCCAGCCAGCCAGCCAGCCAGCCAGCCAGCCAACCAGCCAGCCAGCCAGCCAGCCAACCAGCCAGCCAGCCAGCCAACCAGCCAGCCAACCAGCCAACAACCAGCCAGCCAACCACGCAGATAGGCAAACAGCCAACCAGCCAGCCAGTCAGCCAGCCAGCCAGCCAGTCAGCCAACCAGCCAGCCAGTCAACCAGCCAACCAGCCAGCCAGCCAGCCAGCCAGCCAGCCAACCAGCCAGCCAGCCAGCCAACCAGCCAGCCAGCCAGCCAACCAACCAGCCAACCAGCCAGCCAGCCAGCCAACCAACCAGCCAGCCAACCAACCACCAAATTAAGACCGCATCTCAAGACACACGCTCCCCGTCTCCCACCCATCTCATCACTATCAGATCAACCTCTTTCTCGGCTTCCCCAAGACCCTTGCATCTATAAAAACTACATCAAACTCTCATCAACGACCATATCGTCTACCAGGTGCACCAAACGAGTGGCACGTTACAAACCACCATTGAAACCCCCAAACGCCCGTCCAATTAAAGGAGACAGCCAATTGACTCCATACACGATAGCACGCAAGCAGATAATTGCAGCCTATGGGGTTCGCCAGCGCTCGGTGTCCGAAATCTTAAGATAATTAGCGTCCCTTGTGTTTCTCCGATCAGAAGCGGTGGACACCATTCTCCCAACTCGCTTTTTTTTTCATTTTTTTTTCCAAAAGACTCCCGCATCTTTCTCTCCTCGTCTCCCTTTTACTTAGCCGACATATCCAATTACCTTCGAGGACGCCTCGGGTGCGAGGCGTCTCCGTGGATTGGAGGATGAGGAAGGATGAGGGGCAGGCAATTACCGTCCCTAATTGCTCCTCGTCCCTCCATCCGCGAGGTACCTCCTCTCCATTTATGGAGGGTGATACTTATTGATCATCATCATTTCTTGGTGTCCGAGTATTTATTCATTATCCGTGTATCTGTGTCTCTAAATTCATCTCTGTCCCGTTCTCTCTCTCGTCCTATATACTCCTCTCTCATTTCTCCCTCTCTGTTCTCTGCTCTCGGACTCCCTTACACTCTGTCCGTGCCTCTATGTAGGCCCTATATCTCTCTCCTCTTCCTGTCTCTCCATCCCTCTCTCCCAATGTCTGTGCTCTTGTCTTCTTCCCCCTTCTCGCTGTCTCCCTTCACCCTCCCTTTCTCTCTCCTCATCCTCTATCTCTCTCTGGCTCACACTCTCTCTCGATCTCCCTCCTTCCCCCTCTCCATCTCCCTCTCTGTGCCCCTCTCTATCTCTATGTGTCTCAATTTTCCTCTTTCTTCTCTCTGTAGCTCACTCTCTCTCTATCTCACTCCTTCCCCATCTCTATCTTCCTCTCTGTACCCTCTCCGTCTCCCTCTCTGTACCCCTCTCTATCTCTATCTGTCCCCATCTCTCTCGCTCTCTTTCTCCCTCTCTCTGTTCCTCTCTGTATGTCTGTGTCTCTCTTTCTCTTCACCTTTTCTCTCTCTCTCTTTTTTAATGGTGAAAAGTACGGTACGTTAAACACAGGCGTTACAACGGTGGCCCCAAACCAACTTTTTTCAAAGTGTCCCTACCCTAATGACGTTCGATGCCATTCAGTCGCCACACCTCTTCCTATTGAGATCCCTCGGACCGGTGGTATCTCGCGAAAACCTCCATTCGCTCGACGGAGAGACAAGTCGGTACCTGGTGGGCCGTCATCGGGCGAGGTCTACTCCACGAGGCTCCGAAAGTCTCGCTTTTCGCCGGTGCGCTTCGGTTTTGTGGTCTGCTAATTGGAAACGGAGGCATTTGAGCGAATAATGTGGGGTGTTGGGTGCTGCCGAGGCGTCCGCAATAGAGGAAGGAGCAGGGAAGGAGATAGGTGAGAAGGATGGAGAAAGTAGAGAAAAAGGGGTTTGAGGGAGCGAGGGAGAGAGAGAGAGTTGGGAAGAGAGAGGGAGTGGCGGAAGTAGAGAGAGAGGGGGAAGAGGAAAATGTAGAGAAAGGGCAGCAGGGATAAGTAGATAGAAAGATGGAGGGAGGGAGAGAGATGGAGATAGAGGGAGAGATTAGTCCACAGAGAGGGAGGGAGAGAGAAGAGAGTAAAGGAGAGCGACAGAGAGAAGGGAAAAGGAAAGAAAGAAAAGGAGAGGGAGGCAGGGAGGGAGGGAGGCAGGCAGACCTAAGAGGAGGGGGAGGGAGGGATGCAGGGGGCAGGGAGGGAGGGAGGTGGGGGAGGCAGGCAGGCAGGCAGGCAGGGAGGGATGGAGGCAGGCAGTGAGGCAGGCAGGTAGGCAGGGAGGGAGGCGGGGAGGCAGGGAAGGAGGGGAGGGTTGTGAGGGAGGGAGGAGGCAGGCAGGCGGGCAGCCAGGGAGGCAGGCAGGGAAGGAGGGGGAGGGAGGCAGAGAGAGAGTGAGGGAGGCAGGCAGGGAGGCAGGGAGGAAGATACGCCTAATGTGACGATAAATGCTAATTAATCGGCTCCGTCCGGTGGCCCTTTTCTCCAGGCAAGGCCGGCGGAGCTCCAATTACCCTGGGACGAAGGGGCGGCCGGCTGGCCCCTAGACACGGCACTGCACTCGGAGACAGATGCCTCGTGCTATCGATATAACAGTAAATGGTATATAATAGCTTGGTCTTCATCATCATCATCATCATCATCATCACCATCATCATCATCACCACCACCACCATCATCTTCGTCATCGTCATCATTGCCGGTCAATTGCGCCAGCGTTATTCGACAGACCCAGTGCCTTTGTTTCCACGAAACGAACAGTTGGTAGTCTCCGGAAGTGCTTCCTAATCGGCAGTCGCAAAGTGGTGTCCATACTGCAGCCTCCGCAGACCACTGACCTTAGGACGTCGAATGCATTCGAACTTCTGAGGGGGGTAGCATTCGGTTGAAAGTTTGCCCTTTTTTATTCGGTTCTAAGCGACACTGGGACCAGGTTTACTTTTACAGGAGGCTGATTTAGGGGCTTTAACCCCCCCCCCCATTCAACCAAGCCCGACCCACCCACCCTCCCCCAAAAGAAAGGCTGACAGCGAAAGTTTCCCCCAATAAGACTATATATCTTAAAGCCCCTACACAACATTGGTCGAGGTCAAAGAATAGCATCCATATACGTTGTCTGATCCAACGCATGCATGAAATAGCACACCTGTGAAAATTGCAGCTCAATCCGCCAACCGAGTCTCGAGAAAATCGTGAAAACCGCTTTATTTGTTTCGCGAAAATGAAGCATTCAGCGCCGTACTGTTCCGAAAAAATAGTTAAGATCTCGGTGAGACGTAAACTATTTCTTTTACTCATTTCTCCCAAAATACAACATTTTAGGCAGAAATATTTCAGTGAGAGGTTTCTACTATAACCATCTTCAAAATGTATAAGTCTCATGCAAATCTGTGAACATTTCTGTTGTTCTATCTTACCAATGTTGTTTAGGGGCTTTAAAGTCTATTTTGATCCAGAAGATGTAGATTTTAGTTTCTATAGAAATTTCCCAAGTTAACAATGTCCCAATGCATATGGTGCACCCCACTGCAGTACAGTGAACGTATAGTTAGTAGGCCTGATGTTAACTACATTTTCGAACTGGAAAATATTATCCGTGTGTAAGTTAAATGTTATTAGTATAATCTGTGTAGAAGTTAAAAGTTGAAAGATTTTGAGACACCTCCTCTCCAGAGGATTTTGTGGGGAATTTTGTGACGGTGGTCAAAGAGGAGTTAAGGGTCTGTGGGTCAAACGAGTGAGTTAGATGTCCAGCTATTGACCATCTCTAAGTTAGGCATGAAAGGCAAACCGCCCGAAAGGTACGCGCGTACAAGACAACCCGAGGTAATGCCTTTGAATACAAACGGCGTTGGTCCAATTCTACCAACAAGTGTTCGGATTATCATCTCCTTTAACGTTGGGGTGAAACTAATTTTGTTTGGAAAACATTCGTGACCGACCAACGACAAAGCAACTAACCAACTGACCGACCATATATACATATACATAGCAAGTTATGTTTGCATATTAATTAATCGGCGCCAGGGTTGGACTAAGTTCAAGCACACCCTTGATAGATCGTTGTTGCGCGAGAGAGAGAGAGAGAGAGAGAGAGAGAGAGAGAGAGAGAAAGAGAGAGAGAGAGAGAGAGGGGGGGAGAGGGAGAGAGAGAGTAACTGAGGGAGAGAGAGAGGTAGAGGGAGAGAGAGGGAGAGAGAGAGTGATTGAAGTAGAGAGAGAGAGGGGGAGGGAGAGAGTGACTGAAGTAGAGAGAGGGGGAGATATGGGGCGGTAGGGAGAAGTAGATTGAGAGGTGGAGGGAGGGAGAGATGGATGTAGGGAAGGGCAGAGGGAGAGGGAGAGATTAAGCCATAGAGAGGAAGGGATAGAGAGAGGAGGAGAGAAAAGGAAAGAGAGAAATGGAGAAGGGGAAAGACAGAGGGAGAGGGAGGTGGAGGGAGAGAGGGACCAGCCGGCAATCCTGACCGGGCGAGCTCGGCCGAGTTCGACCGAGCAGCTCGAGGCGAGGTAGGCCGGCAGGCTCGGATAGGGTCGACTGAGAGAGAGAGTGACTGAAATAGAGAGAGGGAGACATGAAAGGGTGAAGAAGTAACGAAGTAGTGAAATCAGAAGAATCAGATAGAGAGGTGGAGGGAGGGGGGCTGAGAGAGTGAGAGATTAATCCACGGTGAAGAAGGAAGAGAGATAAGAAGAGGAAATGAGAGAGAGAGAAAGAGAGATGGGAAAAGAAAGAAAGAGAGATGTTGAGAGAGGGACCAGCCGGCAATCCTGAGCGGGCGAGCTCGGCCGAGTTCGACCGACCAGCTCGAGGCGAGGCAGGCCAGCAGGCTCGGGGGAGCGGATCGCCCGGCAAGCTCAGATAGGGTCGACTGTCGGGTCGGGGCCGTACACAATAATGCGACCATGTCTACACCATACGGCAGAAAGGGTTAGAGGGGAAGACAACGAAGATCAAAGAGGGTAGCAATATTTCCAGTTGTCGTCAGCATAATAGGAAACAATCATCCGTACCTTTCGGAGAATCAGATAGTTGGCAAACAGGACGACTATACGGTGGATCGTTAAAGCCCATATTACACACCATTTTGCACAAATCCCAATTTCGACCTGAAGTAAATACCAGTATCGGACATGCTGTGAACTTTTAGCGCTTTGAATGCTGTCATTTTCAAGTGAAAAGTTAAATTTTGTATGAATTTCCAACGGTCGTTTTAAAACGACTTTTGGAGAAAAAAAACACATGCTTATCAGCCTTAAAGCCCATGCACACCATTTGCACAAATCACATTTGCACAAATCCAACATGGTCCATTTGTGATTACCAACGACTGTTTCGAGATTTACTCGCAATTATCCTGTTTAAATGCACGGTGAATTAATTGAAAATTCTGCATGAGAAAAATAGACATTTCTTCAAGATTTTCTCGTGACATAGTTGACAAATTGAGCTGAAACTTTCACACAGTGTGTTATTTCATGCATATGCTGGATTAAACAAAGTATGGACATGTCTCTATAAGACCTTTACCAATGGTGTGTAGGGGCTTTAAGTCTACGTGTACCTTGAAATAGTCTTCAATTCCCTAATCAAACCCGAATGAAAGTCAGAGGGTGTGAACTTAACGATCGTTTGTCCTTAAAGTGGATTCCTCCTTTTTCGAATGCTTTTTGGTAAAGGTTCTTCTACAAATCGAAGATTCATGCACTTTAGATTTGACTAGATTTCCACAATATTTTTGTTCCATACACTATTGGACAACATATTGCCGAACCTAGATTCTTCGGTGTTTACTCGGTCACACATTTGTGATTTTTTTTTTGTCAAGCACAACTGAAGAGTCACACTTTACTTCACAAGTTTATATTTTGACCAATT
>OX465109.1:11076350-11278299 GCA_949987565.1 Luidia sarsii | reverse complement strand
GCAAAGTACGAACTCGAATGTGAGGTTGAACCCTTGACGTTCGGCATAAAAATCCATTGCACATTAGTCTGTAGGACGGTAGCAGCTGCCATACTAGCACTCGAATCTTGCTACCGAGTGATGCAGCAATGTTGAAAACCTTCATTATTGTAAAACTGTGATAACCGACCTATACATAAGGTACAGCCTGAGCTGCCATATTACCACTCCGCATTTGGCCATAGTGCAGTGCATTATAGTGATCGAGGAGATTGGTAGACTCCTGGGAACGAGGCCGACAAACCCGTTGCTATGCTGGTTCTAAAATGGCGGACAGCGGCCCCTATTCAGATACCACGCACGCGCAGCTATCCAGTGTGCATGCGCAGAGATCGCCGGGCCAATTAAGGGTTACACGTATTTGACTCTGAAAACTCGCTCCAAAAAGAAAGTTTCCTTTCCTCCCAAGAGGTCTGATCTCTATCACTCTTCCCGTTTTCCCGCATGCAGGAGTGGAATGATTACGGCTGATGATTTGCTGATGATAAAACCCCATGACCTGCGCGCCTCCACAGCAGCAGTGTAAGTACCTAGTGGTTCTCTATGTGTGTATATTCCCCTTGGCAACGGATACCGAGAAATATGGGTCTGCCCCTCTCTCTCTCTCTCTCTCTCTCTCTCTATTCCGTATTTCTCTGCATCTTTCTACATCTCTGCGCCTCCATCTCTGCGCCTCCATCTCTGTCATCATTCGTGTTTGTTCGTTTCCCTGTATCTCTATGTCTCTCTGACTCCCTTATCTCTGTCCCACTGCCACTCTGTCCCTCTGCCCCTCTGCCCCTCTGCCCATCTGCCCCTCTGCCCCTCTGCCCCTCTGCCCCTCTGCCCCTCTGCCCCTGTACCCCTGTACCCCTCTGCCCCTCTGCCCCTCTGCCCTTCTACCCCTCTGCCCCTCTGCCCCTCTGCCCCTCTGCCCCTCTGCCCCTCTGCCCCTCTGCCCCTCTGCCCCTCTGCCCCTCTGCCCCTCTGCCCCTCTGCCCCTCTGCCCCTCTGCCCCTCTGCCCCTCTGCCCCTCTGCCCCTCTGCCCCTCTGCCCCTCTGCCCCTCTGCCCCTCTGCCCCTCTGCCCCTCTGCCCCTCTGCCCCTCTGCCCCTCTGCCCCTCTGCACCTCTGCCCCTCTGCCCCTCTGCCCCTCTGCCCCTCTACCCCTCTGCCCCTCTGCCCCTCTGCCCCTCTGCCCCTCTGCCCCTCTGCCCCTCTGCCCCTCTGTCCCTCTGCCCCTCTGCCCCTCTGCCCCTCTGCCCCTCTGCCCATCTGCCCCTCTGACCCTCTGACCCTCTGACCCTCTGACCCTCTGCCCCTCTGCCCCTCTACCCCTCTGCCCCTCTGCCCCTCTGCCCCTCTGCCCCTCTGCCCCTCTGCCCCTCTGCCCCTCTGCCCCTCTGCCCCTCTGCCCCTCTGCCCCTCTGCCCCTCTGCCCCTCTGCCCCTCTGCCCCTCTGCCCCTCTGCCCCTCTGCCCCTCTGCCCCTCTGCCCCTCTGCCCCTCTGCCCCTCTGCCCCTCTGCCCCTCTGCCCCTCTGCCCCTCTGCACCTCTGCACCTCTGCCCCTCTGCCCCTCTGCCCCTCTGCCCCTCTGCCCCTCTGCCCCTCTGCCCCTCTGCCCCTCTGCCCCTCTGCCCCTCTGCCCCTCTGCCCCTCTGCCCCTCTGCCCCTCTGCCCCTCTGCCCCTCTGCCCCTCTGCCCCTCTGCCCCTCTGCCCCTCTGCCCCTCTGCCCCTCTGCCCCTCTGCCCCTCTGCCCCTCTGCCCCTCTGCCCCTCTGCCCCTCTGCCCCTCTGCCCCTCTGCCCCTCTGCCCCTCTGACCCTCTGACCCTCTACCCCTCTGACCCTCTGCCTCGTCTCAAGGTCTTCATCCATCTATATCTGGGTCATTCTTTCTATATCTCTGTTCTCCTCCTGTCTCCATGCCTCGGTGCCTCTCTTTCTATCTATATTTCTCCCCTTTCCACTCTCTCTGTCTGTCTCTTTGTTTCTCTAGAACTCTCCCCTTCATGGCTTTGCCACTGTGTCTATTCGTTGCCCATTCCTGAAACGATACAAGATAACAACCACGTACGTAGCAGTACGTAGTCTCATTCATTCCCAACCACCACCGCCAGCCCTACCCCGTATCTTTCATCGCCGCTTAAGACGCTTTCAACCCCCAAGTCAAAGCAACACGCATACAACATCAATTAGTCAATAAGATTCTCCTTGTCATCTTGCCCGGCTCGTCAAGACTTCAAAGCAACCCCTCCCCCGACTCCCCTCTCCCAATCTAACCCAGTCCGGTTGTCTCACTCCCTACCGACCCGGTCATCAGGGCTTGCCTTCGCCACGAAACAGAGGAGAGGGAGAAGAAAGAGAGAGGAGAGAGAGTGAGAGAGATGGAGAGAGTGTGAGAGAGAGATGGAGAGAGAGAGAGGGGGGATAGAGAGAGAGAGGGATTGATGGAGAGAGAGATGGAGGGGAGGGGAGAGAGAGGGGAGAGAGGAGAAAGGGAGAGAGAGGGAGAGAGCGAGAGGGGAGAGATACATAGCGAGGGGAGAGAGAGGGAGAGAGAGGGGACAGAGACAGAGAGAGGGGAGAGAGAGGGGGAGGGAGGGGAGAAAGACAGACAGGGGAGAGAGACAGAGGGGGAAAGGGGGAGAGAGAGGGAGAGAGAGTGGTAGAGAGAGAGGGAGAGAGACAGAGGGGAAGAGAGGGGAGAGAGAGGGAGAGAGGGAAGGAAGACAGAGATGGGATAGAGACAGAGATGGGAGAGGGGGAGAGAGAGGGAGAGAGAGGGGATAAAGACAGAGATGGGTAGAGAGAGAGGGAGAGATAGGGTAGAGAGACAGAGAGGGGAAAGAGACAGAGGGGGAGAGGGGAGAGAGACAGAGGGGTAAGAAGGAGAGGGATAGAGGGAGACAGGGAGGTGGGAAAAGGGAAAGAGAGAGACAGAAACAGAGAGAGAGACAGAGAGAGAGAGAGAGAGAGAGAGAGAGAGAGAGAGAGAACGAGAGAGAGGGGGGAGGGGTGGCGAGACCAAGCAAGGAAGCCCCAGGCTTCATAGCGGACCCCGGGTCCCCGTTTATTATCCCGCGGCCCGCCAACGACCCTATTAGCGAGGTGTAGTGACAGATGTGATCACGGGAAGGGTAATAATGTAATAATGACGTCGAGACGGGGCGGGCGGAGAAGGCGTACGAGGAGGAGGGGGAGGGGTAGAGGGAGGAGAGGGAGGAGGGTGGTGGAGGAAGAGTGGGGAAAGGTATAGAAGGAAGTGACGGAGAAGGACGATGAGAGTGGAGGAAGATGAGGGGAAGGATGGGGAAAGGGGAATAGAAGGGGCAAGAGTAGAAACGGAATTGGAAAAGGGGAGAAGGGATGGGGAGAATGGTGGAGAGAAGGATGAGTGGCGACTAAGGGAGTAGGGAGACAGGAGAGGAAAGAGAAGAGGGAATGAGGGGAAGAGGATGATAGAGAAGGTGGAGTAGGAGGAGGATGGAAGTAAGAGGAGGAAAAGGGGAGATACAGAGGAGGAAGTGGAGATGGGAGATGAGGGACTAACCGAGGAACAGGGGAAGAAGACGATGAGAAAAGCAGGTGGAGTAGGAGGAGGGTGGAAGTAAGAGAGGAGGAGGGAGATACAGAGGAGGAAGTAGAGGTGGGAGAAGGGGGACTAAAAGAGGAGGGGAGAACATGATGAGAAAGGTAGGTAGAGTAGGAGGAGTATGGAAGTACGAGGGGGCGGGGAGGTACAGACAAGAGGAGGAAGTGGAGTTCGGAGATGGTGGACTAAAAGAGGAAGAGGGGGAAGAAGATGATGAGAAAAGTAGGAGCAGTATATAGGAGGAGAATGGAAGTGCGAGGAGGAGGAGGGGAGGCACAGACAATAGGAGGAAGTGAAGATGGGAGAAGAGGGACTAACAGAGGAAGAGGGGAGTTAGATGATAAGGATGAAGAGGAGAAAGGAAGACAGCAAGGACAAGAGGAGTGGAGATGAAGAGAAGAGGGAGGAAGACGAGGCAAGAGGGGGAAGAGTTTATAGAAAGGGAAAGGGGGATGAAGGGGAATAAAATGAGAAAAGATAGGAGCAGGAGGACAAGGAAGAGGAAGAGAAGGAGACTACGGAGGAAAGATGGACAAAGTAAGACCATTCGACGTAGGGGGGTGAGACTTTTCCCGCTTCGTTCCATCGAAACAAATTAGGCCAATCCTCCAGCTCCTCCTCCTCCCTGCCCTCAACCCGCCCCGCACCGCCACATCTCTGCCTATAATACCAGCGCACCTCGCAAACCTAACGTGACGCACGACCCCCCCCCCCAAAAAAAAAAAAAAGAAAAAAAAAAAACATTAAAACAAAAATACCCCACGTCATGTGGACGCCTCACCCCGTAGCGCAGATGTTCTCCCCCGGCAGAGGTGTGTGCGAGCGGGGAATCGACTCCTCGTGAGGTGGCGCTCCGCCCTAGCTCAGCGCTAATTTTTCGCGAACCAAATACCGTTTCAGCGTCTCGCACAACCCTATAGCTCCATGCCCAACCAAACGGGAAAAAAAGAAGAATTTGGGGGTCCCCCGTTATTAAGTGCGTGCCGCCGACGAAGGCGTGGTAGCATGGTAGAAGTGTCGAGCCGACAAGATCGGCGCAGGAGGTGGCCTTGTGGGGAGGGGGACGCCCAGTTTACGATACAGTCGAACCCATTGTCCCTTGGTGTCACTTTTGATCCACCGTACACTGTAAGTGTTGATAATATCTTGCTTAGATATGACATGATATATCATTAGGTTTGCGTCGAGGAGAATGAATTTCAATGAGGGTTTGCCCTTGCTCGACGTAATAAGCACTGAGTGCTCAGTGCTTTGCTCGATGCCTGATAACAAACAATTGAAATGTTTTCATCAGGCATCGGGGCAAAGCACTGAACACTCGGTGCTTATTACGTCGAGCAAGGGCAAACCCTCATTGAAAAAGCTTGCTTAAAGCCCCTACACAACATTGGTCGAGGTCAAAGAATAGCATCCATACGTTGTCTGATCCAACATATGCATGACATAGCACACCTGTGAAAATTTCAGCTCAATCCGCCAACCGAGTCTCGAGAAAATCGTGAAAACCGCTTCATTTGCTTCGCGAAAATGAACCATTCAACGCCGTACTGTTCCGAAAGATAGTTTAGATCTCGGTGAGACGTAAACTATTTCTTTTACTCATTTCTCCCCAAATACAACATTTTAGGCAGAAATATTTCAGTGAGAGGTTTCTACTATAACCATCTTCAAACTGTATAAGTTTCATGCAAATCTGTGAACATTTCTGTTTTTCGATCTTACCAATGTAGGGGCTTTAAACGTCGGTCGAAAAATCGATTGCATAGGCTACTGGGCATTTGGATAAGTTTGGGTCAGGACTTCCCAATGTTGGAAAAGATACTGTGGAGTTCTTAATCAGGCACTGAAGAAAAATTCCCGAGGGATTTGAAGCAACTTTTTTTCGGAGAGGATCGTTGCGAATTGTTCGCAGCACAAGATATTCGCACAATTATGACCCGGCACAGCATAATGAGGAATAACCCCACTTTTGAGATTTTGAGGTTTTCTAATGATGTGAAAGAGTATACCATTAGCTTTCAAATGATATCAAAATATAATATCCTGTAATACTTAAAATTTCCGAAAATAAAAAAGAAGAAAATTGATTTGTAATCGAATTGTGAAGATACTTTAACTTCAGGCGCTGTTTACTCAAAAAATGTTCTGGTGGGATATTCCTCATGTCGGTGTGCCGGGTCACAATTATACAACCCGTCAGGCCACTACGTCACCCATCACTTGACCACGGTATGCTATCATTGGTCCAATCTGTAACGCGAGATAGGCTGCGCCAGCCGTGCGAGACATATCATATTGATGTATCCATAGCAATCGTATATAGATGCGAGCCAAGATAGTGCAACTATACTGGTTTACATCATCCACACGTTTTGAGAAATTGTCGGCGTGTCATCGATCCAACTGACTATTGTAAGCCCTGAACGCATTGGACTTTGTTCGGTAAAACTTACCGAGACGATGGGAACTTTTCCCATTTGAAGTCCAGTACGGACGGCCTTGGGCGTTTCCTCTTAGTAGCTTTTCCCCAGTCTACTGTTTATTCCTACGGCCGCTTTCTAAATGAAGTCTTAGGCTCGGGCTTTGGCCTCGGTCATATTTATGTCACTCGTTATAGTATCACAGGCATCTAAAAACAAGCCGTAGCTCTATGGTTCTACCACGGTCTCGGTAAAAGATGTTCCAGCGTCTAAGTCTAAGTGCGGACTGTGGTTACATTTTGACTACATTTCATTTTACCATCGTCTCGGTAAAAACCTGCCCCCATAGACAGCTATTTTGACTGGGACTCGAAAGACGTGAGGCAGACTCAGCGGAAAGTTTGCGATGAGCACGCATGTAGCCATTCTCTTTCAAGAAGGAGTGTGGATCATTTTTCAGAGTCACACTCCTTCTTGAAAGAGTACTGAGTTACCGTCTCTTTTCGGAGCAACTCTCATTCTTTGAAAGAGAAGTGCTATTACATGCATGGTGTCACCGCAAACCTTCCACTTGGTATTTCCACCATGCAAACCTTCGAGTCTTATCGGACTCGGACTCGGCTATTTTGGGCGACCCGAATCCCAGACTGGATTTGGGCACAAAGCAAGTAAATTCTTGTTTGGCATGCACTCTATGCCATAACGCATGGAGCCGATTGAGCCCACAAAAATGGTCAATACACTAGACCACAGTCAAGAAGCGTGCATACGGCAAGCTGTCAAACGCAAAGACCGGTCACTGGCTGAACACATGACATATTTGTTGTTGCCTTTACTCATTTCCGTAAGCGATTATGCAAAGACCGCAAATAAAAAGGAAAACTATTCCCCGTCGCTGACAAGAAAAAAAAAAAAAAAAAAAAAAAAAGCTAATCACGATTCCTCGCAATATGGAAAATCCATTCCGTTTTGGGGATTTTTTTCTTTCTTTCTCTCGCTCTCTCTCTCCCTCGGGTCGATTGGGTACACCGGCTACGAGTCGCCACGGATTTCTCAGGCACGACGGGGTCGTCTTGCCCCACAGCCATGCCCAGATCGACGGACTAATTAACCTCCATTACGGCCGAGTGGTTATCGACGGCGCATGAGAAGTTACGTAACTCACCCCCCCCCCTCTCCCCTTCATCTTACGGGTTGCCCTACCACCCCAAACACCACACCCGACTCCAGTGAAGTGTTGATTGGGGATTATGTCAAGAGAGAGAGAGAGAGGGGGAGAGAGAGGGAGAGAGAGAGAGAGAGAGAGAGAGAGAGAGAGAGAGAGAGAGAGAGAGAGAGAGGGGGAGAGAGAGAGAGGGAGAGGGAGACAGAGAGAGAGACAGAGAGAGAGAGGGGGGGAGAGAGAGACAGAGAGAGAGAGAGAGGAAGAGAGAGAGGGAGAGAGGGGGGAGAGGGAGAGAGAGAGAGAGCGAGAGAGAGAGAGAGAGAGGGAGAGAGAGAGAGGGGGAGAGAGAGAGGGAGAGAGAGAGGGGAAGAGATAGAGGGAGAGAGAGGGGAAGAGAGAGAGAGGGGAGAGAGAAAGGAGGGAGGGAGAGAGAGAGAGATGGGGAGGGAAAGAGAGAGGGAGAGAGAGAGGAAGAGAGAGAGGAAGAGAGAGAGAGAAGGAGGGAGTGAGAGAGGGAGAGGGGAGGGGGAGGGAGAGAGAGAGATGGGGGAGGGGAAAGAGAGAGGGAGAGAGAGGGGGGGTGAGAGGTTAGAGAGGGGGGATGGAGAGAGATGGAGAGAGGAAGGGAGAGAGAGAGAGATAGAGGGGAGGGAGAGAGAGAGGGAAAGAGAGGGGAGGGGTATTACGTATCGATCTCAAACCGAACCGAGCGACGAACCCGTACAATTACACACATCTCTAATGAGGGCCTAGGGACGTAGCCAGTTTGGATATAACCTTCCTCCGTGGTCATAAGGAAAACTGACCGAAAAGAGGGAAACCTATGAGTGCATGCGTAAAACAAAGCAGTTGTTGGTTTGTTAAATTGTGATTCCCTGAAATTAAACCAACATCCGTCTGCCGTATATAT
Organism: Luidia sarsii; assembly: GCA_949987565.1. Taxonomy (NCBI): domain Eukaryota; kingdom Metazoa; phylum Echinodermata; class Asteroidea; order Paxillosida; family Luidiidae; genus Luidia; species Luidia sarsii. Next base: position 11,270,191 of record OX465109.1, on the reverse strand, counting down.
CAGGTGGGGTTTCGGGTGAATAATGAGAGTTGCGTAAGAGCACCGTCGTAGATGAGAGGAGCAGGCCAGACGGAGGTTAAACTGGGTCTCGTCAGGGTCTTGAGCCTTCTACCCACTCGCGTGACCGTGGACTAATCAGACATATACGTATGATTATAGAAAAGAAAACACGTATACGTGCGTAAGCGTCGCCGTCAAACCACGCGCTGGCAAATCTGACCGCGCGTCACGTCACGTGCCGTACAAACTTGTGGCGGTGCGCTGGACTTAGGCCCGTACTTGGACGCTAGTCGGGTTCCCCGTGACATTACAGTATCCTGACGTCGTTTCTGATAGACGCCGACCGTCTATAGGCTATATATGTCTATCTTTACCCCTTATACTTATGCCTACCCCGACACTGTGCCAGAACCGCATTTGTGCTGTAAACTCTTAAATATTAATGTGAATAAATTGGCTGTAATTCAATCAGGGTTTGTCCTACTCGATATGAATCGTACTGCGTACCCGCGACTCCTACTGTCTAAGTGCAGTCGTCTATTGGTATAGGGATGACATTACTTCTTATGCTCATGACATTCAATAGGCTTTATTACAGGATTCTTTCCAAGAAGAGTTACAGACCTCTACACTGTGGTTAAATAGTTGAGCATCATTCAGACAGCATTTCGACCCAAATTGGTCAAAAAGCACCCCTAGGCTATTGAATTGTGCTGGTCAAAGACAATCACAAACTCCCAACAATTCTGATACAAAAACAGACCAAGTGATGGGGAACCATTTTGGGCCAATATACATTTGCCTAACGCTTTTGCCGTGTAAGATTTTTACCCAAATACTTGGTCCCCAAACCAACCCGTGCAGCTCCTTTCTATATTTTGATTGAAGTCTTGCTGCTATTGCATATTGCTTCGTTGCATGGCTATACGTCTCTCACATGGAACACACTGTAAGAATATCGGGCAAAACAGAACGCTGAGAAACCCCATTTATCAAAGACACAGTCGAACTGGTTTGGTTTTTATCAGCAATCGTGCGAATTTTGGAATGAACATACTTCATTTTGCCCGAGGTTTTGGTAAAAATGTCGGCTGAACTATCGGCCATCTTGTCTTTTCAACGGAACAAGAAAACCGGCTTTGCATGAATATTTTATCCTTCAGGATAAGTATAATTCAGGATGGCCAGCCACATCACACTTGACGCTTGCTGCTCTCAACTCATACTCCAGTCATGGGTGCTCAGCATCAAAATACAAGTGGAGCTTTGGCTGGAAACCTGATTTTCTTTGGAAAGGCTCGTCGTGCTTAAGCAAATTGTTGGTGCTTACGCGGCTGAATATGAAATGTCGTCGTGCTTAAGCAAATTGTTGGTGCTTACGCGGCTGTATATGAAAAGGTCGTGTCAACCATTTCTGATGTCTGTTTGTTTGTGTTTTCCTCTCTCCCCTCAGCAGCCCCTTCCTGAGCGCCATGCCTACCCTGACCTCGCCCAAGCCGCTGCGCGACCAACAGGTGACGTCATCCTTCGCCGAGACGCTGGGCACCCTCCTGGAGGGCGGCGGCGTCGACGTCACGGGCCGCCGTGACGTCGCGGACAACGTCACGGCGGGCCACGAGGAGGCGGCCAGGAACGGCGCGCTGCTGGAGTCCTCGTCCTCCTCTTCCTCCTCCTCCTCCTCCTCGTCGTCGTCGTCAACCTCGCCCCCGGCCAACAAGGGCAAGGCGGGGCCCAGGTCCCGGAAGCGGCCGAAGGGGGCGGCGGACGAGAACGGCGAGAAGCCGCCGCCCAAGAAGCGCGGCCCGAAGAAGAAGAAGATGACCAAGGCCCGCGTGCAGAAGTTCAAGATGCGGCGCATCAAGGCCAACACGCGGGAGCGCAACCGCATGCACGGGCTGAACGACGCCCTGGACCACCTCCGCACCGTGGTGCCTTGCTACTCCAAGACGCAGAAGCTGTCCAAGATCGAGACGCTCCGGCTGGCCAAGAACTACATCACGGCGCTGGCCGACATCCTGCGCACGGGCTCCGTGCCGGACACGGTGGCCTTCGCCCAGACCCTGTCCAAGGGCCTGTCCCAGCCCACCACCAACCTGGTGGCGGGCGCCATGCAGCTCAACCCGCGCACCCTCCTGCCCGAGGAGAGCCGCGGCGGCGGCGGGCCGTACGGCGTCTGGCCCAAGAGGGCACCCTACGAGGCGCCCTACTACGACTCCCTGGCCGACTGCGGGTTCGCCGAGCACGGCGGGGCCGGCAGTGACGGCGGCGGTGGGGGCCCCGCCGGAGTGGACGAGAACTACAACACGGCCGGCTTCACCGCGGCGGGGCCCGAGATGACGCGGCTGGCGCAGGACGACGGCGCGTACGAGGACGCGTCCAACGCGTTCGGACGCGCCGCGCACCACTTCGACAACCTGGCTGCCGGTCACGCGCCGCTGTCCAGAAACACGAGCAACTACCACTGCCAGTACACTCCGCACCAGAACCACCACCCACTGCAACAACAACAACAGCAGCAGCAGCAGCAACATCAACAGCAGCAGCACCAACACCCCCACGCCCGAATGGACTGCGCCACCTCCGACTCCCTGACGGACGACCTCTTCGCCCCCCTGGGCTACACGTCACAGAGTGCCCGGATGTACGGCTTCGGCGGCGGCGGAGGCGGCGGCGGCGGGGGTTCCGTGGGGCCGGTCGCGGTCAGCGCATGCGCGGGGCAGGCCGCCGGTCACGGGGTCAACGTCTACTCGCCCGGCGGCGACCAGTTTGTTTCCTCCACCATCTGCGACAAAGACTTGGATGTCCTTGCGTGCGGGACGAACATCTTCCACGGATGACGAAGATTGTCAACCATTTTCAACGACGAGAGAACTACAGCACTGAATAAATTGGGCAATATCTAAACCAGCAATTCTACCAACGCCAGTCAAACCGTGCTCACTGGTAACATCAGTAGGTTGGTGAAAGGCTACACGTTGGAGTCTAGTAGTCAGGATCAATTATTTTCCCGTTCTCGATCAAACCATGACCAAACTGTTGGGTAAAATTACAAAATTGAGTGGGCCTGACGTTTCGATCCTAGCAGGACCTTTCTCAAAGGCAGTTGGGTAAAATTGTTTGCCCAATCAATTATATTTACAGTGATGAAGACGAAATGCTCGTTTGAACAAAAAAAGGCGAGGTTTTGGGCAAAGAATCAACCACAAACTCATTTCGGATCGAAACAGACATGGGCACCTTTTCCAAGGCTTCGGCTCCGGTTTCGTCTCTGTCATCCAAAAGCTGAAAACACAGATGGGAGTTCTTGGTTGAAGTTGAAGCTTTGGACTTTAGTTTGGTTCAACGCGCAGTCAAACATTCAAATACGAAGCCAATGGCATCCCATTGTCATGCTTTGTACTTTGAAATGCACGACAGAAATGGAGACAAAGTCGGAGCCTGGAGCTACCGGTAAGCCGGGATTTGGAGAAAGGGACCATGCGTGAGACAAAATTGTTTTCCCAAAAACTTTTGCCTCAAGGGGTAACAGTGTAAAGATGACGTGTTCTTTTGTTTTAACAAAAGAGGAATGTCCACGTGAGGCATACAGGTAGTCCAGTGGTAGATATTCCATTGTGGGGTTAATTTAATTTTGATGGGGAAAGCAGTGTGTCGTTAATCTCCCACCGATTTGTAAGATTTTTAATTCGCGCGAGTGCAGAATTTGTTTCATTCAAACTTGTTTTCATTTCGAGTCCGAGTAATCCGTGAACGCGATCTTTAATTTGTTCCTGCCACAGACGAGGGGTTCGGCCTATTGTCTATACATGCTAGATGTCTGGCTAATTTGGGGCCAACATTTGAGCATAGTTGGTCTGAAGGTCACCCAGTGTCATAACAACCCACCTGTTGAATTGGATTGGTCAACTACATCCACAATGATAATGAGAAAACAGTATCATTTTGTCCATTACTTTTTAGCCAAGCATCAATTTTGATCGCATAATAAGCAATCAAATTCTGGCCTTTTTCTTTAAATACAATCACAATGTGCACAATAGCAAACCCACGGTCGTTTGTTTTAAAAAAACAAACCGGAAGGGCAGAGACCAGTGTTGATGAACAGCGCCACCTCGCGACCAAATCACTTCCAGTGCTCACCTATGTTTCTTGTGTCCACCTATATCGCGGTTGGGCTTTTTTCAACAAGAAAGAATCCTGTCTTCATTCCACACAAAGCTCAGAAAACATATTTTTCGATGTGAATACTGTATTTTTCAGAGATGAAAGCAAAACTATTTTGTAGATATTTTCAATAAGACGGACAGCGACACACATTAGTTCATTAAAAAATCAAAGAAGAAGAAGAGGAATTAGGGAAGAGGTAAAGATATTTTGACGAACACAAATGCAATCATCTTTTCCGTCTCGTCGGAGTTCGAAAACTAAGCAGTGTAGTTCTGTCTGGGACTTGTGATATTCGAAGTGCAATATTTTTTGGAAGAGTATTTATCGGCAAGACTAGTAATAAACCAACTGTTGAATTGACATTCGTTACCTTCGTGTATTCATTGTGTTGCAACTAGGATTGCTGATCGAGTGCTAACGCTTTTACTAGACTTAAAGGCCCTATAAACAATGGTAAAGGTCAAACGATTACCACAGTTTGTCCGTTTAACCATTAAACATTCCAAAAACGCAATACTGCGAAGGTTTTAGCTCAGATGGTGATCTGAGAAAGAAGAAAAAGGCAGAAAAACCGTCACGGTTTTCGCACCGTTCTGAGGTGTGAGAAATAGTTTATTATTCGCGAGTAATAAACTATTTGTGGATGTATGAGTGAAGATTTCTCGAGAAGTAGAGCATCCCAGACCGTAAGATTTTAACATGAGGATTCTATCATGGCTATCTACAAACTGGGTAAAATTAGAAGGAAATCTGTGGACATCGATGTTTTACGATCTTCCCAATGTTGTAGGCCCCTTTAACTGGTCAGAGGTCGATTTTAACAAACTTAACACACAGACACGACCCCCCCCCCTTCAAGAATGCAAACTCATGACTAACGAATTCGCCAGGGGAAAGCCAGCAAGCAGTGACCCCAAATTACACCCATAGGGCGGCGTGGATGGGATTAGAACCCAGGCCGCACCATTTCAAGACCGGCGAGCTTACCCCCTTCGAGCGCCCAGCAATCCTTGGTCTTGACGAATCTTTCACGGAGGAATGTCCCGCCTGTTGTTGCTCCACCATAACCACTGAGACTGGATGGATATATTAAAAAAAAACTCACTCAGTCTGTGCAATCGTGAACGCCCATGGAAGCGGTATTCTCTTTGGTCGCAAGTAGCTATTCATTCTTGAATTAAACACCACGTCACAGGACCCTCCTTGTTCAGGAGGTCCCTGGAATGGTGCTAGTGCTATGGCCCCGCACGACGACACAACTCGGACAGTATAGGGAAACGTTAGTCAATACTAGTATATTCAACGAATAATTTAATGAATTACATTAGGACACTAGAGGACTCAATGTATAAAATAGGAAAAAGTAGAATACTTTACATCAACTTAACGGAAGTGGGCCCACTCAACGTAAAGTTCGACGAGAGGTCTACGCATCCGAAGCAGCGTTGGAGGATGGAGAGTGTTCGCCGGTGTTCCTGGCTGTCCCTGCTGACGGGGCCACGGGTGACGCCCTCCCGGTCATTGGCCGTCCCATGCACGGCCTGACGAGGGTGCCTGCTCCGTCAGTCGGCGTCCACTTGCTCCGTGACTTGTCTCCATGACTTGCTCAGGTTTGCGTATAGGTTGGGGACGGGGCGACGAAGAGGCAAGGCCGCATCCACTTTACCCGCTCCGGGGTTTCATTCCCAGTCGGTTCCCAGTCGGTCCTACTGACTGTAGTTGACTATGGGGTTCCATTCCCCATCGGCGCAACTAGAATTAGCTGTGGGGTTTCCATTCCCCGTTGGCACAACCAAGTTGCAGAACCTCAGTTCAGTGTTCTAAGCCTATACATGCATCAGCATTGCCCGACCATCTCGGCTACATGTGTGGGGTACACCGGCCTAACTGCCTCGGTGTGGTGTCGGTCCTGCTCTTGACTCCAAGTGCCCAGTATACGCCCATCACTCACTTTTTATACCCAGGCTACTTGGCATGACAACCATTTCTGCCTGGCAGAATCGTGGTCCAGCCCTGAGCCAGTACCTATTCATTAGCTAACCCTAATCCCGCATCTACATTCCCATTATTGTTATACCTCCTAGAAGATTCAAGACTCCCACTATTAAATAAGAATGGCCTTTATTCAGAGTTGGCTTCAGGTGCCAAGGTAGCTGAACTCCGCTGAGGTTACTCCCATTCAAATCACTGCCTCTATAAGACTACCTATGGATTTACATATAAAGAAAGGACAACATCCATACAACTAATGGACTATACCACCGAACACATTAAATCAAACTGTGACACACCACACCTGCCCTTCCTGCGAAATCAGAGGACTGGAAGCGTCTCTTATTATCGAGAATAGTTACAGTGATATGCACAAATGTCGTAAAAACTCCTTACTTACTAGAATAACCAAAACTTGAATGTCAACAGTTAGGAGGGCCTGACGTTTCGAGCCTAGCAGGACCTCTCCCAAAGGCAGAACGCCTTTGGAAAAGGTCCAGCTAGGATCGAAACGTCAGGCCCTCCTAACTGTTGAGAATAGTTACTGTAACCCTATGTGCAAGTTGAATACACCCCCAAAGCTAAGTGTTCGATGATGGCAGCCGCCATGACTCGAGTGCACGACTTATAACTGATACGTCACTGGTCACGACCTAGGCCTATAGTACCCAGATTCTGATCTTTCTATCACAATCGTCTTTTATTATTCACATTGCGGACACCAATTTAGTGTTCTGCACCCTATAGGGTGCAGAACACTAAATCGAGCTCCCATTGAACACTATACAAAAGACTCACTTTCAAAACCAATTATCCCACACCCAAAAGTCTCTCAGTTCTTGTAGCTATACTTAAAATTGTAGTTTGGACCTTTATCTCTCAGATTCCTTTTCAATTTTAGTGCCCTTAGCCGATTAGATTTTTTGCTAATTACCCCCAGAAAACAACCCCCCAAAGTGGACCTCTCCACTTCTACAGCCAAATAGGGCCACATTTAAAGCCATATAATGGTCCAAATTGCATACCAAATTGAAGAGTGAACCCCCAGGTTGTCTTAAGTTTCACTTATTCTATAATGCATCAGTTAATTGGCCTCCAAAGACACCTTTATTAAAAAGAAAAGTTGTGGGTCCACACTTTATGACAATCAGCTCGGCGGAGTCATCTTGGATGGATTTTGTGTGCTGTACCCCCAAAGCACTGAGCATACATAACCACCAAAGCCAAAAGGTAAGTGGAGAAACCCTTGTCATTATACTGTTTGGAAAAAAGACCTCGAGTCCAACAATAATTACATAATACTGCTCACAAGATCACAAAGTAACACGAATAAAGTAGAGATCGAAATTTTCTAGACAAGCGCCAGTAACACCATCTAAGATTGTTTACCCAGACAAGGGTACAGTAACTGTACAGCACTATTCAGATTTGTTTTATTGGAACTTTTCAATCCCTCTTGTTTTTACAGTTCAAATTGTAACAATCATGGGGTTTTTACACTCAAATCAGAACATCACAGTGTACCCAAACCACATTCACAATGACTGTAACATTAACCTTGGCCGAATTGTACAAGGCACAGTTTCAGTGAGCAGTCGCTCAACTCGCAATCCATTCGATTTGTTTTAATACCTCCGCTCTGTCTTCGACTTCAGAACGAAACACGGGCCCTTTTACAAATTGAAGGTTTAATCTTAGACTATAGTGCTAAGTGCCATTTCGTTTGCATGATTATTGCAATGTCACCAGCATCAGTCACCGAGGAATTTACCAAAGTTTCGAGGCGAATGCCTCTATAAACAAAATGGCAAAGAAAGCTTTGACTGAACCGGGAGATCATTGAATTTACTTGCAAGCCCCCTTACCACCTGAGCTTTCCAGTCCTTAGATGGTGGCCTTCCCAACTAGTCAAGAAGTCTTTGCCTGGGAAAAAAACCTTCAAATTCTCAGGTTGTGGATGACAAGAAGCTGGTGCCCGAGACTCGTCCAAAGGGCAGAGGAGTGCGTTCGATTAGCTCCAAACGGTCAGGCCCACGTCATAACAACGCACTAACCCAGAGTAAAATCAGGGGTCATTGTGGAGTGGTCCTTGTCTATTACCGAACGCACCCCTGTACAACCCTAACCGGCGTTGAAACCACAATTAGCCACACATGGTTTTTCCTGTGGGAGGATAAGGGCCATACACCACGACATACCACAGCGTGGTTTTTGTGGTATCATGTGGTATGTGAGCCTGCACCCCTGCGGGCACTGTGGTAAATTGTGGTATACAGTGTGTGTCCTGTGCAGGAGGTGCAAAGCATTGAGAGCGTCCTTCATATATTATGGAGTGATCTTGAACCCTTCATCGCTAGGACGTTTTTAAAAACGCAACCACTCAGAACTGTAAATATTCTTTCAACAGTGAGGTCCGATCAAACGATTTACCAATTAAACCCTGTATTACACACAAAATCACTTGTACAAAAATAGTAGGTGCTTGAACCATGCGTTATTAGTTCGCTACAGCTGTGATTTATAATCCAACGATTAAAAAATAATTAATTTATGCACTGTACATTTCCTTTACATATTTTCACAGGCAAAACTTTGGCAGTGTTCTGCTACAAGTTCAGTAAAACACATTGAAATCACTCACTCCCAATGTTTTATTTACCCTATTGCGTTCAATTAAAGAACAAGTTCATCAGCTATACATGTACTATCGACAGAGTGGATCGCTTACGGTAAGCACACAGGGCGCCCTCTTTTGGCTTTCTGGGATTGACTGACAAGACCTCTTGAATAATTTATGCTCCTTCCTTGAACGAGGTGATGAAACGAAAATTTAACTACAATTTCACATGTTCAAATTTTACAGATAATTTGCTTTTAAAATGTTATTCCTTTTATGGCATTTTCCATTTCAGTTAATATTTATCAAACTGTTTATATTCACGACTTTCATATTCACAATCAAACAATCTGTATAATTTTTCATAAACCAAACATTGATTATTTCGTTTATTCAGGACTATTATTTTCATAAACACAATTCTGAAAGTTGGCAACACTGATCTTTAACGACCATAGAATATTGATGAAACGTCTGAATGAACAAATACAAGCACGACAGGAGTTAATACGACATGTACTTTTGAGGTTCTTTTTCTGGGGTTTATTTTCTAACCACAAAAAGCATGGGTATTCATGATACCTTATAATGTATACGTTTACAATATAATTCCTGAGCACCTGGCACCTGATAATGCCACAGGGACGCCATCGGAGGCGTGATGGTTCCATAAAAAGAGGTTCAAGGGAGGGTATACTATTTGCAAAATGCCCAATTTCGGTACGACGTCTTAATTAGGTACGACGTCATATGCAAGAGGGCTCTATAAACACCCAAATTGCGTCAGTCTCTAATGCAATGACCGAGCTTGATCTGTAATGACCTTGTAGATGCTACATCATAATTATTATGCAAGGAGATTTTGCGCTTTTAGAGACGTAATGTCATCACAGAGGTCCGGGTACCGTCAGTCTGTGACAATCTCCGTGAGGGCGCTCTTTCTCGAAGGTGTGACGTCATTTCAAAGGGAGACTGGATGCCCTCAGACGCCCATGCAGTGTGTGACCCTTTACAAAATAAAGGCTTATGCTCAGGCTTGTGCTTCGGTCACATTTCTTTTACACGTTTCAATGTCACAAGGCGTCTAGAAACAAGCGTTTGGCACCAGTTTCTGGGTGAATACTGTGTACCTATCAAGCCAACAAACCTTCAAATTCGGCGACAAGCCACAAGCCGTATTCTCAGTTGTGTCAGACGAAGACGAAGCCTGAGCCCGAGACTGATCCATGGAAAGGGTCGCTCTGTGTTGTGTTGATTGTGGCAACTCAGATTGAGGGCGTCTTTCCTTGAGTTGAGGTGCTCTCAGACCACAGACATAAATAACCTGTAGACCGACAGCCATGCACAACGCCTATGGAAAAGACGTCAGGACACTGTAATGGTGACGGCGCCCGACTAAAAAAATGTGAAACCATGGGCGGAAGTAGATGAACAATGTGCACAAACATATGGAGAAATCCCGGAATGATGGATTCAAACTGGATTTTGTTTATGAAACTTTTCTGATTGAGATCAAAAGCCCTTTTCAGAGATGATTACATACGCCATTACAGATGTGTATTTGCGTGTTTTATTAAAAATAATAATGAATCAAAATTTGGCGGTCATTTTTCTCGTGGATGGCGGGCCAGTATGTGTAATTTTGCACTGCGTTTGTGTACGTACGTTCGTCTGTGTGACATGACGAACAAGTTTGCCCATGGTTTTTCACGCGTCCTGAAATTACAGTCTAGCGCCCGCTATTGTCCGTCTATGGGTTATATATGGTCGTTTTCGAAATGAAGGCTTAGGCTTGGGCTTAGGCTTCGGTCATATTCATCTTACTCGTTATGATATCACAGGGAACTAAACACAAGCGTTTGGCCCCAGTTTCTTGGTGAATACTCTGTACCTTTCAAGCCAGCAAACCTTCCAATTCGGAAACAAAACACAACCTGGATTTTCAGGTTTGATCAGACGGAGACGGAGACGAAGCCTATGTCTGTGTCTCAGACGCCGTCATTCGGAGGCTGCGAGACCGTGGTGACCCTGGTGGCACCCCCGGCCGCCGTGCTCGCCCCGGCCGTCCCCGACGAGCCGCCCGGCTGCGGCGCGGTCTGGTGTGCCCGGCTGGACCGCGTCCCGTCCCGCTTGGGCCCGGCCCGCCGGGCCCGCGGGAGGCAGCAGGCGAAGGCCTGCCGGAAGCTCTTGCGGAAGTTCTCGCCCAGGAAGGCGTAGACGAAGGGGTTGGCGCACGAGTTGGCGTAGCTCATGACGTGGCCGGCCGTCTTCAGGTTGAGCGTGTGCACGGTGTAGGGGAAGCTCGAGCCGAGCCGCTGCCACATGTTCAGGACGTGGATGGGGAACCAGCAGACGGTGAAGACGAGCACCACGGTCAGCACCATCCAGGTGATCTTGCGCTTCTGGCGGAGGCTGCGCTCCTGGTTGGCGGCCTCGGCCTGGCCGCTGAGGGCGTCGTTGGGCACCACGCGCTGCCACAGGTGGCGGATCATGACGCTGTAGCAGGCGGCGATGATGGTGAGCGGCAGGGCAAAGACGAGGACGAAGGCCACGATGACGAAGCCACGGCTCCAGTCGCGGCTGGGCCACAGCTCCCGGCAGAAGGGTGTAATGCCTTTGTAGTTGAAGTACTTGATGTCGAAGTAGATGAGGAGCGGGATGTACAGCAAGAGGGAGACTAAGAAAAGGGTGAAACAAATATACAGCATGCCGGAGCTGCCTGTATTTTGTTTTCAGCAGGCAAATGGGCAGAGCACTGAGTACATAGTGCTGATTACGTGGACTATTTAAAGGCAAACGCTCACTGAATATTAATTCTCGTCGCAAATACAGTATGATGCAGCGCTGCAGTATGCAACAATTTTGCAATCCGTTTACTGACTGAAAACACAGCCGGCGGCCAGCGACCAGATAATAGAGAGGTTTCGCACGCGAACGGATACGCGTACGCATACGTTAATTTAACTCTCCGGAGCCATTAGTGGCAATTCCGCCGTTTCGCAATCTGGTCATATTGGATGCGCTGTTCACAATCCAAACGCTGTGTAAAATGTCTAGAACGACGTCTATTTCCGACACCATGCACCCACGTTTTGTGACCCTGCATTGAGACTTTTCTGCAGCCGATTCCACGAAACTTCAAATGTTGCGTACGCAACATTTTTTTGCGTAACTTACGCAACATTTTGCTGCCTTTTCTGAATAGTGCACAAAAGAGCCATTGTGGCACAAGACTTGCGCAACTTTTGTACGTTGCGTCACTTACGAAACTTTTCTTGAAATCGGCTGCTGGTCGTATTTCAAAGTCATTGCCGTAATTTCGTATAAACGGCCTAAGTCACGTTATGGCATGTAACCATTTGTCGTGCGATCTGTCTGTTGGCGGGCGAGGAGCCGAACCCGGCGTGGGGGGGGGGGGCGTAAGGGGAGACTTACACAGCCAGATGGAGACGCTGGTGATGACGGCGGTCTGCAGGGTGCGAGTCCTCAGCGACTTGAGGGGCCTGACGATGGCCTGGAAGCGGTCCACGCTCATGGCCATCAGCAGGAGACACGTGGCCTGGGCAGTCACCTTCAGGGCATAGGGTCAAAGGTGATACGAATACGTTGCAAAGCGGCCTCTATCTACCGACTTAAAGGTAAGGCAGACCAAAACAACGCTTTCATATACCTTGTCAGCCTCAACGTCCACGTACTATAACACACCTATGTCTGCCTCCAACTGCCTCCCTCCGTCTCTTTCCATGTCCCTGTCTCTCCCTCTATATTTCTCCTTTACTCTTTGTCTCCATCTTTCGCTCTTTCGCATTCCCTTGCTTCCTCTGCCTCCCTCTGTATCTTTTCTTATCTCTCCCTCTCCCTCCTCTCTCCCTGTCTCGCTCTGTCTTCATATTTCGCTCTCCCTCATTCTATGGCTCCCTCTGCCCCTCTCCCTATATCTCCCTCTCCCCTTTTCTCCCTTTCCCCTCTGTCTACATATTTCACTCTCCCTCGTTCTCTCGCTCCCTCTGCCTCCCTCTTCCTTTCTCCCTATCTCTCCCTCTCTCCTTTCTCCATTTCTCCCTCTGTCTCCATCTTTCACTCTCCCTCGTTCTCTCACTTCCTTCTCTTCCTTCCCTCGACCCTTTCTTCTCTCTCTATCTATTTCTATTTTTGATACACGAAAATGTTGCAAACTGATTACTGACTAAAATTACAAAAATGCAAATCTTTAAATTTAGTGGGCCTGACGTTTCGATCCTAGCAGGACCTTTCTCAGAGGCAGAGTGACAAGGACAAAACAGATACATGCCTACGGAGGAAGGGGAAAGAGAGTGAATAGGACACGGGTGAGAAACAAAGGACAAAGAGTAAAGCTGGTAGAGAGAGATCAAAGGGAAGGGCAAGGAGTAGGGTAGGGATTAGTGAGAAGAAGTATGGAGGAGTGAACACAAAAGAAGGATTATTAGAAAGCTGCTATGGTGTTAGTCATTATCTTCCTGGATGTTGAGACCATGTTGGTTGAGTAGTCCGAAAACGCTTCATCCACATTCATCCACATTTCTATTTTTCCTATCTCGTCCTAATTGAGATCATTCATACCATCTGCATGTAGAAGACGGTCTTGCACATGAAGCGGCCGAACCAGAAGCCGATGCCTGCGTACGAGGCCGCCGTTGGGGGCGCACAGAAGCACAGGAACAAGATGTCGGCGACGGCCAGGTTCACGATGTAGTAGTTGGTAACCGTCCGCTTACTCGCCTTGGCTATCACGAAGATGACGACCGTGTTACCAGCGACACCCACCACGACAATGATACCTGGATGCACCGGTCACACAATGAAATACTATTCAGATAGAGAATCATACCAGTATTGCATAGAACTGTTATAAAAGTCTTTCTGAGGTATAGTAGCTCAGAAAATATATTGGTCAATATTCCATTCCATATGGTTTTGTTCAGAAATGAGAAATCGCTAAATATGTACGGGCCATTTTTGTGAGTTTCCAAGACTTAAAAATACGAAAAGATTAGTCTCGATGTTGGGTATCAAAAAATAGTGGGTGCATGCATGGTGTCGGAATGGAATGGAAACAAAATGGGGCCAACATTTAAGTTGTCGGTACTCTCTGTACAATTATAGGGACTCTACCGTATTGGAAAGGAGGGCGCCCTCACCGAATATAACCGGTATGAGCCAGGCGAGGTAGGCCAGGACAGCCGACAAACCGTCCGTGCTGGACGACGACGGCGCCGCCGTGGTGGTGGTGACGTTGTCCGCGTCATAGGTGACGTCATAGAGCTCCGACGACACGGTGGACGTCATGGTGCCTCCCCTGGCCCGCCAAAAGGCACGGCCTGAAAGGGTCGCTTTGCGATGCGGTGAAGCTAGGGACGTAAATGGAGAGGAATCTGTGGAGAAAATGAGATAAAAGTGAGATCACTTTTGTTTAACCGATGTGAAGTTATTATAAGTGGGGGTTTATGGTGACACCATCTAACACATCTCCTTTGAGATGGAGTGTAACTCTGAGAAAGCCATTAACTTTTCATGTGTCTCAAAAGAGTGTGCCATGGTGTGACCGCAAACCTACTACTTGGTACTTCCACTCAAAAGAGACGTGTGTCATGGCGTGACCACAAACCTTCCACTTAGTACTTCCACCATGCAAACCTTGAAATCTTTTCTGAGTGAAGGCAAAAATGTTAGAATTGGAGTCAACTGGTAGAATCGTATGCTATGATTGGGTCTACCGACAACGGCTGCCTTTCTGCCCAGAGAAAACCACCTATTATAAGGTTATACTGCACAGTCACGTGGTCTATATCCTGGGGATGGGGTCTATGAATCCCACCAGCGCAGCGCATCCTTTTCTTGACGTAAGAGACGAATACAAAACGTCGGGCGGGCTCAACCTCGCTATGGGGGTCAGACGGCAATGAAGAAGAGAGCGGAATACCGCTCCACTGCCTTCCAAGAATTATCACGGTAATTTTATATTTCTAGGTTGGGAAAACAGAGTATGACATGATCGCCTACGTCAAAAGATATGACACCTAGAGAGGAGGGGGAGAGATGGGTGAGAGAAAGACGGGGGAGAGATGAGAGACAGGGGTGTGAGAGAAAGAGGGAGAGAGAGGGTAAAAGAGAGAGGGAGAGAGGGAAAGACAGCGAGAGAGGGAGAGAGGGGGTGAGAGAGAGAGAGAGAGAGAGAGGTAAGGGAGAGGGAGAGTCACACAATGTTATTGCAGTCTTTTCTGACGAGAATGACCCGACATTAAATCAATGATATGAAAAAGCTGCAAACTGCTGATTAAAATGAGCACAACTACAACTTAGTAAACTGCTCAGAGGACCTGACATTTTGAACCTAGCAAGACCTTTAAAAAAACAAAGGCAGATGTTTTGATATCGAGGACTTTGTCTTTCACATGAGAGAACGGTCATTAGAACATTAGAATTCCACCGCCCTGGTATTGGGGGGAAAATGATTAAATTGTTTACGTTCGGAAACGCGGAGGTGGCTTGCACTGTAAATGGCCTCGTACTATATTAAATGTCTACAGCGTGTTTCAATGTCTACAGCGATGAAAACAATTTCCACGCGAGTCGGTGATTTGGATCGTGTGGGGTTTTTTTTATCCGCAGACGAGCCAAACGAGGCCATCGATCAACGGGTACAGGTGGCCATGACGTCATCGAGCGGCTTGCGTGACGCCAAGGAGACGTCAGTCTGTCAATTGCCAGCAGTTAATGATGTCCCGACAAAACACTATCAAACAGCGAAGTACACAAGAGTTTCAACAAGACAGTATCCAATGGTGATGTCCTGAAGTATACAAGTATACAAGAGTTTCAACAAAACAGTATTCAAGGTGAGGTTCTGGAGTATACAAGTATGCAAGAGTTTCAACAAGACAGTACCCAATGGTGAGGTTCTGGAGTATACAAGTATACAAGAGTTTCAACAAAACAGTACCCAATGGTGAGGTCCTGGAGTATACAAGTATACAAGAGTTTCAACAAGACAGTACCCAATGGTGAGGTCCTTGAGTATACAAGTATACAAGAGTTTCAACAAGACAGTACCCAATGGTGAGGTCCTTGAGTATACAAGTATACAAGAGTTTTAACAAAACAGTATTCAATGGTGAGGTTCTGGAGTATACAAGTATACAAGAGTTTCAACAAGACAGTATTCAATGGTGAGGTCCTGGAGTATACAAGTATACACGAGTTTCAACAAGACGGTACCCAATGGTGAGGTCCATGGACTATACAAGTATACAAGAGTTTCAACAAGACAGTATTCAATGGTGAGGTCCTGGAGTATACAAGTATACACGAGTTTCAACAAGACGGTACCCAATGGTGAGGTCCATGGACTATACAAGTATACAAGAGTTTCAACAAGACAGTATTCAATGGTGAGGTCCTGGAGTATACAAGTATACACGAGTTTCAACAAGACAGTACCCAATGGTGAGGTCCTGTACTATACAAGTAGACAAGAGTTTCAACAAGACAGTACCCAATGGTGAGGTCCTGGAGTATACAAGTATACAAGAGTTTCAACAAGACAGTACCCAATGGTGAGGTCCTCTAGTATACAAGTATACAAGAGTTTCAACAAGACGGTACCCAATGGTGAGGTCCTCTAGTATACAAGTATACAAGAGTTTCAACAAGACAGTATTCAATGGTGAGGTCCTGGAGTATACAAGTATACAAGAGTTTCAACAAGACAGTACCCAATGGTGAGGTCCTCTAGTATACAAGTATACAAGAGTTTCAACAAGACGGTACCCAATGGTGAGGTCCTGGAGTATACAAGTATACAAGAGTTTCAACAAGACAGTATTCAATGGTGAGGTCCTGGAGTATACAAGTATACAAGAGTTTCAACAAGACAGTACCCAATGGTGAGGTCCATGGACTATACAAGTATACAAGAGTTTCAACAAGACAGTATTCAATGGTGAGGTCCTGGAGTATACAAGTATACACGAGTTTCAACAAGACGGTACCCAATGGTGAGGTCCATGGACTATACAAGTATACAAGAGTTTCAACAAGACAGTATTCAATGGTGAGGTCCTGGAGTATACAAGTATACACGAGTTTCAACAAGACAGTACCCAATGGTGAGGTCCTGTACTATACAAGTAGACAAGAGTTTCAACAAGACAGTACCCAATGGTGAGGTCCTGGAGTATACAAGTATACAAGAGTTTCAACAAGACAGTACCCAATGGTGAGGTCCTCTAGTATACAAGTATACAAGAGTTTCAACAAGACGGTACCCAATGGTGAGGTCCTCTAGTATACAAGTATACAAGAGTTTCAACAAGACAGTATTCAATGGTGAGGTCCTGGAGTATACAAGTATACAAGAGTTTCAACAAGACAGTACCCAATGGTGAGGTCCTCTAGTATACAAGTATACAAGAGTTTCAACAAGACGGTACCCAATGGTGAGGTCCTGGAGTATACAAGTATACAAGAGTTTCAACAAGACAGTATTCAATGGTGAGGTCCTGGAGTATACAAGTATACAAGAGTTTCAACAAGACAGTACCCAATGGTGAGGTCCATGGACTATACAAGTATACAAGAGTTTCAACAAGACAGTATTCAATGGTGAGGTCCTGGAGTATACAAGTATACACGAGTTTCAACAAGACGGTACCCAATGGTGAGGTCCATGGACTATACAAGTATACAAGAGTTTCAACAAGACAGTATTCAATGGTGAGGTCCTGGAGTATACAAGTATACACGAGTTTCAACAAGACAGTACCCAATGGTGAGGTCCTGTACTATACAAGTAGACAAGAGTTTCAACAAGACAGTACCCAATGGTGAGGTCCTGGAGTATACAAGTATACAAGAGTTTCAACAAGACAGTACCCAATGGTGAGGTCCTCTAGTATACAAGTATACAAGAGTTTCAACAAGACGGTACCCAATGGTGAGGTCCTCTAGTATACAAGTATACAAGAGTTTCAACAAGACAGTATTCAATGGTGAGGTCCTGGAGTATACAAGTATACAAGAGTTTCAACAAGACAGTACCCAATGGTGAGGTCCTCTAGTATACAAGTATACAAGAGTTTCAACAAGACGGTACCCAATGGTGAGGTCCTGGAGTATACAAGTATACAAGAGTTTCAACAAGACAGTATTCAATGGTGAGGTCCTGGAGTATACAAGTATACAAGAGTTTCAACAAGACAGTACCCAATGGTGAGGTCCATGGACTATACAAGTATACAAGAGTTTCAACAAGACAGTATTCAATGGTGAGGTCCTGGAGTATACAAGTATACAAGAGTTTCAACAAGACAGTACCCAATGGTGAGGTCCTCTAGTATACAAGTATACAAGAGTTTCAACAAGACAGTACCCAATGGTGAGGTCCTGGAGTATACAAGTATACAAGAGTTTCAACAAGACAGTATTCAATGGTGAGGTCCTGGAGTATACAAGTATACAAGAGTTTCAACAAGACAGTACCCAATGGTGAGGTCCTGGAGTATACAAGTATACAAGAGTTTCAACAAGACAGTATTCAATCCCTCCCCCTCTCTCTCCATTCCTCTCTCTCTCTCTATCCCTCTCCCTATCTCCCTCCCTCTCTCTCTCTCCCCCCTCTCCCCCTCTCTCTTTCCCTCCTCTCTCCCTCTCTTTCTTCCCTCTCTCTCTCCCACTCTCTCTCTCTCTCCCCCTCTCTCTCCCACTCTCTCTCTCCCTCTCTCTCTTCCACCTACCCTCTCTCCCTCTCTCTCTCCCCCTCTCCCTCACTCTCATTCTATATATTTTTCTCTACCCCCCTCTCTCTCTCTCTCCCTTCCTCTTTATATCTCTCTGTATCTGTATCTCGCTACCTCGAACTCATTTCTGGAGACATGTCTCCGCTCGTCAGATGGACTTGATATCATTCGTTAATGTTTAACTTTTTTATCACCTGTAGAAGCATTTCGTCTGATCGCGCGATGCCATATTGGCGTCAATGTTTGCCCTTGCACGAGGCGTGGTTTGACAGGATTTCCCAAAGCTGGCAATTTTAGCGGTCAGAGTCCAGCACGCTATGTGACGAGCCACAAGCGGTCATGGAGTTGTTTCGTGTTCTTTTGACTGCACCACATGCAATGAGCCCATTACGGTGTGACTTATACACATGAGCTTTCCTTTTTCACCCCAGCCTGGTTTACGTGTTGCAATGGGGCCCATTTTCTCCTGAGTTGTACTTAATGGTTACATCTTCAGTATCACATTCGTCTTGATTCATATATTACTTCATGAATCCGTCCATGCCCTGTTAAGTCTACCTATTCATTGCGCTTTGTTGTACATTATGTGACTTGTGTATACATTATTAACTGAGCACCCAGTGCTTATTACGTATAGAGCAGGGCAAACTCTCACTGTATTGTATGCACATTGTAGATTGACGCTGTGGAAAAGAAATAGACCTAAACGTTTGCCTGCATGGGGGGGAATGGTCCATGTCCAAATCCACGTCCATACCCAAGGCCAGAGAATAGAGATAAGCACAGCTCGGGAGACAATATAATTATTCTATCCTCGTGATTTGCCATCGTGCGTGAATGAGCCGGGTACAGCCTGTGGGTGTAACCCTAGGGAACGTTCAATCCCTTTTCCTCATTTTGTTGTCGGTTCTTCTCAGAACCTCGAAATTGGGGGGGGGGTTAAATGTGCAATGTTGCCATGGCTCCCTGCAGGTTTTTTAGGCCCGTTTGCAACATTGAACAGCGTCCTTCAAGATGGGTACTAAGTCAGCTATGACAGCACCGTGTAAGAAGTAGGCCTCTTCGCAGCAATGCAACAACATTGCCCTTTCTAATAACGACAAATTTAAGCACATAATTGCTCAGGTAACCCGACGGATGCCTGTAAATTAGATGAAATGAAATGCCAAAAACTGCCCTTTTTCAAAGGAGGTTTAACATTTCACTTCGACGCCCGAACAGATGTACGACCGTGCGGACTATGTGTACGTGTTTATGTCACTGATTCATATCCTGTGAATTTCAGAGTCGGTTCAAACAGTAACCAATAATAGAAAACGTGACATATCCCTATCACAAGGATATTATTTATATTATCATTAAACAAAATTGTAATTCACCAGTTAATGATTTTCCACTTTTTGCAAGTGTTTGCCGTGGGTTTAACTCTTTCGATACAAATATTAACCTTTTAATTCAATTGTGGCAAAGCATACTACAGTCGGACTGTGTGTGGTTAAAATATAGATAAGATGGTGGAGGAAATAAAAGGGAATTCTGTCAGTGTACAATACAAAAAAACTAGGATCGTATGCCATCGATGCTCGCCTAAAAGAGAGCAGTACATAGCGTCCCTGCACAGCATTCTGAACTTGATAACGTATTAATCACAACTGTATTGTTGAGCAATTCTTTCAATTTGAAACCAATATAGGGGTGGGTTTTTATTAGCTTTCGGTTCTCCTCTAAGTAAAAACAAAACAAAAAAACAAAAAAGGGAATTGATGCTCGCTGATCAAAAGCCAATAGACAAGCGAACATTGGACCGATGTGGCTTCGGAGATTGATGGATGGCGACTGATGAGAGGGCGGTATTTGTCGTCCGGGCTTCACGCCGGACTCGTCCGTCACGAGCTTCTCTTATTGCCCGGCCAGAGTTTAGTCATGAGCCCGTGGAACACTTCCCTTCCCATTCCTGCCACAGTCTCTCGGCACAGCACGTGCGTGCCGCTCACACGGAAGACTTCCGGGGGCTCGGAAGGAGCAGGAGCCCGGATCGCTCCGTCTTCTAAAAGACGACAGCCCTCACGGAATGTATATACAGCGACCCGCGGTGGTTCAAGAGAGCAAACGGGACTGTTGGTTCCGACTCTTTGGGGTCTTGGCGCTGCCGGCGTCTTGACAAGGCTACTCAAGGACTGGTCGGATCGGACGAACAGCTGGATTGCTGGGAATATTGGGCCAAGACTGACATGGCGTCCAACTGTTGCTGATATATAGGGAAGCTGGGTTATCTTAGAAATGTTACAGAGAGACAGAGAGGCATTATAAACGGCGAGAGAGACAGAGAGACAATAAGAGACAGAAACACAGAGATACAGAGAAAGTCATAGAGACAGAGACATAGTCAGAGACCGAAAGGCAGAGACTGTGAGACAGAAAAAAAAACCGGCGAGAGGTACTGAGAAAGTCACAACAGGGAGAGACATTAAGAGAAATGGAGAAGGAGGGGTGGGAGGAGTGGGATGGGTGAGGACGAGAAAGAGGCAGGGAAAGAGGACGTGTATGAGAAAGAGGAAGAGGGAAGAGGGTGTCAAGGGAAAGAGGAGGAGGAAGGGTGAAAAGGGGAGGCGGGAGGAGGGGAGGAGGAGGGGGAAGAATAGGAGGAACGGAAGGAGGAGGAAGAGGAGGAGAAGGGAACGAGGAGGAGGCTTCGGCGAGACACAACTTCATGCCTGTTCTAATTATAAAATTCAAACCTGAGGCAATTTGTTCACGCAAATAAGAACAAAAACGAGCAAGAAGCCGCTCCCGGCCAAAATGTATTCAAAACCACTTGAAAACGCAACTGCACCTGGTCACTTGCAGTCTGAAGTTGGTTACATTTTGTTCCGGCCCCTTAGCACAGCCAATAGATAGACTGAGGGAGACAGAGAGACAGGCAGAGACAGAGAGTGTGTGTCAGAGTGTGTCAGACAGAGATAGAGAGAGACCGAGTGTGACAGAGACAGAGAGACAGAGAGAGACAGAGAGAGACAAGGACAGAGATATAGACAGACAGACAGACAGACAGACAGACAGACAGACAGAAAGACCGAGAGTGATGAGACATAGAGTGACAGAAACAGAGCCAGGGAGACACAGCCACGGAGCCATGATGGGAATTTCGACTTGCTGGCTCCGTTTCGTTTTGCGTGACACGGAGAGGCGTCACTTTGGCCGTATAGCGAGTCGGCTCCGGTATCGGACGGTGGTGGAAGGTGCAATGGCCCGCAGACATCTCCGTATGTCCCCGTCCCTTTCCACAGACGCAGGGTCCAAATTAAAGCTTCCATTGGCGTCTTGGGCATGCGATGAAACTCGGTTACCGTATAAAACCGTATGATCTACTCCGTCAATCACAAGCCCTGAAATGTCCAAGGTAAGAATTCACTTGATCGTTAGTAGGAGATAACTGGAAGTCCAATCCAGTTTGTCGGGTTTTGCTTTTGCCGTTCCTGCTCCTCCTCTTTCGCCTCCTCCTTCCCTCCCCATCCTCCTCCTCCCCCTTCCTCTTCCCCATCCTCTTCTCCTTGCATTTCTTCTCCGACCACTTCCTTTCCGTGTCTTTCTCATCATTTTCCTTCTCTTACTTTCCCCCCTTCCTCTCCTCCTCCTCCAAATTATCATTCTTCTTCTTCGTCTTTTTCTTCTTCTTCCTCTTCATCACCATCTTATTACTCTTTATCTTCTATCTTTTCTACTTATTCATCTTTTTCGTACTCTTCTTCTTCACCTTTATCTTCTATCTTTCCTTTTATCTTTCCTTCGTATTCTTTCCATCGTCTTCTTCTTCTTCTTCTTCTTCTTCTTTTTCTCCACCTTCTATTTTCACATCTTCTTGTTGTCATTCATTTTCACCATCTTCTATATTTCTTTCGTGTTCGTCTTCGTCTTCTTCTTCCTCTTCGTCTTTTCCTTCATCTTCACCATATTCTTCTTCTTCTTCTTCTCCTTCATCTTCGCCATCTTCTTCTTCTTCTTCTCCTTCATCTTCACCATCTTTTTATTCTTCTTCTTCTCCTCCATCTTCACCATCTTCTTCTTCTTCTTCTTCTCCTTCATCTTCACCATCTTCTTCGTCTTCCTCTTCTCCTTCATCTTCACCATCTTTTTCTTCTTCTTTTTCTCCTTCATCTTCACCATCTTTTTCTTCCTTTTTCTTCTCCTTCATCTTCACCATCTTCTTCTTCTTCTTCTCCCTCATCTTCACCATCTTCTTATTCTTCTTCTCCTTCATCTTCACCATCCTGTTCTTCTTCTTCTTCTCCTTCATCTTCATCATCTTCTTCTTCTTCTCCTTCATCTTCACCATCTTCTTATTCTTCTTCTTCTCTCTTTTCTTCGCCGATTCGTCTTCTCTTACAGCCACCTCCTCCCCCGCGATCTCAACCCAGAAAATGCACAGCACGAGGCCGGCCGTCCCGTGACCTATATCTCGTGACAGGAGGCAGTTTGGATGACACGCCGAGTCTTCGTTCGATTTCAAGACTTCCTCGTCCCTCATCCATATTTTAAAAAGAAAAGACAACGAACACCTGGAGCGGGCCTGTCCAAGCCGATCGAAAGGCTCAAGAGGTCAGGGGAGTCACCTTGAGCAAGATTGGAGTCCGATTTCTTGCCCCGGCTTCCTGTCAAGGACTTTTTTCAAGTTGATCTCATTTCTAATTTTAAGAAAACACATCCCACGCTGACCCTATAAGCGCTCCTCCATTAGAATTGCATAAGCAACGTTGTCCATTGAGCAGCTCCATTCTATACGGTATCTACTTTGTGCCATTAATCACATCGATCGTAACACGCAGTGATCTGTGTATGTCTCAAAATTTAGCGGGCCTGACGTTTCGATCCTAAAAGAACCTTTCTCAAAGGCAGAATCCCTCTGCCTTTGAGAAAGATCCTGCTAGGATGGAAAGGTCAGGCCCACTAAATTTTGAGACATACACAGATCACTGCGTGTTACGATCGATGTGATTAATGGCACAAAGTAGATACCGATACAAAGTAGATACCGTATTTTAGTCAGTAAGCAGTTTGCAACATTTTTGTACATCACTTTTTGATCTGTGTATGGTTAGGGATTTCATTTTTAAACATTTGACAGGTATGAATGAAGTTCAGTCTGCTTATTTTGAACGAATTTATAAACCATTTCGCAAGAGACAGCCGTCGATGATTTAAAACAGAACATGAAATAGCCGTAGGCATGCATAAACCTGGGGAAAAATCCAGTAACGCCCACAAGACATGGGGGTTTAGCGTGCAAGTGTATAATTATTAGGTCAAACAAACAAAGGAAAGAAACAAAGAAAAGACTGACTTGGAATTTTTTATCAAATTTCAAGATTGGCAAAGGAAACGTCGAGTTCCTCCTGTACTTTTCAGAACCACACATACTCACAAAAGAGAGAATTTTACATGGTGTCACCGCAAACCTATTACTCCTGCTATTATCACCATGAAACCCCAAATCTCAAAGGAAAGTTTGACTGGACCGGGACTTGAACCCGGGATCTCTGGACTAACGTACCAGTGCTCTTCCATCTGAGCTGTCCAGCCCTTAGATGGTGGCCTTCCCAAATAGTCGACTAGTCTTTAAGTGCCGGGGTGGGGGCGCCAGTCAGAAGCATTTCAACCACTAACTGCAGTATAATCTCCAGGGATCACACCCCCGCTTTCATTCAGATGCAAACAACCAATATTGTTGTAAACCTAGCTACAGCAGCTCGGGGATCACACAAAGTGGATGCAGCTTTTTCAATTCGAAATTAGGGTTTTGAAACATTAACCTGGTCTTAGATAAACAGCGTGCACGTGTCGGTCAAAATAATTCGCAAACTCACAGCATTTTCAATAAAACCAGACAAGATTTGTCGATGTTTGAGTGAAGATTTCTCGAGAAGTACAGTATCTCAGACCGTCAGATTTCAACGTGAGGATTATATCATGACCATCTCCAAACTGCGTAAATTAGAAGGGAATCTGTGGACATCGATGTTTTCAGATCTTCCCAATGCCACGAAATTGGCCCCCATCTCATTCCTCAACACTTCCTGTCTCGTCAGTGATTTCGACAGTCCACTTCTCTGTAGTCACACTGTCGCAATTACTTCCTGGTCAACGTAGAACACAAAGGTCTTGGGTTTGTTTTCACTTCAAACCGGCGAATTGTCGACACGACCCGGTTTGCGTTTGCCTGGGAGGCGAATCCAGCGAACCACATTATTATGACCGCCTCCAGTCCAGTCCGCAGCCAAACAGGATCAATATTGGAATTAAGGAGACGCATTGCGATGTGATTACTGGATGGAGATGACAGACCACAGATGAAGACGAGTTGGGTCATGTGTACACTGTAAACCAAAGCTCTGAGACAGACAAAGAATGAGAGGGACAGAAAGAAGGCAGACGGACATACATAGAGAGGAACAGACAAAAGCAGAGACACGGAGAGACGGAGAAACAGATAAATAGTTAAATAAATTGAGAGATAGAGAGAGGGACATAACGAAATAGCAATATATGAAGTTTGCGTTGACACTAAGTGAGTCACTCATGCATCAGAAAAAAATGTACCTCTGATTTATGCTCAAGCTTTCTCTATAGGATAATAACCATCAGAATGCAGGTAATTTGTCGTTCATGGTTAAGACGTAGAATTGCCCTTTTTTCTCTGTAATCATTTCTCGAATCGCCGACCACGGAGATTAGTAGAGTCTTAATGATCATGTAATGGTAGACGTTAGGCCAGTACCGCCTCCGTGCAAACGAAATTCATAGAATGGTTTGAGCCGTAACGGTGCATGGATTCAAATGTCTGCGCTGAAGCCGGTCATTAGTCGTTTTTCCCCGGCAGACCTGGCTAGATTATGGCCGTCGAGGGAGAACATCGATGGATCGAACAGCGTGGCATGACAAGCAACGCTCTTCCTAGTTTCAAAATGCAAACCTGAGGCTCGATCAGACGAAGCAATTTGATCACGCATACAAACAAAAAGTACCGCCTTCGGGAAAACCTGGCCAGAATTTGTTTTTCACAAAAACCACCCGAAAGCGCAAATGCGTCGGTCAATTGCAGTTTGAGGTTTGTTTGCTTTCTGTTCCGGCCCCTTAGCACACCCAAGAAATGGACTGAGGGGATCAGAGAGACAGAGAAAGGCAAAGAGACAAAGAGAGGCAGATAGAGGCAGAGAGACAGTGAGACAGGGAGGTGGAGAGAGAGGCAGAGAAACAGAGAGAGGCTGAGACAATGAGACAGATAGGTGGAGAGAGATGCATACAGGCACAGAGAGGCAGAGACAATGATACAGAGAGGCAAAGAGAGAGGCAGAGAGACAGTGAGACAGAGAGGGACGGAGAAAGCAGATATTCAGAGAAAAGCAAAGAGACAGAGAGAGTCAGAGAGACAGAGAGAGATAGAGAGAGGCAGAGAGGCATAGAGAGATAGATAGAGGCAGAGAGGTATATAGAGATAGACAGAGGCAGAGAGACAGAGAAAGATAGAGAGAGGCAGAAAGCAAGTGAGACAGAGAGGTGGAGAGAGAAGCAGAGAGAGGTAGAGAGACCGTGAGACAGAGAGGTGGAGAGAGAGGCAGGGAGAGGTAGAGAGACAGTAAAACAGAGAGAGGGGAAGAGAGAGACAGTGAGACAGAGAGATACGGAGACAGGCATAGTTACAGAGGCAGAGAGAGGTAGAGAGACAGTAAGACAGAGAGAGGAAGAGAGAGACAGTGAGACAGAGAGATATACGGAGACAGGCATAGTTACAGAGGCAGAGAGAGGTAGAGAGACAGTAAGACAGAGAGAGGAAGAGAGAGACAGTGAGACAGAAAGATACGGAGACAGGCAGAGATACAGAGGGAGAGAGACAGTGAGACAGAAAAAACACAGAGACAAAGAAAGGCATAGACAGGGAGAGGCATAGAGAGAAAGAGAAAGACAAAAGGGCCCAGATGGACAGAGAGAAAGAGAGATACACTGCGTTTTATACACTTGATCCCGCAAGGAGGATCGGATCCCGCAAGGAGGATCGGATCCCGCAAGGAGGATCAAATCCGGATCAAAACCGTGTGTTAAACGCTGATCCCGGGATCTGATCCTGCTCTCGGGAAGGATCAGACCCGGTTTAGATCCCGCAGTTTGCAAGTGTAAACGCAGCCACGGAGCCGACGATCACACAATATATACACGATGTGAATTTAGACTTGCTGGCTCCGTTTCGTTTTGCGTGACACGAAGAGGCGTCACTTTGGCCGTATAGCGAGTCGGCTCCGGTATCGGGCGCTGGGGGAAGGTGCAATGGCCTGCAGACATCTCCGTATGTCCCGTCCCTTTCCACAGACGCAGGGTCCAAATTAAAGCGTCCATTGGCGTCATGGGCATGCGATGAAACCCGGTGACCGTACCAAATCGAATGATCTACTCCGTCAATCACAAGCGCTGAAATATCCAAGGTAATAATTCATTCTTTTCGGGGAAAAACAGCAACTATGTCGTCGATCGGAAGTAACAGTGCAATTCCAATCTAAAGAGAACGAGCTGGAAGTTCAATACAGTTTATGCTCTGTCAAGTTTTGTTTTTGCTCTTTCTGCTCAGCCTCCTCCTCTTCCCCTCCCATCTTCTACCTCCTGTCATTCCTCTTCTCCTAACACTTCTTCTCCGACCCTTCCTTTCCTTGTCTTTCTCATCCTTTTCCTCCTACTTTGCCTCCTCCCTCTCCTCCTCATTGCCCTCGTCATTTCTCTTTTACATTATCATCTTCTCCTTCTTCTCATCCTCCTTAGCCCGTTTCTTCTCCCTCATTCTCCTTCGTCTTCCCCTCCCCTTCCTCTCCCTTCGTCCCCTGTCTTCCTCTGCCCTTCACCTTTCCCATCATCTTCTACTTCTACTTCTTTTCCGACTTCTTCCTTTCCATAGTCTTCCTTATCATTGTCCCGATACTCCTCCTCCTCCCTTTTCTTATTCCTCATTCTCCCCCTCCTCCTTCCCCTTCTCTTCCTCTCCCTTCGTCCCATGTCTTCCTCTGCCCTGCACCTTTCCCATCATCTTCCACTTTCGCTTCTTCTCCGACCTCTTCCTGTCCTTTGTCTTCCTCATTATTGTCCTGATACTCCTTCTCCTCCTTGGCCCTTTTCTTCTTCCTCATTCTCCTCCTCCGTCTTCCCCTCCCCTTCCTCTCCCTTCGTCCCATGTCTTCCTCTGCCCTGCACCTTTCCCTTCATCTTCCCATTTCACTTCTTCTCCGACCTCTTCCTGTCCTTTGTCTTTCTCATCATTGTCCT
Source organism: Luidia sarsii (assembly GCA_949987565.1). NCBI lineage: Eukaryota > Metazoa > Echinodermata > Asteroidea > Paxillosida > Luidiidae > Luidia > Luidia sarsii. Next base: position 11,242,360 of record OX465109.1, on the reverse strand, counting down.
AATTCCTCCTCCCCCTCCTCCCTCCTCCTACTCCTCTACGTCTTCGTTCGATTTCAAGACCTCCTCGCCCCTCGTCCAAATTAGAAGAATAAACGAACACCTGGAGCGGGCCTGTCCGAGCCGATCAAAAGGCTCCAGAGGTCAGGGTAGTCACCTTGAGCCAGATTGGAGTCCGATTTCTTGCCCTCGGCTTCCGGTTAAGGACTTTTTTTCTCAAGAGGATCTCATTTCCCACTTTTAAGAAAACACATCCCACGCTGACCCTATAGGCGCTCCTACATTTGAATTGCATAAGCAACGCTGTCCCTTGAGCAGCTCCATTCCATATGATACGGTATCTACTTTGTGCCATTAATCACATCGATCATAATACGGAGCAATCTGTGTATACCAAAAATATATGACTGGAAGTTCAGTCTGCTTATTTTGAAAGAATTCATAAATTTATTCGTCAGAAACAGCCGTCGATGTTCAAAAACAGAACATGTAATCGCCGTAGGCACGTATGAGCCCGAAAAAAACCAGGACGCCAATTTTATGCAATGCTTATGTTACGAAGTCACTTCAAACGCAGCGAGGCAGAAGTAATATGAGAGACAAAATCAATTTCAGGAAAAGAACACATGGGAATTGAGGATTGCAATCAAGGTTTACGGAAAAGAAAAGATGCATGCTTAATCTTCTGACCAAAATTAATGAACATTCCTCTGGTTGAAATAACAATTAGTGATATACAAAATGTTGCAAACTGCTTACTAACCAAAAGTACCAAAATGCAAATCCCAAAATTTAGTGGGCCTGATGTTTTGATCCTAGCAGGACCTTTATCAAAGGCCTTTGAGAAAGGTCCTGCTGGGATCGAAACGTCAGGCACACTAAATTTTAAAACAACTATTGGTAGATAAATTAAATACAGTTCTGTAAAAACTAAGTCAAACAAACAAAAGAAACAAATTAATGAAAAAATGACTGGGATTTTTTGAACAACTTGACAAATTGGCAAAGAAAACTTTGACTGGACCGGAACCAAATAGTTCCAATTAGTAGAAACTAATTAAACAAACAAAGCTTGCTGTGGCTATTGGATGGAGGGGCCTCAACATGTTGACATTTTTCAGCAGGCGATAGGGAAAGCCCTGAACATACAATGCCAACAATACGACGAGAGCAAAATTTCATCGAAGTTGATATACCAGACGTACCAAAACCCATAGACGGTTTATTTTGCCGGTACGTAGGTTGTTTTTTTTTCATTAAAGGAAGTGAACCGTTTAAGGTTCTGACTTAATACTTAAGTGGTGGAAATAAAATCTCCGTTATTTGCACAACTATTTTAATTGGAATTAAGTTCGATCGACAATCCAGAAAGCCCGCCGAAAACCAAGCGCCAAAGATCAACCCGAAATGCCATTCCGGCGTCACGAAACTTATACCACCGATTGCATGATCATAATTATCGCATGAAATATCTGATTACGCAGCAGCATTACGCGATATCGGGTGCGTTCCACACCGATCCAGTAGGTCACGCCCACCATAGCAACGGCCAAGCAACCGCGTACATGCGCACAACGTGTCACGATCGCCCACACTGCCGTGCGCGTCCACTGCACGCCCGCAACCACCGAAAGCACTTCTCTTTGTTTCTAGAAAAAGCCGAAAATGTACATTTCCTCTCTTGCCAGGGTATCGAGAGTCAGAATTACCATGAAAATATAAACACCGCTTAACCATGGTTAAGGATAAAACACGGGTTTGCAAAGGAATTGCCGGGGAAAATACGAAACAAAAGTAAACACAACGAAAAGTGTGTAGTAAAGAACAACATTTAGAACGGTATGTCGGTCAAAATGGCGGCAATTTGTCGGACCTTGAATCGCGCGTTGTGATTGGTTAATTTGTCAAGAGGCGTGGCCTACTGGATCAGTGTATTGGTAGCAAGCTTCCGTCATTGGCTGCAGGTCCAATGCAGTGATGAGGGGGCTGACGTGGGTAAGAATATATGTATAATTTTATCAGAGTCATCGGTATCGAATCCTGCCTGTGAGGCCTAATTTGTGTCTTTCTTTCTGCAGGCAATCGGGCAAAGCACTGAGCATAAAGTGCTGATAATAGTCGAGTTGGGCAAACCCTCACTGCTTTGCATTCTCCTGGACGCGATGAAATCTATACATTGGAGGGTTATTGCCCAGCATTGTGGCGCTCAATAGTATACGCAAAATGTGCACAGTGCTTTACTAAGCGTATACCCATGCCTTTCTCATTGCAGCCTGCAATTGTATACCACTGATAAGAAAATTCACAAGCGCGTGGGCAAGACGACTACATCTTTACAATACGGCGAGAGTAGTCTTCATATCCCTACAGAACCTTACACACGCAGAAAGCCTCCCAAGAAAGCCTGGACACGGCAGAGCGGACAGCATTTTCGTCGTTTTGGGCATGTTTACTCAGTGGCCCCGAGTGGTTCCTCCGCTCCGGGGAGAATGTGACGAGCAGCGGGAATTCGATTAAGGGCTCTGCCGATCGGGCGCGGCAGCGTGTCCGTCCTTGTACCGGTAAAACAACATCCTACCCTTCCCCCCTCCTCCTCGATCCTCACGCTTGGCGATATCGCGGACAGTACTGTTGCCGTAGGACGAAAACCCCGCATGCACATTGTGCATGCTCTCGGACGAGAAGGTTGATTGCGTTACATGCAATGAGCCACCTCCATGCCGTGTGCATTGTGACTTACCCATGAGCGTCCCTAATTTTCCCCAGGTCAGCGCGTGTGTTGCGATGGGGCTCATTTCTTATAAGCTGTGCTTCTCAATGGGGCCCTCTGTAGTATCACATTCATATTTATTTACCTCTTAGATCAAGTCTCAACATTTAGTGGGCCTGACGTTTCGATCCTAGCAGGACCTTTCTCAGAGGCAGAGAAACGTCCTGCTAGGATCAAAACGTCAGGCCCACTGAATGTTTAGATTTGCATTTTGGTAATTTTAGTCAGTAGGCCTAAGCAGTTTGCAACATTTTTGTATATCTCTTCAATAAAGTACTAGTTAGATGTGCCAATTCATTGGTTTTTGTTGTACTTTCTGTGATTTGTGTATACAGTCATGTACATTGTAGATTGATTATGTGGAAAAGAAATAGACCTAAACCCTATAGGTATAACATTCGATTTGAAAATGCACGGAGGAAAACAAGATGGAGAGTCATAGACAAGGGTAATTATTCTTTCTACGAACTCACGACTTGAATTGCGGAGGCAATAAAACAACTATCACTACTACCTGATTATTAGAGGGGGCTCTAAACAATGCGTATTGGCCTACTCGGGCTACATCTCTCAAAGACATTTTGCCTTTGCGAAAGGTACCGCAAGGATCACTCTGCCTTTGGGAAAGGTACCGCTGGGATCACTCTGCCTTTGAGAAAGGTACCGCTAGGATCACTCTGCCTTTGAGACAGGTACCGCTAGGATCATTCTGCCTTAAGTTTGGTAAAGGTACCGCTATAGGATCATTCTGCCTTTGGTAAAGGTAGGCCTACCGCTATAGGATCATTCTGCCTTTGGTAAAGGTACCGCTATATGATCATTCTGCCTTTGGTAAAGGTACCGTTATAGGATCATTCTGCCTTTAGTAAAGGTACCGCTAGGATCATTCTGCCTTTGGTAAAGGTACCGCTATGATCATTCTGCCTTTGGTAAAGGTACCGCTAGGATCATTCTGCCTTTGGTAAAGGTACCGCTAGGATCATTCTGCCTTTTGAAAAGTACCATTAAGATCATGATGCTTTTGGGAAAGGTACCGCTAGGATCGAAACGTCAGGTTCACTGCGTTTTTGAGAGTTGCATAATGTTTAATTTCTGTCAGTAAACATTTTGCAACATTTCGTGCATACTACTAAAATAAATTCAACCCACCGAAGAAGTTCCATAGTCTACAATCTTACCTTTCGTGAGGTTAGACCTCTTTCTCGTTTCCTCTCGCTACAAAGATAATCTATTGCCGATTTAACCGATTCTATGGAGTTGGTGGCTCACGTAGAAGCAAGTTTGGATTTCACCCAAACAAGGCACGGAGACCGAGCACATGCAGAGGCGTCCGCTTCCGAGGAGAGTGGTCGGTTGTCTGGGCGTCTAGTGCATGCCCGCGCGCGGGGTACGCCAATGCGCGCCACCAACGGGCGGATATGGAGGTGAAATCGGTTGCTTTCACAGCGCATGCGCATCACTGCTTCGCGGCGTCGCTGGGATGAGCGTCTGGTCGATGAAAGTAGGCCTACACAGAAAACATAAGCGGACGCGCGGCGCGAGGAACCATAGATTGATTCGATTAAGGTAATCATTGACGAAACGTCCTGGGAAAACAAAACGCTCTCAGCTTTGACTCGGCTTTGTATTTAAACAGAGCAGTCAAGAAATCTGCCTTTGAGAATACACGGTATCGGATCGTCAGGACCTCTATTTTATTTTAGAATTGCGCTTTGGTCATTTGAGTTAGTGAGCGGGGTGATCTGTGTATAACTTAGTTTCTACCGATAGATACGAGCGATAGATACGAGCGATACGTTTAGATACGGCAACATTGGTCACGATTTAACCAAACATTTCATTTCTTTTGCAGTGTGGTCAACACTCGCGCGTGAACGGCTGATCGGTCATTCCTCTCTCAGTTTGGTTCGCGGTCGTGTGTAGTGACACCACGTCACACATCTATTTGGAGAGTGTGTGGCTCTGAAAAGAGCCGGTTATACTCAACGTTTCGGACAGTGCGTACCCTGCCCGTCGACAGGTGACTCCGGCTACCAGCTGTTTTCATAGCCACACACTCCTCAATAATGTGCTACACGGTGTCACGGTAAACCTACTACTTGGCACTTTCACCCATGCAAACCCTCAAATCTGATGCCACGGCCATGTAGTTCCGATCATGTTGTTACAGTGGGGGTAACACGAATCCACGCTTGATCGCGAACGGCCACGGTCCGGCTGCGCCCATAAAGGCACGCTTGACCAGTCACCGGCCGAGGATTATTAACGGGAGAGTAGCCTCGGTTGACGAGATTGCGTCCGACAACCTCCGTTATTACTGTCCGCTCCAAGACAGACACGGACTGACAAGTCTTTGAAAACTTCTAACCTTTAAAAGGTCACCTGGTACAACATCAAAAGGGGCTGTCACACTATATAGATGAAATCCCCGTGAATTTCCCGAAAATTCCCCAGGGATTTCGGACTGTCTATTTCCATTCCCGAAGTTTCCCCGGGGAATTCTTACTCCTGCTCGGGGGTAGGGTAGAAGGAGAAAACCCCGGGGTTTTACGATTTCCACGGGGAAATAGGGTCCCCAGGAGTTTCCAAATGAGTGTGTGGGCGCGAATCTAGTGCCTTGTGGAGACCAAGTCCAATAGGTTGAATAGGTCCCCCATTGGGATATTGTAAAGGTGTATAGGTCTACACAAGGTTTTCACGAAACTGGTAATTGGTAAATAAATAACAAAAAACGGGAAATCTGTGATGGGTAAAAATTGAAGTGTTATATATAAAGTACAAATTGTCAAAATTTCTACTCAGGAAAGTGAATATGGTTGAAATGGGAGCTTTTTTAAAACATCGTTTCTCACTCGGTTGTTTAGTGCACAAAAACAAAGCAATGTTTCCACCAAAATACAACAAATGGGTATATGGGTTTTTGATGAGAGCCAATGGACTCTGAGAGTGTGTGGTTCATGGAGAGAACCGTTGTTTTCTTCACCTCCTCAAAGCCACGCAAACTCACAGAAGAGGTACACGGTGTCGCCGCGAGACATCCTTGACCCGATTATTTGCTTCGGGTCGTATTCCTTCGGAACGGAGTAGATTCACCCACGGACGACCCTTCCCGCCCATCAAAATATCCGCGAGGCGTTCAGTTGTCACACGGGAACAGTCAATAACCACGGAGCAGAATATAATGGGAGTTCGTTGTGTGAACCGCCTGATGTTACGAACAACATCGCTCCGAGAATTCCGAGGGATGTTTGGTTTATTATTCCGTGCACCACACTGTGACATTACGCTAATAACGAGTAATAATTCCTGCCATTTCCCCTTGCCACGGCTGACAAAAACTCATTCCTTTTTAATATCCGTTCGTGTGGGGAGGGGAATGAAAATACAGTTATTCTTGACGGGGAACTTTGGACAGCTGACTGACGGAGAAAAGGATGCTCCCAAAAAATATGGGATGATTTATGAGGTAACTCGCGACGTGATGACCGTTTTAATGAAACTGCCGGCGGGGTGAACCGGGGAAAGTATGGGGAAAGTAATAATGCAAAATTGTTGCAGACCACTTATTGACTTCAAATAACCCCCGAAATGCATAATTCATAGATGTATATAGCCTTGTCCAAGGCGGTCTATCCAGTACGGCATCCGGGCCATGCGCACGCAAACCACGCCAAAACGGCACTACCACGCCGTATCCAAGCTGTACACGGCACGCAGACCCTGCCGCTGCCATCTCACACGCAACAGTATGTGTGCGTACATGGTGCACGAGTGTTTACGCAGTCGTCCTGGCAGCCCTCGAGTAGCAAGACCGAACCAAGAAAAGGCTCGCACTCAACATGTGCGCATGCAAGCTACGGGCGAGGGAATGGCGTGCGAAATTGCTATGAGCGGAGAATGGGGCTTATTTCGGATATCACTCGCAACGATTGCGCGAAGTAATATAGGCCTACATTATTTCTGAAGGCCGGCTTTAGATTTCTATATCGTCAACCAACGACTTGATTAAGGCTAAAATCTATATAGAGGGTTCTACATTTCGATACTATAGCAGGACTTCTCGCAATGGTCCTGCTAGGATCAAAATGTCAGACCCTCTAAAAATTATAATTCAATTCAATGAGGTTTTGCTCTGCTCAACGTGATAAACACTGAATGCTCAGAGATTTGCCTCTACAAATGGTTATGGTTTAGACATTCCATTTGTGGGCGGAAGACATTGTTATCGATGGAACAAAATAACGTTTCCGTGAAGCTCCTAAAACTGCCCGAGACCAGTGCAGTAAGAGCAGGGGATGACTTCAACCAAAGGACCTGGACCGATCTTTAAGTGCCTATCATAGTCTCGATTGCTAAGCCAAACACATCGCCATAGTAAATTGTATATATTGTGACATCATCACTCTTGGTATAGCAACTATAAAAGTGGTGCGTATTCAGGGTTAAAAATCTCAAGCACTATGATTTGCTACAGCGTGGATAGCATCGTTCGATGAAACCATGTTACCAGCCAAAGTTCCACTAGCATTTGACGCTAAGCACCCTAGTATGCACAAGTACAGGTAACAACGCAATGTCGTGTGGACCATACGGTTGGTGATCTTGTTTTTTGGCGCTAGCAAGAACTTGCTTAGCAGGTTTCCGTGCTGGAAACCGGCCATTTGGAATTATGGGTAGGCCTATAGAGGGCTCTCTCATCGTGTGGTATAGGGAAGAGTCTCTGGTTTCAGAATCAGAAAAAAATCAGAAAAAAACATTTGAACGGATTGTTTGGGAATTCTTCGAGCCTTCTGATATTATCTGACATTACCACAGTTCGCTACTGGGTCAGTCCGTGTCAATTCAACACGCTTTTGGACATGACCGTCACAGATTGGAACGAAATATGTTGGTGTTCTGATTGGACTCAGTTATGGGAGTTTCTCGAGGAGTCCAATCAGCACACCGAAATTCGTTCCAATCTGTCACGGTCGGTTCCAAATACCGTGTGGAATTGACACGGAATGACCCTATTGTGCTGTACAAATTAATCGGCTATTTTCGGCTCATATTATACTCGAATACCGGTCGGTGAAAATATTTCCTTAAGAGATTGGGGCTGCGACTGCGAGTTGAAATTCAGTCACTTTTTCTTCTTCATCTTGTGTCTATACAAGTGATCAGCACGGGCACGCGCGAGGAATGCAGCGCGTAAGCCCCTGGAAAGCGGGCGAGTGCCCGCTGGGGTCGTTCAACTATCTTCCTGGGTACGAGTCGGATATAATCGACCTCGCCGAGCGTGGCCAGCGATCAACCCCCCCTCCCCTCCCCCCGGCGCGGGAGGTTGTGGAGGCCCACTGGGTACGAGGGGTGGAGTCGTGAGGGAGGAAGTCATTAGGTCAATGCACACCCAAAGGTAATTCGATGATTAAACCTCCAGCAAAAGTGCACGTGACAGCGGTGGCGTGATGTCAATTTATTCCGGGTGTTTCGACGGATAAGACAAACAAGCGAGTAGCCAATTGTAGCTTTAATGTGTATACCATAAAGGTAAACCTACAATAGAGATAGGGGCCCTTTAATGATTTCTTTCACGACTGACTTAGAAAATACTTGGAGACATTTACTAAAGTCTGGCGTTTACGCTTATAAGACAAAATGGGCGAATAGTTGTTTCTTCATTATTTTGTGCACGTAAACAATTGATTTGGAATGACGCCAAAGTAACAGTACAGCCATCTTAATAAGGATCAGTGTTTTGAGGCAGGATAACGACTTATATTTGAGAGGATCTAAACGTCAGGCGCTATAACTTTTAGCGGTTTGTGAATTTCTGGTAATTTGGGATAGCGGTATAGTAAACGGCACAATCGGTACCAATCGGCAGTATTCGTTACCAATCGGCAGCATTCGTAACCAATTGGCAGCATTCGTCGCCAACTGGAAACATTCGGCACCAATTGGGCACTTACAGACCAATGATAATCCGTTCTTTCAGAAACCAGTATAGGCACCAGGCTCAGTGTGTACCAGCAATTGAAACCAATGTGTATACCAATCGGCTGTCATCGACACATGTCGGTATACCAATCGGAAATGCTATGCTCTTAACTGCACCAATAACCACCAAAATGGTACTGATCGACATTGAATCGTCAAACAAAAGCATATTTGGTGCTGACACTCCGCACAAACATACGTTTTAAATGAACTATTATAGCTTACATTTAAAACACCAATAATAAGTATGCCTTTACGTTGCGTACAAGGTTTGTGGAATGCGTGCGGGATTTATGGTATACGTATGGGGTTTAAGACGTGTGCACCTACGGGGGTTATACATACTGTGAGTCACGCAGCGCACGTAGACGCCGTATGTGCACAATTCACGCGCCATATTTCAAGTCGTAGATATTATAGACTTTATACCAAAGGTGATACGTGAGGATCGTTTTCATCATGAACGGAGAACCACAGTGTAAGCTGGGAATCTAAATAGGTCATAGCGCAACCTTGTCGGACAGAACTGGGGCAAAGCAAGGACTACCATTCCATCTAGTGGCAAGCCCCCTCCCTAAGCGCACACCTATATCTGCGTTACAATGCCGCAGCGACGCCACTAAGAGCCATCACGGACGACGCCAAAGTGCGCCCACGACCTGCCCCCGGGTCAGTCTCTCACGACAGTTACAAAACCCCGACGAAGGACGCCATTACCATCACCAAACCCATCGCCCCCAAAACCTCCTCCGTATATATACGGCAGCACTCTATGGCCGTTTTCATAACCGGAATTATACATTTGGCTAAATTAAAAGAAAACACAGTCACGGGGTAGAAGGGAGGTTACCCCCTTAACAAGCCAGGCCCCTGCGGCCGTGCCTATTGTACGCAACCTCCCACTGAAATTGGGCTTCGAGTACTGAAGAAAAAGTAATCAACGAAATGCCATTCACGAACCCTACCCTACCCCGGACAGGGACGAGCAGAGCGTGTTGTTGCTCCGGGTCTACGCACACAAGCTTGCGTCCTTCGGCTAGGTAGAACCCTTATAAATTGCTCTGGTTAGTGTGGGCGAACTCTGCCCTTGACATTTCAATTAACGGGGAGTGATTTCGCCGGATTCGTAACTTTTCATTTTCCAGAAGTATCAGGGGCGCCAACAAAGCATGTGTTTATACGGAAACCCTGAAATGGCATGTAAATAATTAAATAAAAACATATAATGGAAAGCGCTGTGTAGTTTCCTTGAAGTCATGTCGTTACCTTAACAAAACATGTTACCATGTGTTACTTTGTCACGTCTTGGAAACTGTGTTCTCTACATTAGGAGAACTACCAAGGGCCCTAGAGATTTTCGTTTTCAATCTTTCAAGAAGGTATTCGCCAAAATGTAATAAATTTCTAGATGACAAAACAATGTTTAAGTTATGGACATAACATGTGTTCATTTCGGGGCTCCGTACATTTGTTTGTCCCAATGTGGATGACATTGTCCGCCATTGGTAATAGGGCTAAGTTTTGGCGGTTGTAAGTAACCCACAATAAATTGATCCGTTAGTTTCTGTTTGGCTCGGCCGTAAAAATGTGGGTCAAGTCATTGCCCAGTGTAACTAAAAAGTTGCCATTGAAAATCTCAGTGAATAATAGCCTGGGGGTAACAGTATAAAAATAGCTAAGAAATGGTTGGGGTGCAACTTTTACTTTGCGTGGTGTTGTGAAAATGTGTCAGAAATCTCAGTGAAAAATAGCTTGAGGAGTAACAGTATATATTTAAGCCAAGAATTGGTTCGTCTGCTACATCTGCTTTGCCCGGTGTTATGAAAACGTGTGTCGAAAATCTCAGTCGATCGACCATTATTTTATTCCAACTAATTCTGGATGAATTCCGCCAAAAAGCACCCCGTATAATCCTTCTGACCCATAGCCCGGCAGCTTGTGCGCTATCCAACCGTTACGGTGCCTGGGTTGTTTCTTTCTTAAGGAGACTTGCTATATCGAGTGACCCCATGCCTCAACAGGTAGATCAGCTTCACAGACAGTCTGTCTGATAACCGAACCTGGCCACGCATTGTCTGATAATATACTACACGGCAGACGGACGTCCATTCCCCAAGACACTGACATCAGAGAACGGTAAACGGGAAGAGAGGGGTGTTTATCTTTTTAAACGGCCTTGTGAGTTTGGAAGTAGAAAAAAACCCATCCCGTCCACTCGATGGGATTTGGCGTGTTGTCTCCGAGTGACAAGATGAGCGCTTGAAATTCAACACTCTGCTCTCCCCGAGGTCGAAATGTCAAGAGGGGTTCGCTGTTGTTTAGAAAGCGAAGCATTAAGGGCAAGGACTCTTCCGGAAAAAAAAGGCAGCGAATCGACAAAGGAAAACATTTATTTTCGATTAGAGACGGATCCGCAGATTACTTCCACCTGCCTTGGCGTACGAGGCGGAAGGGGATACTATATGGCGGGAGCGGCCAGGGACGTCAGTATTAAAGGGTGGATCACTGACGAGAGAGGGGAGGCCGTGGAAGAGAGAGCGATGGAGAGAGAGGGGTCGAGGCAAAAAGGGGGGAAGAGTTGAAAGGGTTTGAAGAGAGAGAGATGTGGTTGGAGGAAGGAGGGGTGAGAGAGCGGTGGCGAAGGAGAAAGAGTGACAGAGAAACAGGAGCGGAGATAGAAGGTGAGAGTAAAACCAAGAGAGCAACAGAACGGGGAAGAGGGAGAGAGGGATTGATAGAGAAAGGAAGGGAGATGAGAGAGGGGAGAGAATAAGGGGTGGGGAATATGAGAGGGAGTAGAAGGGAGGGTGAGAGAAGGATGGGAGTGAAATCAAGAGAGCGACAGATCGAGAGAGGAAAGAAGGGAGAGGGAGTGATAGAAAAAAGAGACCGACAGAGAGAGAAAGGAGATGAGAGAGGGGAAGGAGTAAGGGAGAGGGGTAGGAGAGAGAGAGTGAGAGACAGAAAGGAGGGGAGGGGAGAGGAAGGGAAAGAGAAGTGGGAGGGAGATAGATAAAGAGAGCGACAGAGAGGGGGAAGAGAGGGGAGAGGGAGTGATAGTGTAAAATATATTTACAGAGAGAGAACGAAGATGAGAGAGGGGAGAGTAAGGGAGAATGGTATAGGAGGAGACGGGGAGATAGGGAGAGAGAAAGTTGGAGGGAGATAAAGAGAGCGAGAGAGAGTGGGAAGAGGGGGTGATCTGAGGGAAAGAGAGATAACAAGAGACTGACAGAGAGAAAGGAGAGGGGGACAGAGTTATGGGAGAGGTGTAGGAGAGAGAGAGTGAAAGAAACTAAGGAGGGGAGCGAGAGAAGAAGGGAGAGATAAGATAAAGCGAGAGAGTGGGGAAAGAGGAAGAGAGACAGACAGTCAGACACAGAGAGATTGAGAGAGGTGGAAATAGAAGAGAATGATTAAAAATGGACACGGACAACGAGGAGAGAGAAGCTTGAACTAACTAATCGCTGTTGACGCAAGATCGAGCCTAGTCTGGCACTCGGGATGTGAGAAGGGAAGTCTGGCCGCGGACCGCCCAGACAAGCCGCGCCGCCATTGGCCGATTGTGGGTCTTACGGCACGGTGAGCGCAGCCCCTTGTAATGGACGCCGCCAGAAGGTGAATCGAAGCAACTGCGTGAGCTATCAAAAGTCCTATGTTTGCTGTAACTGTAAGTCCATTAGAACATGTTCCGGAAGCCCATACTGATGGACTGGCCCTTATATACACTGTAATCTCCAACCTAAGCTTTAACCAACAAAAACACCTACGGGTACCGTACCTATGCACAAATGGATTCTAAATTTGTTTTATAATTTGCGTTTCAATTCCTCGAAAGAGGTTTAAGTGTTGCAGGGATTCGGTCTGTAAGCCTCACACAATAATTAAGGGGGGCCTGGTGACGTTTCGGTCCTTGCAGGGGCTTTCTTTAAAACCCTCGTAAATCGAGAGTGAGCCATTCTGTCAAAGATTTTTGCCTTATGAAGGAGACTTTCTTTTGTAGAGAAATCTGCTCTCACGCGCTAGATTAAATCTTTAAGCCTCCTCGTATCAGCGACGCTATACAAAGGACGAAATAGCGCTTGAGGGTGGTTTCTGGATAGCTCTGAATGGAGCAAGTCATTCTACCCCATCTCGAAAGAGATGACTTGGTCACGGGCAAACTTTCCTCATTGCGTTTACGTCGTGCTAACCTTCGAGTCTTACCTGGCTTCTGAACGAAGGGAGGCTTCCCCTGCTTAGCGGAGTTCTACAGTTATGAAGCAGGGTGAAACTGGCCTTATCTGATTCGGAAGAAAACCACATATACTCAGGACGTATCCTCACATGCCAACGCAAAGCACACATACTGTAAACCAAAGATCTTATAGCGCTCAAAGCGCGCAAGATGGACTACTCCGAGCAAAAGGTGAGGTACGCACTGGACGCCATCTTAGTAAGCAACGGAATCTGTCGTTTGCTTTCGGTGCTCCGAAAATGAAGCGAGAGAGTCACAAACAATAAAAAAGATACATCTTTCGATGCGTGAACCGAAAGTGATAACTTTTGATGTGATGTGACCACGAAATTGAGAGAATGTGTGCGACTTACTAAAATGGCGCCCAGTGCGTACTTCACCCGGATGCGTGTGGTCGCGCAAGAGTAGGCTATCTTGCGCGCTTCGCGCTATACGATCTCTGATGTAAACATCTCAGCCAGGAAAAAAAGCCCTGCGAGTGAAGGAGGAAGACTAAGCTCCCCGAATAGACCGGGCATTGAGTTGTCCGTGAGGGCCACTGTAGAGTGTGGACTCCAGCCTGCCCATTACCCGGACCGTATACCATGGAACTAGCTTTACCCCGATCTGGCTCGGGGATATACGGGTAATTCGTCATATGGCAAGGCTCCGCGAGTCAGCGGCTATAGGCCTATACATATAGGTACGGCCAAAGCAATGGTCCGCCGGGAGTTGGCCAAAATTACCGCCCGAGACAAAGTGTCCATCACACCGCTATAAGATGGATCCGGGGACCGGTGTAAATCTCTTTGGGTTTTTTTCGAGAGGATTTTGTGTCTTTCATCTATGAGTAACGAGGGAGGCTGGCTCGATTTATCAAGAGAATCTTGAGAGAGAGAGAGAGAGAGAGAGAGAGAGAGAGAGAGAGAGAGAGAGAGAGAGAGAGAGAGAGAGAGAGAGAGAGAGAGAGAGAGAGAGAGAGAGAGAGAGAGAGAGAGAGAGAGAGAGAGAGAGAGAGGGACCAGCTCGTTTGTGGCCCTTTCTAAGGAGAATTTTCGCTGACGGGCAGACTATACGGATGTCTCATAAGACCAAGGAGAAGAACCGGGCCAATTTATGCTTGTCACAGTTGGTGAAAGCTATCACATTTTATCGAATTATTTTTTAAAGAAAAAGCAACATATATGTTGTACACACAATGTTAATCCACACACAAAAATATGACGTCATCGATATTTGTACACGTCTGCGTAGTGATAAAGATGGCGTCGACTGCGCTCGTCCGAGCACAGGTAAGCAGCAAGACTGTCGAAGCCGTGACGTGTTTGATGTTGTTTTTTTCTATCGCTATCCGCGGTCAATGTACGGAGTCACAGATGTGACATCAATTAAAGTGAACTTCCCGTACACACGGAGCACTCACGGAGATATCACACGATATCCTACGCAAATTGTTTGTCAAATTACAGCCTTCGTGGTTGTTAAAATTTAGAGTAGCCAACAATAAAGTGTCCACTTATTGTTGTTTTAAACCTGAGTGGTAAGATTGCACTTTTTGACAATTTGTAGGCCCTATACATTTTTTTTCAGTCTCCCTTTTTTCAAACTCGGCCTCTTTTTAAATCAGAAAACTGACTCCAAATTGGAAAAAGAATATGGAGCCTCTGAGAGCTCCTCGTTAATAGAGTGGACAGGTCTGCAAATTAAATCAGTAAGAACGCATTCCGATGCATTACGTGTAGATGTAAGGTGCGGCTGAACAGATTGGCTGGACCGATTGGTTTGGGATTCGTATAAGAGGCTCGCCAATTTGACCGCGGGAAAACAAAATCCCACCCCGGGGCCAAAATGCTATTTGATGCGAACAGTTACAATGACTGAAGAACTATCTCAGTAATGCGTGTACGAGTTGCTGGCAGCCTGACTGCCTGCTTGCGAAAGGGGTTAGGAACAAGTTCAAGAGGGAGAGAGGGTTACCAGCGAAATTCTCGGCCGCTGGTGGAACAAATTGCATTCCAATCATCGGCGTGCCAGTGGAAAAGCCTTTCCTCCTTCCCATCTGGCGTTCGAGACATTCAGCGCGCCTGTACACATGTACTCATCCGTCGGGTTATCGTCTCCGCTGAAAGGTTCTGACTGATGGGGTGTGAGAGCGAGGTTGACGGGTAAGAGAGAGAGGGGGGAAGAGTTGATTCTACGAAGGCACGGTCACGCGTAAACAACCCGCTGGCCGTAAGGTTTGTGCTGTGATGATTGCCATGTAGTGAATCTTAGGCGCGGGGGAATCTCTGGAAGGTTTTCGGGCCGGTACCAAGAGCCTGTCAACGGGACCCGAAGTTGACGGGTGCAGCACACTATAATTCCATCCAAGATGGCTCCACCGAGCTGATTATCACTCTTGTTTTAATAAGGGGTTTTTGCAAGCTAATTAACTGATATAATGTAGAATAAGTGAGCCTTAAGACAACCTGGGGTTCACTCTTCAATTTTGTGTGCCTATTTGGCTGTAGAAGTGGAGGGGTCCATCCCAAAATCATTCGATGGTTACGCCCGGTACATATTTTGGAGGTATGTTTTTCTGGGGGTATTTTGCAAACAAATGTAATCGGCTAAGGGCACAAACATTGTAAAGAATCAGAGTGATGTAGGGCCAAACTACAATTTTCAGTATAGCTATACAAGAACTGAGAAACTTCTGTGTGTGGAATAACTGGCTTTGAAAGTGAGTGGTTTTTGTACAGTATTCAATGGGAGCTCGATTTAATGTTCTGCACACTGACGGGGGACCTCGGTAACTGCCCCCCCAAAACAAAAAACAAAAAAAAACATAATCTAGAAACTATAGTGATGGGCCAAATCGTCAGCCCAACACTTGCTCTGCTTTTATTCAGATGTTGTTTAGTTTATTCAGTGTTCTGTGACCCAGGTTTTTCACGCTGGGTAACTTAGGGATAATCACGACAGACGGTCGTTGACTATAGGGTAGACCAGGTTTGGAGAAGCTTCTAAATCAAACAAAGATAGAAGGAACAAAAACTGACAGGGAAATATTTAAGAGAAAAAATTGTTGAAAGAATGGCAAAGAAAATTTGACTGGACCGGGAGTTGCGTATAACAGCAATGTGCCCATCAGCATTCTTACCATCAGGGCTATTCCTGCCTTAGTTGGCAGTCTTCCCAAATAGTTAGAATATCTTTACCGGGGTGGGAGCTCAAGTCAGAGGCATTTAATCACCATTAATTCAATCTGTTATTATCTGTGTATTATCATTTTTACATATTTACGTTTCTGCCACTTCTAACATTCTACCTAGTATACCATTGTGGGGTTTTTTTTCGAAGTAGGCTTTAGTAACGATCATGAGTGGATTTCACAAAGCCTTACGATGCATCGTGACTCAACTTATGGATAACACATCGTAAGTTGTGACACACCGTATGGTTTCTGTGCATCGCTCATCTATCCACGAGTTTATTGAAATCTACCCAATGTCTCCGATCCGTATAATCCTCAGAAAACTAACATGGCCAATGCGCATGTGACCCTAGCTGGAATTTGGGCCGAGGAATAGAGCCCAAGGCAGTGGCGACAAGTAATATCAAGTTCTTTGCTTTGTATATTCTTTAAAGGGATACTGTCGAGGTCAACTAATAGCATCCGTACGTTGTCTGATCCAGCATAAATAGCACACCGCCAACCGAGTCTCGAGAAAACAGTGACAATTGGTCTCACGGCCTCCTCAGGCAGAAATCTCAGCAAAAGTTCAGCGCACACGCGGTGAGC
This sequence comes from Luidia sarsii, assembly GCA_949987565.1. Taxonomy (NCBI): domain Eukaryota; kingdom Metazoa; phylum Echinodermata; class Asteroidea; order Paxillosida; family Luidiidae; genus Luidia; species Luidia sarsii. The sequence continues at coordinate 11,225,614 of OX465109.1, read as the reverse complement.
TATACGTGCAAAGCAAAAGACCTCGAGAGAGTTTTTGCTCAGCAGATAGCTCTCGTGTGCGGCGACCGTATAACAAGAGTCACCCGAGGACGTGCAGAGTACACACTACCCGAGACGTTGTACACATAATTTAATAAACCATGTTACAGCGATCGACGAATATTTGTAATCGTTTATATCTGATGGGGTTGTCATCCCCGGAGACACGTGTCCCGTAGTGATAGATTAAATCTGACTTGCGCCATCCCCCTCCGGGTAAAGAAACTCGACTATTATAGGAAGCGATCCCCGCACACACCTATAAGGGCTGGATTGCTCATCGAGTCCCTGGTGAGCTTAAAGGCCCATTCTCGTGGTTTCCTTGCTCGGTTTTTTAGATAGCGCCACCCAGCGACCCCAGTGCAAAACCTGCTCCTGGGACCTCCCAGGAGAGCCACAAACTAATTAATGCCTCGGGTGTTTGGTCAGGTTGGCCATGGTTGTTACGTTCTATTATGTAATAGCCTGGGTAAAACACTGTACACTGTCAGTACCACTGTGCAGTACATGAACATGTACAGTACATGTACAACCCCACGTGTACGGGCTTTACACGTGTACATTATACTGCATGCAGTGTATAACTTCAGATATGAAGTGACGACTCTTTTCTAAATTCTGGGACCTCCTGAAAACTGATTGGTTATCAACAATGAGTTTCAACTACATGTACATGTAGTCGGAAACGGGAAGACGTGAAAGGTAAGGATCAGGCCTTATCGTGTTTCGATCTTTTTTTCCCTCTGGTCAAATGATTATTTCTGACGTAAAAAATGTCTATCCCCTCTCTGCCTCCATCAGATGGTCTGTCCTACCATGGAGGTATTCCTCCATGGTCCTACGTAATGTCATGTGTGGCCCGATTTCCGGACGAGTCGTAGTTTTCGGAAGCCCCTTCGTATTTCCGTGGTATTTTGCAGAATTGAAAATGACGAAGAAGGTTGACTTATTTTTGTCTCGCGGGGGTGAAGATTTGAGAATCTACTGCTACTGCTAAAGTACAGGATGATAAACTCGTTGAAGTTGTAAATTTCAGTTCAGCCTCGTGTGAGTATGGTCATGCCATCATGTAGTCCGAGTAACTTGGACCCAACAAGTCAGCCTTTTTTTATCGAATTTTGAAATTTTGAGATTCGGGTGACAGTTACCCAAATCTCACAATTTCAAAATTCGATAAAAAAGGGTGACTTGTCGGGTCCAAGCTCCATCCATCCATGGTTAGCTACAGCATAAGCTACAGCTTCATGGCTCAGTAACTTTACCCCTTTTACTCCTTTTTTAAACATTTTTTTTTATTTCGACCGTCGTGGTCCCCGTCGTGGTCGAAATAAAAAATTAAATAAAAAAGGACTAAAGGGCTAAAGTTACTCAGATAGCTACTGAAACTGCAAGGTTGAACGTTGAACCATGGTTGAACGGTCTTGCTATGTAGTGTACAGCGTATAATGTACACTACAGTAGCCTATGTAGCTCTTTACTTTTTCTCTTCGTACTTCAACAGTACAAGGGCTACAGTGAATGCAATGTGTACCCGGGGTACATCACCTATAGGGAAAGGTTGCTCTTTGAAAAGAAATGTTTAACACTGAACCCAGAGAAAAAAATTGGCTTATCTGATTAGGTGTTACCGTGTTACCTTCAATTACCTACTGTGCTACTGACCTACGAGTTTCATAAAGAATGAAAAATCATGGAATTCGGTGGTCGAATTCGCGTTCCCGCAAACCGCCATCTTTTCGAATGGCCCGCTAGTATCTGCGGGGGGTATGACATCGCAACGGAAAACTCTCGCATGGGCCCGGACGGATGTACCCCTTCTACATGTATATACTGCGTGCAGTTATACACTCGCGGGCTGATCGAACGATGGTGTACTGCCAGGCTTTTGGATGTCAAAATGCCAGCTGGAAAAAGCTGGGGAAATCTTTCCATGCAGTTCCCAACAAGGACAAGAGACCTGAATTGTTTAGGAAATGGGCTGCGGCCATCAAAGTTGAGAAATTTCTCAAAGTATACAGTTGAAATGACGTGATTTGTAGCGTAGTGGTTGAATATGGTCTCGATCTAGAGAAACACATACCAAATCAGCTAACAAAGCACCACTTTGTAATGAAGTCATGAATAACAATAGGTGATTGTGTTGGAAGGAACAGCCTCGATCGTACCGTGTCGACTCCCGGCGAAGAATTGAATTCATTCCCCTCAAAATGTTCTTTCCCCTTCACTTTACTCATGATCAAATCCAAGTCTATATACCTTCGTGCAATTCTGCTTCCAGGAAGGTCCTGCGACGATCGAAACGTCAGGCCCTCTAAATTTGGGGCATTTGCATTTTGTTCATTTAAGTCACTCAGCAAGCAGCCTGTGCAACACTATAGGTAATACTTCTTCATGGACATGAAGACCTACATCATGTACGGATATTGAGGAACATATTAACCATCATTTTCATCAACTGATATGCGTTGGTCAAAACCAATCCCAAAAAAATGTTTGCGCATGCCTGTTTGATAAAAATGAAAGCGAGAGTTTGCTAAACGGTTTCGCCCAGTACTTTTTGCGCAAACGTTTTTCTTGTTAGTTTGCAAGTTCTCTAGGGCCTTGTTCCAACTCCTGGCATTTCTGATAAGTGCAGTCTGAATGTGTGATAAACGATTTGGTCGAACACTTTTTTCGCCCACACGTAATGTACGTGTATGTATATAGGCGCGAAATGCGCGTGTGGGCCTCGTACGTGCGGTCAGCGCCCTACAAGTCTGGTTGCCGACCCGCCGTCAACCCTGCAATCTGTTCGGCTCGTTATCCCCCCCCCCGTCCCCTACAGCACCGAGCCTGGAATTACCAGAGGATAGAATGCCTCCCCAGATAGATCTAAGACGCCGTTGTACGGTGCAGAGCCGCGAAAAAAAATCCAAACGATTACTCTGTAAAAACACATTATAATCCTCTCTGGTAGAGACTAAACCCATAGAGCTCTATAACTAAACCTTAAACCAGACTAAGCTCAATCGCATACTATACTGTATACGCAACGCAACAATGGTCACGCGCTTCAGCAAGTAAGCCTCTTTCCAAGGCAAATGTTATCTTGAACAAATGAAGGGAACTTTTTGAGCAATGTTTAACAATAGCAAAGAAAACTTGCTGGACTGGACCGGGACTTTGACCGGGACTTAACCCGAGACTACCATCTGAGCTATCCAGCATTAGATGCTGGCCTTCCCAGAATAATCAACTTGTCTTTGCCTGGGTAGGTGCGCCAGTCGGAAGCATTTAACCATCAACTGCCGTATATCTTCGGGGAGCAACGTTATCTAAATCCAAGCAAAGTCGCCTATACTAGGAAACAGATTTGAATAAAAAAAGAAAAACTAGTGAAAACAAAGATGCTTACCTGGACTTCCTACGATGAGGCTGAAGCTCCTAAGTGTGTAAAGAGGTTTTGCGTGTCTGAAACTGGGCACGTCTCTCTTGAGCAGGATGGAGTGGAAGGGATTAGGGCGAGGTAATGGCCTTTTTTTTCCTGGTGGGACAAACGCCGCTGATTCTGACGAGTTCCTCGCTTACTCCTGCACGGAGGAAAGAATCGGATACGGACGGAATTAGGGGACGGCGTATCGGGTTCGGAGATTTTTACACAGACTCGGACGTGCGGCCACTGCTCCAGTGCCTCGTATAGGTCAATATTATATCAGGCCTAGCGGACGTGCCAGTAAGAATGCTGACTCTTGTTAGATGCTGAGCTGACGTTTACTACTACTACTGCTCGGCTATACAACTGCTGCTACTACTGCTGTTGCTGCTGCTACTGCTGATGTTGCTGTTGCTGCTGCTACTGCTGATGTTGCTGTTGCTGCTGCTACTGCTGATGTTGCTGTTGCTGCTATTGCTAAAGCTACTCCTATTACTGCTACTGCCACTGCTACTGCCTCTGTCTCTGCCACTGCCACTGCCATTGCCACTGTCACTGCCACAGCCACTGCCACTGTCACTGCCACTGCCACTGTCACTGCCACTGCCACTGCCACTGCCACTGCCACTGCCACTGCCACTGCCACTGCCACTGCTACTGCCACTGCCACTGCCACTGCCACTGCCACTGCCACTGCCACTGCCACTGTCACTGCCACTGTCACTGCCACTGCCACTGCCACTGCCACTGACACTGCCACTGTCACTGCCACTGTCACTGCCACTGCTACTGCTACTGATTATGTTGCTGATATTGAATTGTATAAACAATTCTTAATCAAATAATATTGAAAGGAAAACTTGTAAATTTTTAGTCAACTTCTTTTGAAAAATAGTCGAGAAAAATTTGATGGGACATGACTGGATATTTCCAAATGGAAATTCATAATTGATTTTTCCTCGATGAACAGATTTGCCGACCGCTTTTTGCTCAATATTCATACAGTGAGCCATTCATTCAGATGCGTTTTCTATTATGTTCGTGGGCGGGCAATAGGCCAGCATTCTGTCAGCACGTACGGATGCCGTGTGAAAATCACGGGCTGGCAGTTAGCCAGCAGCTATAGCTACGAGCGGAATGCCGACAGTTGTCGGGGAACATCCCGCCAAATCCCGCTCCGCGAACACGGCTCGGACTGCTCGCACGAGAGACAAAAAAAACTCTTCTCATTGACCACCCCCCCCCCAAAAAAAAAAAAAAAAAAAAAAACAATATTAAACTTTTCTTTCCTGGCGTCGAATGGAATTCGTACTCGAAACTCGGCGCCTTCGTCGGCCTGCCGATAATAAACTCCACTCGAGTTAAGTGGAAGCGGCGACTGTACTATTTTGGCAGAGGAAGATGCAGCTATAGAGAGACGCATGGAGAGAGACAGAGAGATATTGATAGCGACAGAGGGAGACAGAGGGCCAGGAAACAGAGAGACAGGGAGACAATGAGAGACAGACAGGGAGAAAGGGAAACAGAAGGAGACAGATAGACAGAGAGGGAAACAGGGGTAGACAGAGACAAAAAGAGAGGGAGGGAGACAGAGGTATAGACGATGAGACAAAGAGAGAGAGAGGGGGGAAACAGAGGTAGGCAGTGAGACACAGAGAGACAGACAGAAAGACAGAGTTCAACAGATGGGAGACAGGGAGACTGGGAGAGAGGGACATAGAGACAAAGAGAGACAGAGGTACAAAGAGACACGGAGAAACACGGAGAAAATCCGAAAGGGAAACAGAGAGAGAGATAGAGAGATAGAGAGACAGGGCCAAACAAAAGGGGGAAGGAGGGATAATAGTGGGAGAACGAGAGACAGAGAGGCAGAAAGACAGGTAGGAACACAGATAAATAGAAAGAGAGGTATAGACAGATACCGAGAGAGCTACACAGAGAAAGCGAGAGGAGAAAGTGAGAAACAGAGTCAGACAGACATTACGAAACACAGATAAAAGCAAACAAGAGGGATACAGAACGAGACAGATTCACAAGAGAGAGGGGGAGAGAGGGAGAGAGAGAGAGAGACAGATGGAAGGAGAGAGAAGGGTGGAGAGAGTGAGGAGGGGGAGGGGTGGAGAGAGAAAGAGAGGAAAAGAGAGGGGAGAGAGAGAGAGAAAGGAGGAGAGAGGGGGCTGGAGAGAGAGAGCCAGACAGAGGGGAAAGGAGGTTGTCGATTCTGGCATGGAGAGTGACAAATTGGCCCGCCTTGTAGGCCAGCAGCGCACGTTTCCCGCCTAATGATGTATGGAGCCGATTCGTCACGTGTGTGCGCCCAACGACCGTCGTCTAGGCCTATCGAGTGACTTCCGACGTGTACGTCCGTATATACACAGCATGCTACGAACCAGTACCAACGGGACCATTGACTACAAAGATGCGTTTCAGGATATTCGATTCAGAGGATTGCAGCTCTGCTACTTGAAGCAAATAAATCATCAACTCTAGCAATGATCTCTGGAAATGTGACCTTCTCTGAGTATTCAGGAGGTATAGATACAGAAAATAAAGTCTTCAAATCTTTCAAGTTGACGACGAAACAGTGAGAAATGTGTTCGTGATAACCTTATACCCGATGTTGGTGTAAAACATGTAGACCTAAACTGCAACTTAACATATTACTCGAAGTAAGATATTACAAGCACTAACGTATTGATCATAATTTTTACAGCAGGCTCTTCCCCAAAGACAAGGCGGTACAAGGCATTGTGCCATGGGATCAGCTTGGCGCGCTGTGAGATTTCCGGGCCGCGGGGTTAATGGATACGAAAACCACACGTTAATTGTTAACCCGGGTCAGCCTCGCACGGGGTTTAGCGAAAACTCCGGGTTGATTCGACAGTTGGGAACAGGACTCGAGGTTAACGAACCCCGGAGAGAGGAATGCTTAAAGGCCCAATACAACATCGGGAAGATCGGAAAACATCGATGTCCACAGATTTCCTTCTAATTTACAGTTTGTACCGGTAGTTGGTTAATATGATAGAATCCTTATGTTGAAATCGTACGGTCTGGGATGCTGTACTTCTCGGGAAATCTCCACTCAAACATCGACAAATAATTTATTACTCGCGAGTAATCAGGCCTACACCCACGTTTTTGAGACTAATCATTTTTGTATTACAAAGTCTTTGAAAAATGACCCGTACTAATCTATTAGTGATTATTTATTCCTGAACAACACCATAGGCCTACGTAGGAAAAGAAAACTAAAGATAAGTTACTACAAATTCAAATTTCCCTGCGTGTTTCTTCCTTACGTGGATTAGCACGTAGTAAGAAGCGTATGACGTCATAATATTGATGACGTATCCGTTGCATTAACCAACAATCTATTCATTTGCGAAAACTCTCTTTTATCGATACGCCACGCCTTTGGACTTGTTAAGATTTCAAAAAGGAAAGAGGGACTGACGTTCCGATTCAAACAGGACCTTTCTCCAAAGCAGGCCCTGCTAGGATCGACACGTTCAGTCTCCCACTTATTTCAGATTGGCATTTTTGTCACTAATTGAGTAAGTAAGAAGATTTCAATTGTGCATTTTAATGTCTTTTAGATTTTGAAATAATTATGGCAAAGAAACCTTTGACAGGACCGGGAGTCGAACCTGAAACATCTGGTTTTGCGTACCAGTGCTCTTACCATCTGAGCTATCCACCCCTTAGTTGGTGGCCTTCCCAAAATAGTCAAGTAGTCTTCGGGCTGGTGGCGCCAGCCAGACGCACCTAACCATTAACTGCCGTACATCTCCAGGGATCACACCCCGCTTCCATTCAAACGCAAATTACAAATTGTTCTGAACCTGGCTACCACAATTCGGGGCTCGCACAATGTCGATACAGCTTTTCCACTTTGTTGGATATATTTTTTTTTTTTAATGTTCAAGTCACTCTGGTTAGCAACAAGTTAATCACGTTCTCTTGAATATTGACTGAAGCAAATTCTCAAAACAGCTGCCAGGGCGTCTGTAGATTAACCAGAGTAATAAGCCTAATACAGATTAATAAAGAAAATAAGATATTAGTTCTCTCTTGAAGATATCGAAGGATTTAATTTGACGGAGTGAGGCTGGGAGTTGATTCCAAATGGCAGGTGTTGCCGTGGCGAAGCCGCGCTGATCGCAGCGGATAGCTCTTGCTCTCGGTTCCACAAACAAACAAATGAGCCAGAAGATCTGAGAACCCGCCCTGTTTACTTGATGAGGCAGATAGGAGCTTCCGAAGATATACAGTGGAGCACAACCATGCAAGATTTTCAAAACGAGAGCACAGAACTTGAAACTGATCCTATTGGATATCGGGGAGCCAATGAAGCTCTCTCGAGATTGGTGAAATGTGGTCATATTTTCCGTATCAGAAAACAACACGATGTGCATTATTGAGGACACGCTGTAGACGATATTGAATTAAAGCCCCTACACAACATTAATAAGATTGATTTACAGATTTACATGAAACTTGGTAATTTTAGTCAGTAAGCAGTGTGCAACATTTTTGTATATCACCTGAAACTTATACAGTTATAAGTTATTATGGTTATATGGTTACGGTAGAAACCTCGCACTGAAATATTTCTGCCTAAAATGCTGTTCTTTTGGAGAAAAGAGTAAAAGAATTCGTTTACGTCTCACCCCTAGATCTAAACGATTTTCCGGAACAATACGTTGAATTCTGCATGCATTTTGACGAAACAAGTGAAGCGGTTTTCACTATTTTCACGAGACTCGGTTGGCGGATTGAGCTGAAATTATCACAGGTGTGCTATTCCATGCATATGGTGGATTAGACAATGTATATGGATGCTCTTCTTTGACCTCGACCAATGTTGTGTTATCCCTTTAAACACAAGATATCACGAGGGAAACATATCACAAACATTGAGCCCCAGTGTACTTTCAATAAAATAATTCTTCAATAAAATCCATGGACCTCCCACGCAATCCCATTGATTACTGTGTTGGGGAGGAGGAAACGAGTACAAAATGTAAAAAGGTTTCTCTCTTAAGAGCGAGTGGCAATGTTTTAAAATCTCACTCAAAAATGGAAATTAAATAATCTTGTTTGTCAAGAGACACCTTCGAAGGAGGTTGGAGGGAGAATAAAAAACACCTTTCTTTATTTTTCGGAATTCTTTGAAAAACAATCTCCCCCACTCCAAATCGACTTGATTGTTTTTTAAGAGCGATTTTGCAGCACGAAGCTTTTGCTTTTAGGAAAGTGATATCGACCGGAAATGTCAGATGTAAACGCAAAAGCTGGGTGGCGCTTTCTGTCGTGGTTAAGAAATTTGCGCCACTTTTTTTTTCTGGCCTTCCTTTATCGAGTTCCTTCGACAACCGCAATTTGCAATTCTGATGGCACGCCAAACAATCGCAAGAACCTGAGGTAATTGACAAAAACGAGAGCGTGCAATGACATTGACACGGTTTCGGTTTCCCTTTGCAAGGAACAAGAAATCGTATCGACGAGGGGTAATTTCAATGAGCTTTTTGTTAGGAGAAGCTTAGAGGGTAAAGTAGGGTAGCGAGAAGGAGTGGGAGAAGGGGGTGGAGAGGGGGGGGACAAGGGGAAGGGGGAAGACGAAGGGGAAGGACAGGGAGGAGAAGGTGAGGGAGAAGGAGATGGAATAAAGAGAGGGAGAAGGAGAGGGTAGTGAGAGGCAGAATGTGAGGGGGAGGAGAGGGAGGAGGAGAGGGAGGGAGAGGGAGAATGTGAGGGAAAAGGCGAGGGGAGGGAGATGGAGAATGTGAGGGAGAAGGAGAGGGGAGGGAGAGGGAGAATGTGAGGGAGAATTGGAGGGAGAAGGAGAGGGGAGGGAGACGGAGAATGTGAGGGAGTAGAAGAGGGGAGGGAGAGGGAGAATGGGAGGGAGAAGGAGAGGGGAGGGAGATGGAGAATGTGAGGGAGAAGGGGAGAGAGAAGGAGGGAAGGAGAGGGCGAGGGATAATGTGAGGGAGATGGAGAGGGAGGGGGAGGGAGAAGGAGAATGTAAGGAAAAAGGAGAGGGATGAGGAGAGGGGAGTGAGAGGATAATGTGAGGGAGGAGAAGGATAAGGAGGAGTGGGAGAGGGGAGGAGGAGAGTGGAGGGAGAGGGGGCAAGTTGGGAGAAACAGAAGGGGTAGAGGGGGAATGTGAGGGAGAAGGGGAGCGAACAAGAGAAGGAGAAGGAGGGGAGGAGAAGGGAAGGGAGGGGAGGAGGGGGGATAGAGGAAAACGGAGAAGTCCCTTCGTCTGCAGTCAGGCGACGTGCCGGTTCCACACGGAACGCATTCGTGGCATACAACATGTATGGGAACTTTGATCAACTCACTGATCACGTAGGTGGTGCATGCTTCATGCGGCCCAAGGCGAATTAATAGCGCAGGAACAGAGGGAGCGGCCGGGACTAACGTTAACATCGCCATTGGACGAGACTTAAGATTCAGTTCACTCCCTTTAGATTGAGCGATACGTGCCGCGGGAACGACAACGGGGACAAACAAATTACAACGCAGGGCTGGGTGGACGGAGACACACTGTACACACGCGAGTTTCTTTTTCGGTCGGCATGGATCGCTTTGTGTACGGCCGGGAGAACTCCCAGGAGAAATTAGACGAAATGTCAGGACACCATTAAAATGCGGTTTGAAAATGATACATAGGCCTACCGTGTTTGTATTGCCCTGCCTCGAATTAAATTTAATATACACAAGCATGAATCAAGGTTGCATTAGGAACTCTATATTGGAAGTTGTTTTTCGACGGACAAATTGTGTTTATCATGTGTGTTTATGATTCTTTACAAATTCAATTTGTCAGGATACAAACATTTTCTTTCTCTTTTTTCCTGATATTCCCTCTCCCCGCCTCTCACTCCTGCCTTTCGTCCTCATCCTTAACCCATATCCATCTCCATCTCATATCCCCATCCCCATCCCCATCCCCACCCTATCCCCATCCCCATCCCCATCCCAATCCCCATCCCCACCCCATCCCCATCCCCATCCCCATCCCCATCCCCATCCACATCCCCATCCCCATCCCCATCCCCATCCCCATCCCCATCCCCACCCCATCCCCATCCCCATCCCCATCCCCATCCCCACCCCATCCCCATCCCCATCCCCATCCACATCCCCATCCCCATCCCAATCCCCACCCCACCCCACCCTATCCCCATCCCCATCCCAACCCCCATCGCCATCCCCATCCCCATCCCCATCCCGATCCCCATCCCCGTCCCCATCCCCATCCCCATCCCCGTCCCCATCCCCACCCCCACCCCCATCCCCATCCCCATCCCCATCCCCATCCCCGTCCCCATCCCCATCCCCATCCCCATCCCTATCCCATCCCCATCCCCATCCCCATCCCCATCCCCATCCCCATCCCCATCCCCATCCCCATCCCCATCCCCATCCCTATCCCATCCCCATCCCCATCCCCATCCCCATCCCCATCCCCATCCCCATCCCCATCCCCATCCCCATCCCCATCCCTATCCCTATCCCATCCCCATCCCCATCCCCATCCCCATCCCCATCCCCATCCCCATCCCTATCCCTATCCCATCCCCATCCCCATCCCCATTCCAACTAGATTTAATTAAAATTAAATTTAATGTACACAAGGTTGCTTGGGGAACTCTGTAATTATTGGAATTTGTTTTCCACTGACATAATTATGTCGTGTGTGTCTCCCGATCCCCACCCATCCCCATCCCCACCCCCATTCCATTACCCTAATCCCAACCCTCGTCACCATACTCATCCTTACACTCATACTCACACTCACCATGCTCATCCTTATACTCTTACTCACACTCACCATACTCATTCTTACACTCATACTCACACTCACCATACTCATTCTTACTCTCATACTCACACTCACCATACTCGATCATTCTTACACTCATACTCACACTCACCATACTCGATCATTCTTACACTCATACTCACACTCACCATTCCAATCCCCGTCCTCATCCTTACATCTATAGTGGTCGCCCTCAGCTTCGTTACTCTCCCTAAACTAAACGCCACCACTGTACCATTAGTTTTTAATACTCTTGTATCTGAAGCACCACTGCAATAACTGTCAAACTGAATTCAATTCAACTCGGGTGAATTGTTACGACTCAATACCGTGTAGTCGTAACCATCAATAATCACTCCCAAGGCCTGCATTTAATCATCTGAAACCAGACGCTTTATTTCAATTCTATAGTTTGCCTTCAAGGCTACCACGCTCCGTTCGGACCATGTTGTACCCGATGGCGAAAAACTTCGATCTCTGAAATCAAATCAGACCGAATCAAGCCTCATCATGCCAAACGCTCTCCCATCGCATCCCCCAGACAACACCGAACATGACAGGCCATATCACGTGACGACATGGGTGCCCCAAAATGACCCCCCCCCCCACTTCGCCTTCCCTCCCCAATTACTTGCTTTCCATTCTGCACAGCGCCAAAAAATTAACCATGCATTTCTGGCACGCGATTTTTGTTTTGCACGCTGCGCTCACGTTCGGGAGAAGTTAACGAGAATGGACGTGGGTTTTTTTCTGATTACACATGTACGTATATCGCCCACGCGCTTGCTCACTATTGCACGACCACGCTGACTATATCACGCTGCGCCTGGTTTTACCCGGGGTCAGTATCAGCCGAGAATAGCACCACGTAATTCATTATGGTGTCATATTGTGCGCGTAATAATGAAATGAGATATTGTGTATTTTAAAGGCGGTTTAGGGACAAGTAGTACATCTAATATGTAATGATGGGAATTGGATAACGTTTATAATGCTGTGCGAAAAATAGGTAGTATGATAGATTCCTCATGTTGAAATCTTACGGTCTGGGATGCTGTATTTCTCAAGAAATCTTCACTCAAAAATCGACATAGTTTATTACTCGCAAGTAATAAACTATTTCTTACACTACAGAACGGTGCAAAAACCGTGAAGGTTTTTTGCCTTTTTTCTACCTTCTCAGATCACCATTTGAACTAAAACCTTCACAGTATTTCTTCTTTAGAATGTTTAATGGTTTAACACACAAACTGTGGCAATCTGTTGACCTTTACCGATGTTGTATAGGGCCTTTGATATCCAATGAACATAGAACTTGGTCTATCCGATGACAAGGATCTTGGCCCTTTTCCAAAACCCGGCTTAGGCTCCGGCTTTGTCACCATTTCTGTCATACATTTCAAAGTACAAGGCATGAAAAGGGGAGGTCTTTGGCGTCGTTTTGTAATGTAAGACCCCACAGCTTCAACTTCAACAAAGTACTCCAACCTGTGTTTTCAGCTTTTGGATAGCAGAGACGAAGCCGGAGCCTAAGCCGGGTTTTGGAAAAGGGCCCTTAATATCCAACAAACATGATAATCATTCGACGGCAGGGACCTTGGTATCCTATGAAGACAATGCCATAGACGACGCAAAAAGTTATCTTGGTATCCAACGAATAAGATCTACAATAACCGACGGTAAGGATCTCAATATTGGGCAAAGGGGAGAGTAAAATTCGATGGAACGAATTTTGATATTCGATTAAAAAAAAAGAGTCATACCAATATTCGACAGCACGAGTTTTAGTATCCGAAGAAGATCCTTACATCCGGCAAAAGTAAAATAAATCGTATAGCATTTCCCATAACAATGTTGTGGGCTATCAGATTGCGGCTGAATATCTAGCCGCAATCCTCGCCATTACCACCGTCCTCATTCATTCGCACCATCTTGAGGAAGAACAGAGTACACACTGCCCGAAACGTTGAGTGACCGGCTCTTTTCAGAGTCGCACCCCGTCTCAAAAGAGCTGCTTTACATGGTGTCAGCGCAAACCTTCCACTTGGCTAAATATTTACCCGTAAGTAATGCACGTCGCTGCCAATATTTCAAAGCCGATTTTCATTAGTATATCTGCCAAGACTACGGTAGTGCCCGATCATACTTTCCTTACCGTTGGCCACTGACGTCTGGCAGCTGCTCTCTCTCTCCCTCTTTATAGCTCGCGCCCAAAAAGGGAATAACGCGCCCAAAGCGACCTCAAGGGAGCCCAATATCGAACTCCCGAGATTATTGTCACAGGATTAACAACGCCCATCTGCCCAGCCGCCATCTCAGTATAATTATAGGCGCGCTGTACATAGTGTACGGATCTGCCGTGTTTTGCAGGGCACGGCTCGGCAACAGTATAGAAACAAATCGATTGCCTTAAATGCACGTAGGTAGAATGCCACTTTGGTTATAGTGTACAGAGAGGATAGGAAAACTGGGATTTTTTTCAATGCGTCTTTAAACGTGTGAGCGCTTATGGGAGTCTCCTGAAAGGAACACCAAACAGGCGGGAGTGTAGACCATAGTATTATTTGTGACCCGGCACAGCATAATGAGGAATAACCCCACTTCTGAGATTTTGAGGTTTTCTAATGAAGTGAAAGAGTATACCATTAGCTTTTAAATAATATCAAAATATAATATCCTCTAATACTTAAAATTTCCGAAAATACCAAAAAAAAAACATTGTTTGGAATCGGAACTTCGGGCGTTGTTTACTCAAAAAGTGTTTTGGTGGGATATTTCTCATGTCGTTGTGCCGGGTCACATTATTTTGTTCAGGAATGGTGCTTCAAAAGAAAATGAAATCTAGAAATTGGGTTGCTTAAAGGCCTTATTCAACACTGGTAAAGGTCAAAAGATTGCCACATGTTGTGTGTTAAACCATTAAAGTTACAAAAAACGAAATCCTGCGAAGATTTTAGCTCAAATGGTAATCTGAGAAAGAAGAAAAAGGCAAACAACCGTCACGAAAATTTCTCAAGAAGTGCAGCATCCCAGACAGTAGGATTACAACATGGGGATTATATCATGACCATCTACAAACCGTGTAAATTAGAAGGAAATCTGTAGACATCGATGTTTTCCGATTTTCCGAATGTTGTAATGTGCCTTTAAGATTGTAACAAACAGTCTGCGTGACGATTTTACATTGGTGATGTACAACGTCGTAAGTCATGAGACATTAGGTCTATTGGAATTAATTTCTTCAGTGCTAGCCAAGGTATCGTGTGATAAACAACCTCACTTCAAAATTAGACAAATATTGGATGTAATTTGACTTGTGACTCGAAGTCGAGTGACGATAATAAATGGCTCCGACTCGGACATATTGCCTATAGAACGTGGACCCAGACTCGGACGTGATTTGCGGGACATGAGACTCGATAAAAAAAAAAGACCGAGAAATATTTGGCGACGCTGTAATCGTATAGGCTTGCGGCTTCTACACACTTGATTTTGTATTTGTGTATTAGGACACATTAATGATTTCTGTCTCAGCGGAGTACTTGACTAATCCGTTGATAAACGTACCCGGCAAAGACTAGTTAACTATTTGGGAAGCCCGGCTTCTTATAAGGGCTGGATAGCTCAGATGGTGTAAGAGCGCTGGAACGCAAAACCCCCAAAAATTCCCGGTCCAGTCCAAAGTTTTCTTTGCCATTTTTCAAAAACAATTCCAAAAACGTTAACATACTGTGTGAGAAGGCCTATCATAAGTAAAACTCATTAAACTTGCCAACAATTGGGAAATACATTTGTTTGTAATTTGGCGTTTAAAAAGTTGACTCGTGACCTTTGTGACTCGATCTGCTTTCTACATGCAAGAGTGAATAATTCACTCTCTCAAGGAGTGAAAATCGCTCAAAAAAAAAAAACCGCTCAAAAAGAGTGAAAACCACTGCAAACTATATGTGGTGTGAATATAAGGAGCCATATTATGGAGGACCGTTCGAGAAAGAGTTGTCCTCCATTATGGCTCCCCTACAAAGGAAATTTCTGGAGGAAATATCACTCTTAGTGCGGGTAAATGATTCAGACACTCTTTTGCATTTAGACATTGGTTAACTCAGGACTCAGACTCGGACTCAAAAGATGTGCTCGGTCTTGATATTTTGTGGCTCAAATACGAGTCGGGGCTCTAATTATTACAGTCATAGTCGTTGTTGGTTTTCTGTGGTCGAAAGGGTGAACGATTGCAAAGCCAAGTCGAAATTCACTCAAGTCCGATAACTGTCTGTGAAAATAAACCAATTTTGAAGGCAATCCGTGCAGCGCATGCCGTCCGGTAGTGCAGTAATCTATCAAGCTATTTATCAATGGAAGAAGTGCAAGAACTTATACTGACTTATACTGAGGCCTGTGTGAAAGGTCCTGCTTGGATCAAAACGTCGGGCCCTCCGAATAATCATTTGATATTTGCATTTGGGTCATTTTGGTCAGTGTTTACAATAATGTTTGCATGTTATAATTCTTGACTTACCTCTCTCCTCAAGGCTTCGGTGTTGTTTTGTTTGGAGTATAGCTGGTTCCGGACTCGACGCGAAGTGGCCTTCAAAATACCGTGCGCCCGATGATGCGAAACATTATCTATCGATGTAGGGAGGAGGTGTGGCCTGAAGCCGATTACCTGCCGTGAATGAGGACACAGGATAGTGGAAGTTAGATTCCGTCAACCGTCTGCAAGGCGTAGTTATGTACGACAGAATATGCCGAAATTCCCAGATTGAATGATAATTATTGAAAGCTTTGCGTTGCATTGAACACGGCGATGCGTGCATTACGCGCGCATCCAGCATCCAGAGAAAACCCGCCCATCCCCACGGCCCAGGCGGTATAAAAACGCCCAATCAGAGAGCAGCTTACAGAGGCTTCCAATAATGGTAGGCGTCGCCTCATTGGTCGGCCGTGGTGAGAGGGGAGGAGTCACGAGTCCATACATTATAGACGCGCTGCAGAAAAGACACCAGCATACTTTATCAATCACCACGTTGTCACCGTTATACGCCATTGTCACCGTTATATACCGTTGGGATCGACAATATTTTGTGACTGAATGCCGATTATGTGACTGAATGCCACAATCAGAAATTTGTGGCCCGTAGAGAGCTCCGAATGAAAAGAAAATAAGCAGCATCGCTATCTCCTCTGGTAGAAAGAGAACGGGATAAATGGCTGCCCCATTAATTAAATAGGCCTACTGCCGTCCGGCAATTGTTGGCTAAAAAAATGAAATCATTCCGATTCAATTAATCAAGCACGCACTGTAATTCACTGCCGTCGCAAGCGGTGAACGGGCTCTTATTTGCTTATACCTTTCAGTAAAAATAGTGGCTCGGAAGGGAATTCCGAGGAATAGAAATATAGAATCAAATTGAATTGTCTTTTAAATTGGTTCTCAGGTAACCTGTCCTGCAAGTTTTAAGTCAAAACCTTCCCGCTAGGACGAAACGTATTGATATTTGGGGGGAGGAGTAGCTGGGTATTAGGCCTACCAAATTGCCCTTAAAAAATTATCCAGCTCTTTCAGTCTGATGACACGTAAAGATATGCATTGCAGATTCACACTGAGAAGTGTTCGCGGCGACGACGTATTTAAACTCTTTCGTCTTATAACAGTCGAGTTCAGCAAACCTGAACAATCGCAAGACGATGGGCGATGCACAGAAACCATACGGTGTGTCACAGCGATGGGTTGTCCGTCGTGCATTGAGTTACGATGCATCGTAAGGCCGCCTGAAATCCACCCTATAGGAGTGTGGCCCTGAGAAGAGCCGGTAACGCTGTCGTTACCGGCTCGTGTCGTACTCTAACTTTAAAAAAAAAAGGAAACTAAGAGTTGAAATCGTCGAAAACCCACTGGCATGCAGCACTTAACAACCGTAATATTATGCGGAAATTGTAAAGCTAGATTCGGACCACTTAAGTGAGGGTCTATTTGGCTCGAATCCGACGACCATTGCAAGCGTTGACTTGAAATGGGTCATTTTGGGCCATGACATGCCTGGACCCAGACATTATATGACCCTTTGATTTCACCGGTCATGTGAATACCGTGAACAATTAATACGGGGAACACCCTTTTATAATGCATGGGAATCTTTCATTAGCAACGCCGACACAAGTAAACGAATTGTTTCAAGTCCGATCTTTACTTAAACTTACGACCGTAAATTATTGGCGTGGCGTTTCGCGGGGCGAAAGCCGCCTTGGGCCCCCGTACGAAACCCGTGTCCGCCCCGCACACAACAGCAATCGCGGTGAACTATAGTTCCATCTTTAATTGGGACACCGAAACCTTATGACCAAAATCCAAGAGGATTTTTTTTAACCTTGCCAACAGCGAGGGGTTACGAGGGAGACGGCTGGCGGGAATGACTGTCTCTTTCAATAATGTAATACAAATACGAGCTCCAAGGCCGACAGGAAGAATGATCATGGCTCAGGCAAACGCTGTGTCAACAGTAAAGATGATTCGCTCTTTCGTCTTTGTGTTCTTTATCAACCACATTGATCGATTATGAAATACATCTTTCCTTGTCCCATACCATACCCTGCTATCCCATCCAACCCAAAATGTGTGGGTTAGATGGGATAGTATGATAAAATCATTTACAAAGCATGCAGGAAATAATACGCTTCAATGACTCTTTGAAATGGGTAATCTCAGTATATAGATCTGTACCAAGTAAAAGTCTAGCACACTGTGCCTTTATATGCCCCCGTTCAGTCAGGTGTAAAGATCAAACCCATATCTTCGGAGTTCAATCGTTGTCGTGAAAGGTCATGGCATGCAGACATTGTATTGGCAACCTTTAACGAGGCTGAAAGGTTTCGCCTATGATGCATAGACCTACTGATAAACCAAATAGGCTACGGTCTCTATCTGTGCCGGTTTTGACAATCTAGCTATAGGCCTCAGTCTACATTTTAATCGTTAAATTGCATTAATTCTTCATGAGCGATCAGAGTGGTTTAAAATGTCATTTAATTTGCAATTCCCCCATAAGTGACTATGGGCGTTTTACTTTAATTCCCAGCATTATACACGCCATGTTTATAGACGGCATTATACATGTATAGACGGTAATATCCGTTTGTTGTATGTGTTGCTTCTGCGTGCTTGCCCGCTGGCCAGCTCGCAGTATTTCTTTTCCCAGGATGGGAAAGGCCATCGTTAACATAAACGCGAGCTATTGGTTGCATTTTATACAGACGTAGTGAATTATTCATGATAATTCTGCGCACTCACATCTTAAGTATACAGTCGTGTGGTGTAGTATACACTGTACATGTACACATGTCATGTAGACCTACATGTACATGTATATAGTGCTGTATACTTTACATGTGCATGTAGTGCATTATGTACATGTGCATGTAGTGCATTATGTACATGTGCATGTACTGTATAATGTACACGTACATGTACATTGTACTCAAATCAAGATGTGGGTGGGTAAGTGGAGTATAATATTTCACCATCAAATGCAACCAATAGCGCGCGTTTATGCTAATGATGGCTTTTCCCGTCCTGGGGAAGACGAGTATGCCGGCCCGCATACTCGTCTGCAGACACAAAATGTCACAAATCGAATTCACGAGGCTGTAACGCATTCAATAAACATTCATTACATGCGAGTTGGCCGGGCCATTTCATGATAATAGGATTTGAAGACTTGAGATTTCAGCTTGTGTAAATGCCCTCGGATTTGCAGCGGGAAAAACAACACCAGAGAATCTTTTGGCGGGATTTTAGTGACAATCATTTTATACCACCCGTCGTCTGCGTCGACATTTCCATTTAGTGCCGGACAGCTGCGAGAAGCCGTGCGTTAACTCGATCGATGGATCTCAGAAGCCGACGGCGAGCGTCAGTATAAGCCTGTATAGGAGAGACACTGACTCCATGCATTGCGGCCTGTTCGGTGCAAAGACTCAAGTTTGAGATTGCAATCACGCATGACGTGCGAAACGGCAGATTCAATCGGGGAGAGCTCAAATTGAGCCGCGTGCAAGACTGTGGCGGATTTGGGAGGCTTTTTTTTGTTTGTTAATGCGTTACCTAAATTTCGGTGATGCGTAGTAGATAGAAGCTATTACGATTCTCTAACGTTCTTGGTTTCCTTTATGAAGAAAGTTTCACCTTTCTGCCTTTCAGAAAGGTCTTACTCGGATCGATACGTCAGGCCCTCTGCTGGCTCTGCCGCCGATTTCAAGAAACTTCACATTTTGATGCGTTACGCAAAATTTTGCTTCCCCTCTCACCAATTTCATTTTTATCCTCTCTCAGCGAGAGACAAGATAAAACTGAGACGGTGTCCACTGATGCGTTGCATGGTAATAACTGCAGACGGGCAAGAGAGAGACAAGGAGAAATATAGAGACAGAGGGCAAGACAAAGACAGAGAGACAGAGAGATGCATACATGCAGACAGGCAGAGAGAGACAGAGAGACAGAGAGACAGAGAGAAACGAGAGAGACAGAGAGAGGCAGAGAGAGGCAGAGAGAGGCAGAGAGACAGAGAGACAGAGAAAGACATGCAGAAAGACACAGGGAGAGATAAAGAGAGACAGAGAGAGACAGAGAGAGACAGAGAGAGACAGAGAGAGACAGAGAGAGACAGAGAGAGACAGAGACAGACAGAGAGAGACAGAGACAGACAGAGACAGACAGAGACAGACAGAGACAGACAGAGACAGACAGCGACAGACAGAGACAGACAGAGACAGACAGAGACAGGCAGAGACAGACAGAGACAGACAGAGACAGACAGAGACAGACAGAGACAGACAGAGACAGACAGAGACAGACAGCGACAGACAGAGACAAACAGAGACAGACAGAGACAGACAGAGACAGACAGAGACAGACAGAGACAGACAGAGACAGACAGAGACAGACAGAGACAGACAGAGAGTCACAATCAATAATCACGTCGGTATATAGCTGCAGAAGGGCAATGCGAGCGCAGGGCACTGCAGGGACACGCCTCGTCACCTCGTCAACGAAGACAGTGAGAGAGAGAGACAAAGAGAAACATATAGAGACTGAGGGCAAGACAGAGACAGAGAGACAGCTAGAAAGAAACCGGGAGACGAGATAGACAGAGAGACAGAGAGATACATGTACATACAAACATGCATAAAGATATAGACAGAGAGACAGAGAGATACATACATAGTACAGGCATAAAGATATAGACAGAGACAGACAGAGACAGACATGGAGAGACAGAGAGAGAGAGAGATAAACAGAGAGAGGCAGATAGAGGGAGGCAGAGAGAGAGACAGAGAGAGACATAGAGAGACAGAGAGACAGAGAGAGGCAGAGAGAGACAGAGAGAGACAGAGAGAGAGAAAGGGAGACAGAAACAGACAGACATAGAGAGATAGAGAGACAGAGAGAGAGACAGACAGAGACTGACAGAGACAGACATGTAGAGACAGAGAGACAGAGAGAGAGAAAAGAGAGACAGGGAGAGGCAGAGAGAGGCAGAGATAGACAGAGAGGCAGAGAGGGGCAGAGAGAGACAGAGAAAGACATGCAGAGAGACACAGAGAGAGACAGAGACAGACAGAGTCACAATCAATAACCATACCCTCTAAGCATGTTAGATAAAACCAGACCAAGTGTTCGACAATTGATATTGGCCGACGCCTTTTTTTTCTTTCTTTATTACAGTGATAACACCCCGCAATCCTTTCAACAGATCTACCGCCATCGCGCATCAGCAGTTGATGCTAACGAACGTGGCCCGCATCTCGTCACAACGAGGAGGTTCGACGGGGATCAACGGGTGTCACGGGACATATAGAGCCTATCTCGTCTCCCACCCCTCCCCCTCCCCCCTCCACTCCACCAATGGGTTCGAGAATTCCCGGTATGTGCCGGCCAGGTGCATCCGTCCCCGCTGGTTGTACAGCGGGCGGATCCCTGATTGAATCAAACCCGAGAGAAACCCACCACGAGAAAAATATTAAAAAGATATTCCCCACCCAGCCAGACAACAGACATTGGGCATCACTAAATCCTTAACAGAATAACCCAGCACAAGGGGAATCTTCGTTTACTTAAAAACTAAAGTAATGCCAGAAATCGTTGCACACTACCTAAACTGACCTACATGAACAAATAATTTAAAAAAAATAGAGGGTCTGAGGTTTTTATCCTATAGCTATGACCTTTTTCAAAAATCTCAAAGGTTTCTCAAAGATCCCAGACCAATAATTATAAACATGCACGTACGTTAATAATATGATTAGAATCTGATGGTGTTTCGATCTTAGCAGAACTTTTCTAGAAGGCATTCTGTCTTCAAAAAAGGTAATAATTATGGCCATTTTACTCAAGCGGTTTGTAAAATGTCGGTACATTATTGTAGGCCTATAATTTATAGAAATACGTACTAGGTAACATTCTAATTAAACTGTATTTTATGAGGACAGCTCTCGATCGGTGGAAATGCACTCGTGGCGGAGTATAAAAATAAATAGGCCGTCTACAGCAACGGCAATAGTTCATATAGTTCAGTTGTAATATTTGTATAGCTAGACAACGACAAAATGTTTAATATTATAAATGTGCCAAGGCCCCTTGAAAATTGTCAGTGATGCAGCAGTATTATATTATAGTCAATCGAAAGTATGCAGACGAGTACGAGTCGAAGTCCGTGTCAGCTAGTTCGACTTCGAGTCACGCATCAAGTCAAATCGAATTAAGGAAGCCATTCAATACATATAATTTTCAGTATATCAAACATCGGGGGACAGACCTTTAGGCGGGATATAAACAAAATTATATAAACCCTTGCGCTGATTTCTTATATTCCTCGCAATGGTAATTGGTTCTAAACTAATCAAACAAATTATATAGCTGCCCTTAATACACCTAGAGGGGAAAAGTACGCAGTAGGGGTTATGGCCTATCTGAGTGGCAGTCTCATGCTACCTGGGATAAAAGTGGAAAACGCTGGTTGCTGGTCCCCCCCCCCCCTTCATTGCAATCAGTTTCGTGGCCGGTTTATGAACCGTCATAAGCACTGTAAACGTAGTAGGCCTATAATTATGTAGGCTATTCTAGTGTCTTAATTCTAACAATTGTACAATCCAACCTTTTCTTTTTGTTGCCAATAATGAATAAATCATCCTATCCTATCCTATCCTAACCGGGCCGGCGCACAAGTAATTCGAGTAAGAAATAACTTTGTCCGATTGATGTCGGAATTACACGCTTAGCGCTTCAACTCACCGCACGCTCGAATTCTCAAGGGAATGTGAAACACCGCAAGGTGTAGAATGAAAATGTCAAGAGCCGATTATGTACGATGGGCCACTGTCGGTGGACTTCGACTAGAGCTGTTACTATTATTAGGCCTATCAGAGCACCACTTTTGAATAGGCCTGGGCCTATAGTAATAGTAGGCCTATAGGTTACAATATTCTCCTTGCCGTCCTTCATTATGTCTAACAGTAACACTACTGCAGTACTGG
Organism: Luidia sarsii; assembly: GCA_949987565.1. Taxonomy (NCBI): domain Eukaryota; kingdom Metazoa; phylum Echinodermata; class Asteroidea; order Paxillosida; family Luidiidae; genus Luidia; species Luidia sarsii. Next base: position 11,202,797 of record OX465109.1, on the reverse strand, counting down.
CTACTGCTTTTCAAAAGCATTTTCTTTATTTATTTGTATCTTTATTTTAGAAAGTAATAGGCTTATACATAAAAATAATGCTTAGCAAAGTCTGCTTGGTTACTAATATTACCAAAATGCATGTCTCTCTCTCTCAAAATACAGGACCACTGACTGGGCTGGGATCATAGCATGACCTTCCTCAAAGGCAGAACCGTTTGAGAAAGGTCCTGCAATATAGGATCGAAATATTATCGTCAGACCCTCTGCAGATTCCCTGAGAGCTATGACTATGAGTATGAGAGCTCAGTAGGCCTTATTCATGAGCTATACTTTCACCAAAACAGTTTTTACCTTGCCCGTGTAATCCGATGCCGGAGGTAGGCCTACTTCCGTCCTACTTCGGAGTACGAGTGTCGACGACATTTTGGAGGACGGGAGCTAATAGCAACGAATTGGTTGGGCTTTTTCTGATTGGGCTTGGTGCTGTGAACACTCCTTTGCTGAAGTGTAACTCTAACCTAACGCAAACTAGGGGGGCCTACCAGTGCAACGCAGCATCGTGGGATCGGAAAGTTAATAATTATGCCGCGTTCCAATCGCGTCGTGATTTATACCGTGTTCGAGAGTTCCACTAGTCGTGACGAGGCGTTCCAATCGTCTGGTAACTCGTGGTCACCAGTCGTGAACTCGCGGCAGACACATGTCTCCAGTTCACGACTTGGCAACAAAATGGAGTCAGGAGGTCAAAGGGCACAAAGTTTTGACCAACATCGATGCATGCATGAGTTACAGTAAGATTACGACACATACGGTGGCGGCTTTAATTCTGCAGCCAGGAACGAAAAGTTGAATTTACCTTGAATTTACTACGCTGTTCTACACGCGTAATTATGTCCGAACTAATAATAGTTTCCATTACATTAGATGCGAGTCGTCGGCGTTCGAGTTGTCCGACTCGCGTACGTCTGTGAACACCAGCCGGAGTAGCACACTCTTCGGTCTTTGCGCTTGCGCAGTGTGCGTGCTGGCGTGTTGTTGGTGAGTAGCATACTGGTCGTGAACACGACGTGATCGACGTGATTGGAACGCAGCGTAAAAACAAGCATTAGAGGGCCACCGTTTCGAGGTTATGCATCCCTTCATAGCAAAATAATCCCCATATCAAAATGATTTTATAAAACCTCAGTGAAACATTGAAGCCCAGTTGAGTTTATTATTAGCCTCTATATAAGTTGTGCGGGTAGAGAACTGGCGCTGAGCGGCCATTTTAACTGATTTAGTGTGCTGCACCTCTCCTGGGTTAATATTCATCTGAGCATGCGCCAACTGCAATCGAAGAGGGACGTGGCTAGCGCAACACATGTAAACCAACGTACGTTTTCGGCCACGTGTACCGTCGTGGCGTGTCAAATTAATTACTATTTTCCCGAAGGTCATGTGATGGGCATTGCTTTGACGGATTTTAAAGGAATCGTAAAGATATACACTGAACAGGAAGCATGTCAAGTGATAAATTGAAGGTAGGTGAAAAAAAACTGGTATTCGGCGAACCTCCGTGGCCCAACCTATTAAGCATTGCACTAAATTGTTGGCGCTAGAGGGCGCTATTTTTAAATAACGGTGTCGAGCTGTCTTTATCCCGTTATGAAAAAGGTTTCTAAAAATTTGGTAATAAAACATAATTCGTAATCTTACAAAAACGTAAAGGGGTAGTGTACATCATGCTTGACAAATTGTTGAATTCGTGAGATCAACCAAATAACATCTATGATCTAGCTGCCAAGAAAAACATTTATCAAGATAATTATCAAGATAAACAATTAAAAAGCCGTTTTGAATTTAAGTTGCTCGGACCATCTTTGCCAAGGAACAAGAACAATTATTAATGTGGTTTCTTTTTTTCATTACCCTTTCTTATATTATTGACAGATTTTATGCATCCATGGTTACCGTCAGAATGCCCAAATCTTTCGGGAGCGGACTGGTGCCCTGAGAAAGATCATCAAGAAGTACACAGATCTTGGTTCGGAGAAATTAATTCTTTGATCAAATTTTTTTAAGGACTCGCTTACAACTCATTACATGGAGATTAAGGAATAAGCGAAATTGATACAATCATAACAATGAGTCATAGAAACTTTCCTTCTTTCCTGAAGACTTTCATCTGGATCACTGAACGCAATATCCGCCATAATCGTTTCCAAATATTGCACTCGTTGTCGTTGACAAACTTCAGCAGAAACAAAAATGAAAATGCCACTTTGAAAGTAAAAAAATAATGCATTCTTAAAATTTAGTGGGCCTGACGTTTCGATCCTAGCAGGACCTTTCTCAAAAGGCAGAGAAAGAAAGGTCCTGCTAGGATCGAAACGTCAAGCCAACTATTTTTTTAGATTTGCATTTTGGTCATTTTAGTCAGTAAGCAGTTTGCAACATTTTTGTATATCACTTCAAGTAAAAATGCGTTTTCCAAATTGGATTTCTGCCCATCTTCAAGTTTCAATGGGTAGTACAAATTTAGGTGCTCCTTGGATATGATGGTCTATGAGACTGAGTGAGAGTGGTCACCTTGTGCAGTTTTATTTTTTAATTGTTACATTCGGAAATGACTCCCCATTTGGGGAAAATGCTGACAAATTGTGTAGATTGGAAGCAATTTCGATTTATCTTGTTGTTATTGTTGTCCAAATATCAGTATTCTAACTTCAATAATTATTGAAGTTATTAATGTTATTGTTGTCCAAATATCAGTATTCTAACTTCAATAATTGTTTTTTTTTTCTGGTTTATCAAAAGACATTTCTTTGTTGTCTTGTTTTGAATGCTTTCCTTTTTTCTCTTTGTTTCTTGTTTGTCACCCGGGCAGTTTTTATCTCGGCTCCGAATAAAGTGCAGCCTGCAGAAGGGGAGGAAGATCTAGGTGAGATGAGGGTAGAGATTGTTTGTCTGTTTGGGTGTTTGCCTATTTGTCATGTTGTAAGTCTCTCTGTCCATCTGTGCGACTGTGTTTGCCTTTTTTCCTGTCAGTATGAGTATGTCCATCTGTATATCTCTGTTTGCCTTTTTGCCTTTTTGTCTCTTTTGTATTTGGAACTGTCTGTGTGTTTGCCTTGTCAATTTGTCTGTCTGTGTTGTGCTGTCTTGTACATTTGTTTATCATCTGTTGGTTTGGCTGTGTGTTTGCCTTTTTTGCCAGTTGGCCAAAAAAAATGGTAACCATTGTTCTGAAACACTCTTCAGAGCCATTCTCCTTCTCGAAAGAGATTACTATACATGGTGTCACCGCAAACTTTCCAAAGCCTTCAAGTCTTGCTCATTCAATTTGACTGTATTTTTGCTTTGGATTTTTGTTTGTTTCCCCCAGACCAGCGGGGCTGGTGGTTTTCCACGGTCGAGCGCACCTTCAAGGCCAGTCAGTCCAGTGGGGTGGACCCAGGTTTGACAGACTCACTGGACACTGTAGCCGAGACCTTCAGGGAGCAGGGTCCTTTCGACGGTGAGATGACAAATCCCTGAAACAGACCACTCCCTTCCACATGGAAGCCTTGTGTGCATGTGCGAACCTCGCCAAGCCCGCAACTCATTTAGAGCAGAGCTCTAGTGAACCAAGACTCTTAAACAGACCACTCCCTGCTCATGCACACAATGTGTCCATGTGCAAAACTCGCCAAGTCGACGACTCATTTAGAGCACAGCTCTAGTGAACCTAGTCTCTTAAACAGACCATTCCCTTGCACATGGACGCGCTCTTTGCATGTGCGGAAACTCGCCAAGCCCACTGTGCCCACAACTCAGTTAATGGTTGAATCGCTTCTGACTGGTGCGCACCCCCACCCCGGCAAAGACTAGTTGACTATTTGGGAGGCCAGGCCACCATCTAAGGGCTGGATAGCTCAGATGGTAGAGCACTGGTACGTTAATCCAGAGGTCTCAGGTTCAATTCCCGGTCCAGTCAAAGTTTTCTTTGCCATTTGTTGAAACGATCTCGGATCCATTCTTTTGTCCGACATAGGTGTGCTGGCCTTCAGCCAAGGAGCTGCCTTTGCTGCCATACTCTGTGCCTTACAAGAACAAGGAGGTGAGTACTCAATGCTGCCACCACTGCCCGGTACCCTGTAAACCGGTAACCCACCCGTCTCAGCCCCGTGAAACTTGGCATCATCAGCACCAGTTGCTTTGCAGTTTGCACCCATTCCCCTAATACCAGGTCCCGGTCCAGTCAAAGTCCAGTCAAAGTTTTCTTTACCAAATGTTAAATTTTTCCACTTTTTTTTCTTTTCGGTGACCAGACTCCAGATTCTCTTTCAAGTTTGCCATCCTGGTGGCCAGCTTTCGCAGTCTGAGCACAAGTCACGCTGGATACTACACACAACAGATTTCCTGTCCGACACTGCACGTCTTTGGTGACACAGACGGGGTCATTCCCCGAGGTGAGCGCTTGCTCTTACAGGGTCTCTGCAATAGACATTTGTATCACTTAAATCCATGCTACAGAACTGTTTGGCAATGTTGCTAACAATCAAACTGGTTTTCACACCCGTTCTGGGGGTGTATTTGCAAGTTTAAGTTGTTTCAGTTGTTGGATTTGAGTTTGTATATTGATGGGGTCATGGAATCAGTTATGAAGTCTGAAAAGAGCCGGTAACTCAACGTTTCGGGCGGTGTGTGCATGTACTCTGCCCGTCGTCAAGAGATGTGTTACATGGTGTTACCACAAACCTTCCACTTGGTACTTCCACCATGCAAACCTGCAAATCTTATCGAATCATGGTAAGCTCCCCAAAAATGGCTTACTGGTACACCTTAGCATGATCAGGTATATAGAACACAAACTCTTTGTTTGGTAATTTTTCTCTCTGGTGTTTTTTTTCCCCCAGAGTCTAGTGAAGAGCTGCTGTCAGTCTTTGCAGACCCTCAGGTTTTGAATCACCCAGGAGGTAGGTTACCAGAGGCCTGGTGCAATTTTCTATGCTTTTTTTGTTTATAAATAATTTGATCAGCAAATGAAACGAAAAGAAATTCACTGGAACTTTGAAAAGCCCCAGGTGTCAAGTTCTAGTCCCGCCTCAGTCATATTTTCTTTCCCATCAAAAATCATTTGATGAGATTAGTTTCTATCAAAAATCTAGCAGATGCTAGTAGGACCTTTCTCAAAGGCAGAATGAATGGGTCATTCTGCCTTTGAGAAAGGTCCTGCTAGGATTAAAACTTTGGGCCCTCCTAAATTTTCATATTCGCCTTTTGGTCATTTTAGTCAGTAAGCTGTTTGCCAAATTTTTTTTTTTTTACATTTACTGAAGATCATTTTCTGTTTAATTTTTGTGCTCATTTGCAGGCCATTTTGTACCGGCCTCGGCTCCCCAAAAGAAAGTCTACCTCGAGTTCCTGGAGAAGTGGTACGCCAAGAAGCAGGAGGAGAAAAAAAGCTCAGCCGCAGAATGACGGGGAAACCATCAACACTTTCTGCCTTCCACTGAGACTCCTGTCATCATGTCCTCTGACTCCCACAACCCTCTACAAGCCTAGTCTTGTTCTCCAGCTGTTGTTCAGCTCTCAAAGCTTCCTGGAGCATCGTAGACTTGTTCTCCAGCCACTCGTTCGGCTCTTGAATCTTCCTGGAGCGTCATAGTCTTAACATCCAGCTTAGTCTTGTTCTCCAGCTGTCCTTCAGCTCTCAAAGGTTCCTGGGGCATCGTAGACTTGTTCTCCGGCCACTCGTTCTGCTCTTGAATCTTCCTGGAGCGTCATAGTCTTGCCCTCCAGCCGTCCAGCTTCGTCTTGTTCTCAAGCTGCCGATCAGCTCTTAAATCTTCCCAGAGCATCATAGTCTTGGGAGTACTTCTGAAACAGTGAAAGATTGTACTGGGCATTGGAAGTTTTTTAATTGGAGGTCCTACGTACATGCATTACTACATTGATCATTGTAAATTGATTGTGGGTTGAGGAATCGTGTCATTGAGGTGAGGAAGAAAACAGAATATGGCCGACTTAGTTTCTGATCGGCACCAGAAATGGATGAGGGAAGCTCTGAGGTACGCCGTAGAGGCGTTGGAGCAAGGAGAGGTGCCGGTCGGTTGCCTGCTCATCTACGACGACCAGATCATCGCCAGCGGCAACAACCGGGTCAACGAGGCGAAGAACGCCACGCGGCACGCCGAGGTGGTGGCCCTGGAGGGCGCCCTCACCTGGTGTGCACAGCGGGGCCGGCCAGCAGCGGCTGTGCTGGCCGTGACGGCGCTGTACGTGACCGTGGAGCCCTGCATCATGTGCGCCGGTGCCCTGCGCCTGGCCGGTGTCCCGCTGGTGGTGTACGGCTGCCCCAACGAGCGCTTCGGCGGCTGCGGCTCGGTGCTGAGCGTCCACTCGGACCGCATTGAGTCCCAGGGGGCGCCCTTCGACTGCGTGCCGCGCATCTTCGCCGAGCAGGCTGTCGGTCTCCTGAAGGACTTCTACAAGGGGCAGAATCCCAATGCCCCCGTGCCGAAGATAAAACTGCCGCGGGAAAATGATCACATTTCCCAGGAGGAAATGGTGACAGATTTATTCCAATCCGTGAAGCAAGAAAAGTGATGAATTTGGTAAAGAAAGTGTGATTCAATCAGGGTCTGTCCAACCCGACATGTTGTTTAGCACTGTATGCTCACTTGCTCAGTGCTTTGCCCGATAGCCTGGTGATTTGCGTGATTGAGAATGTAATTCAGTTAGGGTTTGCCCTACCCGAACATGTAGTGCAGCACTGTATGCTCAGTGCTTTGCCCTATTTCCTGGTGATTTTCGTGATTGAGAATGTAATTCAGTGAGGGTTTGCCCTACCCGAACATGTAGCGCAGCACTGTATGCTCAGTACTTTGCCCTATTTCCAGGTGATTTTTGTGGTTCAGAATGTAATTCAATGAGGCTCTTTTTTTTTTCTTTGGTTTTTTATCAGTTGTCAGCAGTACAACTAGTAGAGAAGTACAGCAGTCATTCAAATATAATTCTATATTGGTTTGAACTAGCTTTAGATGTTGGTGATTTTAAAGAATTCAATTTGGACCGATATTTGTAATGGGTAGCACTACTCTCTTTGAAAATAAAAATATTTATGAATCCATCAATGATCTGTATGAGTCAGTGATTTGTAGTATTCATGGGGTTTCTGACATGGACAAGTTTGACCACATTCATCAAAAGTGGCCCTTGTTAAAATTGCAAAATAAAGATGAATTAAAAATGATGAATTGACTCTTAAACAATGAAATAAAGTAGTTTTTTGTTGTTGGAAACTGCTTATCGGCATCACCGAAAACTAGGATGACACTTTTCAGCGTTTTTAATTTTTGTTGATTTTTTTTCAAGTCAAACAAACAAAGGAAAAACTGACTGGGAACTTCTGAACAAATTGAAAAATTGGCAAAGAAAACTTTGACTGGACCGGGACTTGAGGTCTCTGGATTAACATGCCAGTGCTCTTCCAACTGATCGAGCTATCCAAGTTTTCTTTTTAATTTTTTACAAAAATGTTGCAAACTGCTTACTGACTAAAGTTACCAAAAAAAAGCAAATCTCAAAGTTTAGTGGGCCTGACGTTTCGATCCTAGGAGGACTTAGCAGGACTACCTTTGAGAAAGGTCCTGCTAGGATCGAAACGTCAGGCCCACTAAAAGTAAATAATTATTATGACAGAAGAAGATTACGACACCCCATCTATGATAATTGCCCCTAACCCTCCTACGAAAAAACAAAAACGTGGCCCGGAGCGCTGATTTTATTCCTAAATGTACTCCCCCCCAAAAAAAATAAAAAATAAAAAATAAATAAATAAATAAATAAATGAAAAAATTAAAAATGCCAAGTGGAAGTGGCCGATGAGCGAAAGCGAACACGTGGTGGCGCTGTTTGCGGTTGACCTCCGCTTCCGACGTGTGCGGACTGTGCACTGACGTACGTACGTTGAATGGACGGACTCAATTTCACGTCATCGACTCCTGCCTTGCGTTCAAGAAGGCGACGTGTTGGAACTCCCCCAAAACAAACCGTATTACGGCCGCCTAAAATATCCCCCGAATCCAGGCCCCATGTAGCCAAGGAGGTGGGCCCGAACACCGTCTCGCTCCTTGGGCTGTCAGCGTCGGAAAATTACGGGAGTCGAGTCCGGTAAGTCGGCACGAATTTCCGGTAGAAAGTCAAGGAATTCGTCAACTGCTCAGCTGTGCACCTCCAAGTTGTTTGTGTGTGACGTGTTTTTCTTGACTGAATTCTGTTCGTTCAAGACTAAGATTAAGACTAAGAGTGAGTAAGACAGTAAGTAAGTAGTCGGAGTAACTTGGACCCGACAATTCACCTTTTTTATCGAATTTTGACATTTTGAGGGACGGGTGACTGTCCTCCAAATTTCAAATTTCGATAAAAAAGAGTGACTTGTCGAGTCCAAGTTACTCGGACTACTCAGACTAGTAATACTAATAGTATTAAGTAAGTAAGACTAAGACTAAGAGTAGAGAAGAAACCGTCTCACGAAAAGTTCTTTTTTTTTCGGAGATTAATTTTTTTTTTACAATGCCAAGGAGACAGGGTGTTTGCCAATTTGAGCTGTGTTCGATCCCGGTGCTCGGAAACATTTAATGTCGCCTTTCTAAATTCAAGGAGTAGGAATATGTTGTTTGGCTACCCAGCACTCAGCAACACTGTATGTATGTAGTAATACTACTAATACTAGTAATACTAGTATGTACTATTCTAATTTTTCTATTGAGTATTGTATACAATAATCATTCAGCCTATAGAGGCTAAAGCTCTACAGACTACATACAGGTTACCCTAGGCTAAACTATTACCTACTTTCTACTGACTGCTGTATTTCATCCAGTTGACACAGACACTAAAAACATGGGAAATATTTGTTAGATTTAGTTTTACGCTGTGGCTATTGTTACGGCAGCCGTAACGCAACTTCCATTTTCTATCGTTACGGCACTGCAACTGCGCAAGCGTAAGGACATGTCAGATTTTGTTTCATGGGTAAACCTCACATGCATAGGCAGCGCTGCCTCAAGCTCAGTACCATAAGAAACATGGCAAATTCTCTGGCTGTAGGCACATATTTTGCTTGTCTTGAAGCAATATCCCTGTCATTATCGGAATGGAAAAAGGAGTATTTTACAATCATGTATACAATGTAAGAAGCTCTCGCACGGTGAGATCAGCAAAAAAACGGGTCCCTAACAAAGTCATCAGCGATGCACTGTACTGTACATGCACTGTACTGTAAATGTACTGACTTCGCGTGCGTGCTGTGGCGGCAGAAAATACGAGAAGTCATTCGATTTTAGGGAGGTTTAAAAGACCACTATACAAATTATAACACTATTATACCTATAAATCAACGTTGTAATTTTCTTTAATCAAACAGTGGCAATAAATAATGATGAATGTATCATGCAAATGCAACAAATCAAGATCAAGTACGATGGCCGGACGGCAGCGTCCCCAGCTAACATCGCGCTTCCAAAGTCAGTGTACACGTTACGGCCAGCAGGCCAGAAGCACTAGCTTCGTGGTTCGATCTGGCATGTCTTCGTGCTTGCGCAGTTGCAGTGCCGTAACTATAGAAAATGGAAACTGCGTTATGGCTGCCGTAACAATAGCCACTGCGTTAGTTTTAACCAGCCATGTCTGAATCTGATTCTTTTCTTTTTTTCCCAGACGCTAATTCCGTAAACATCTGGGTAAAGCATGGGGTTTCTCTTCTCAAAGATATGGAGTATGTTCAACAATGAAGGTGAGATTCGTCGACAATTATTTTTTCCCTTTTTTTAAGTGTGAAGCTTTTAACCCATATCCACCGAGTTTCAAGATTTCCCGTAGGACACAGAAAAGCTACAAATTCCAAACTGCGTGAAAATCCGTGGTCTATTTTTAGGTTTGTGAAAATGATGGTGTTATCCCATTCACTGTTCTGTTGATATGGTTTATGATATTTTATATTTTCTGGTATCATAATGAAGTAAATTTCATACACTTTCCACTAGTATATAGTTTGCTTGGGTTTGAATTTTTTTTTTTAAAGCTGTCATTGACAATTTTCTCTTGTGATGCATGTTTTGGGGTTTTTTTTTGTGATGGGAACATTGTTTATGTGCTGTGACCAGTCAGATATGGGTTAATTCTCATTCCCAAGAATCAAAATAAGTTTATACAATGTACGGAATCATAAAAATGTCAAGCTGTCAAGAGGGCGAGCATTTTCAATCAATCCTGGCAGGAGTTTTTCCCCTTCCTTTTCAGCTATCAGGTGGCCTGGTATCCTTATTTCGATCCTAGCAGGACCTTTCACAAAAGGCCCATCTTACTTTTTCTGTTGACAGAACACAAGGTGATCATTGTGGGGCTAGACAATGCAGGCAAGACTACAATCTTGTATCAAATGTAAGTATAGTACTATGGAAATGTGAAACTGAAACTAGTAGGTTTGTGTTCATGCAAAGATAACTATTTGTTTGATACCAGTGGGTAGCAGTGTTAGTTAAGCAAGTAGGAAACCTGTAGCACATACAGGTACATGTACGTGTATGAAACTTTGAAGAAGAAAAAAAGTTCTCTTGCCTTTTGAAATATCTCAGAGTTTTGTTATTTCTTTGGTCAATCTTCTTTATTCCAACCCCTCTCCCTCCTGGACCTCAGATTGATGAACGAAGTCGTCCACACCTCGCCCACGATAGGCAGCAACGTGGAGGAGGTGAAATGGAAGAACATACACTTCCTGATGTGGGACATAGGGGGGCAGGAGTCACTGCGGTCTGCCTGGGGCACGTACTATGCTGGCACTGAGGTGAGTCCTACACACTGTCTACTGCAGATGCTTTGCTGTTTGGAAGTGGCTTAGTCATTCGTTTTCCTGTTGAATTGTTCCTTCTTTCCTTTGTTCCTTTCTTCCTCTGTTCCATCCTTTCTTCATTCCTATGTTCCTTTGCTCTTTCCTCCTTTGTTCCCATGTTCCTTCATTTCTTCATTCATTTGTTCCTTTGTTCCTTCCTCGGATCCTTTGTTCCCACATTCCTTCATTCCTACGTTTCTTTGGTCTTTCCTTCCTCCGTTCCTTTCTTCCTTCATTTCTTCATTCCTACGTCTCTTTGTTCTTTCCTTTCTCCGCTCCTTTGTTCCTTCATTTCTTCATTTCTGCATTTCTTTGTTCTTTCCTTTCTCCATTCGTTTGTCTCTTTGTTCCTTTCTTCCTCTGTTCCTTTCTTCCTTTCTTCCTCTATTCCTTTCTTCCTTTCTTCCTTTCTTCCTTTCTTCCTTTCTTCCTTTCTTCCTTTCTTCCTTTCTTCCTTTCTTCCTTTCTTCCTTTCTTCCTTTCTTCCTTTATTTCTTCATTCCTACGTTCCTTTGTTCCTTCATTTCTTCATTCCTACTTAACTTTATTCTTTCCTTCCTCCTTTCCTTTGTTCCTTCATCTCTTCATTCCTACTATGTTCCTTTGTTCCTTCCTTCCTTTGTTCCTTTGTTCTTTCATTTCTCCGTTCCAACATTCCTTAAGGCTTTCGCAACTCATTGTCCTACTCTCTCTATCTTCCTCAGAGTGTCATCCTCGTCATAGACAGTACGGACAGAGAGAGACTACACATTAGCAAAGAAGAGCTCTACATCATGTTAGCTAACGAGGTCAGTGGAGTCTTCTCTTGTTTCTGTTTTAAACATGTGGAGGCCCTGATGTTTCGATCCTAGAAGAACCTTTCTCAATGGCATTCTACCTTCGAGAAATGTTTTCACTCGTAGCAAATGTTTCGATCCTAGCAAATGTTTCAATCCTATCAAATGATTTGATCCTAGCAAATGTTTTGATCTAAGCAAATGTTTTGATCCTAGCAAATGTTTCGATCCTAGCAAATGTTTCAATCCTAGCAAATGATTTGATCCTAGCAAATGTTTTGATCCTAGCAAATGATTTGATCCTAGCAAATGTTTTGATCCTAGCAAATGTTTCAATCCTAGCAAATGTTTCAATCCTAGCAAATGTTTCGATCCTAGCAAATGTTTTGATCCTAGCAAATGTTTCAATCCTAGCAAATGCTTTGATCCTAGCAAATGTTTCAATCTTAGCAGATGTTTCAATCCTAGCAGGATCTCAAGGTCCTTCTTGAATCTAACCATCAGGCCCTTTCTGCTACATGTATCTCTCCTGTCCTGTCATCTATCCCTCTCGCCCTCGCCCAACCACCCCCCCTCCCCCCCTTCTTCTCCCTATCCTTCACCCACCTCTCACCTCATTTTCCTCCTCCCTCTCTCCCTCACCTCGCCCCCCTAGGACCTGAAGCATGCGGCCGTGCTCCTCTTTGCCAACAAGCAAGACCTGAAGGGCTCCATGAGCTCGGCGGAGATCTCACAGCAACTCAACCTGACCTCCATCAAGGACCACCACTGGCATATACAGGCCTGTTGCGCCCTCACGGGGGAAGGGTAAGCAACCCAATCCCACTTCACGTCCACATTCAGAGCCTTGGTGGTGTTTGCTGACCACCAAGCACTCCAAATCCAGGCACCACTGTTGTACACTTTCTCTGCAAAGACTCTTTTCAGCCTGTACCTCAAAGTACTGTTGTATGTAACATACACCCTTTTTTGACGTTCTGAAATGACACATTATTAAAAAAAAACTGTGTGACGAACAAATCCCTGGATTGGGCCTAGGGGAGCATTTTGTCTTCAATGAGGGTTTGCCCTACTCGACGTAATACACACTGAGTGCTCAGTGCTTTGCCCGATTGCCTGCCGAACACAATTCAGGCAGCTCGGGTGCAATTAGAACCCCGCGACTCCTGCTTTCTAGTGCAGACGTTGTAACCACTTGACCACCGAGCTGGTCGAGGTCGTGTGGCGGATTTGAATATGTAGTGCGGCAGGTACGGCATTGCATCATAGATATGCGATGATGTTTGTGTCTCTTCGGCATAGACATCATATTAGATCCATGAGTTTTTGGGCTGTCTCAAGCCGAGAATTGGTTTGGCCTTTTCTGTTGGGCTCGGTGCTGTGATACCCTGTGCTCTTCACCATCCAAAGCAAAGCTGCCAATCCAAAAACATTGAACAACTTACTAGCACCAGGAGTGGATTTTAACCAAGCCTTACGATGCATCGTAACTCAACTTACGACGGATGACCCATCTTGAGTTGTGATACATAGTATGGTATAGCTCATCGTCTTGCTGTCGATTGTGAGTTACGATACGTTCGGTGAAAACAACTCCTGGCCATGAATCTGATTAGAAGTCTGTGGAAGTCCCTCTGCAGAATCCGCACGGTTATGGGCCGCAGCAAAAACCAACTTGAGTCAATGGGGCTATGCTAGTATGCTGATGCAGCAGATATAGCCTGTGAATGCGGGGACCTCAGAGCAGACTGGATTACAATTTGTAAAAAAAATTATGCGAATGAAAGCCCCATTAAGGTTGAGGCTGTTCTAGTTCTTCTCGGTGTTTTTCTTTTTCTGGTTTTGAATTCCAATCTTTTGATCATTTCCGCAGGCTCATCAAAGGTTTAGAATGGATTGCCAACCAGATCAGAAGGTGACCACTGCCAGTGTGCGATGACCCTGATGAGGACGATAGTTTTCATTGAAAACATGCCTCCCCCCCCCTTCAATGAATCGAGGAACCTTTTTTAATTTCTTCAGGGAAAACAACATATTTTCTTTGTTTCAGTGTTATTATTATCAGTAATATTTTTTTTTTTTTTACTTTATTCCCGCTACATATCAGTGTCAAATTGCCGTCGATGATTTGGTGTACCCGGTCATTTTGGTTGTTTTTGACGCCATTTTATTTGTCTCTCCATGAGAGAAATTATTATAGTGAGATGGAATACCGATATCTTGGGGGGGGTAGCAAGAGGTCACATGATGCAGTCACATGACTTTGTCAGTCCAGTGGATAGATTGATCAAGACACGTGTGTCAGCTATTTATGTCTTAGTTTTTTGGGGGGGTCTTTTTTGTTCAATTATTTGACACACAAACAGTTGCTTCTTTTTAAAGGCATTGTTCCTTCTCATGCCGATTTGTATTTATTATGGTTGTGATGGAACTTAGGATTTATTCTCTTGTCCCTGATACACAACTTCAATTCCTTAATCATCCAGATTTGGCCCTGATTTCTTTTAAACAAAGCTTCCATTAACCCCCCAAAAAGTAATACTTTTTGAAAAGACATTGGGCATTTAGAAGATTTGATCATTGTTTCAATTTATTTGATTACTGTTTCACAATTGAAATTGAAAGGGGCGACATGATTTCTCAAGTTTTGAAATCAACTCATCATGAACGATTGTTAACAATTTATGACCTTTTTTTCTGGGTGAAAAATTTGATGGCATTTTTAATTAGACCACAATTATTTATTGCTGTTTTGTTTATAAGGGTGTATCAATTTATTCCAAAATCTAATTTTGTCCTTCCCGTAAATCTTTTTGCCTTTGAGGTCCGGGTTTTTACCCTTTTTTTTATTAAAGTGTCCTTGTACATGCTGTGCTAAATTCACAAATCCAGGTGTCCCGGTTTTTGGGGTGATCAGGAAATAATTTTTTCCACTTGTTCATTTTGCGGAAAGATCCTTGCTTTCTTGTTGCCCATCCGAGCTGTGGTATTTCATTGTTGTTGTTTTTTTTTTTTTTTTTTTTTTTTTTATTCTTTGAAATTGTCATCTACTGATGGTTATTATTGATTTATCATTTTGTAATCATTATCACACTGTGATCACTGTTTGTACGATTGTACCGTGAAGTTGGGTTCCAACTGTTTCGGGTCACACACTATAGAGTCATATCTCATAGAATCTGTTACAGGCAGGAGAAAAATCATTTTTCTCAGTAAACTCATTTGACTTCAAACAAAGGAAAGTTAAACTGACTGGGAATTTTGTTTGTATTTGCTTCTTCAAGCAGTTGAAAGTGAAAACGTGTAAAAGAGTTTGTTTGAAAGCTTTTGAGTGGCAGCCCCGCCCCGTGCAAAGACTTGTTGACTAATGGGGAAGGCTGCCATCTTAGGGCTGGATAGCTCAGATGATATAAAAGGGTGCGCTAGTACACAAAACCAGAGGTCTCGGGTTGAAGTCTTGGTCGAGTCAAAGTTTTCATTGGCATTTTTTTTTTTTCAAAATATTGTTCCTTGATTTTTCCTTGATTAGTATGTCAAAATGGAGAAGACAAATTTGGACTGGGTCCAAGACTTGAACACGAGACATCTGGCTTTATAACGTAAGGCAGAATACTGGTCCTGTCAAATTGTCTTTGCTGGGTTTTTTGGGGGGGGAAAGAATCTTCATGCCCCACTGGTCATGCTGGGCAGGAAAGATTCCCTAAACTTTAGCACTCTCCACAACACTTATTAAGCGCTGATAGTTGGAATCAAGCCGTTTCCTGACGACGGGCAGTGTACATGCTGAGTTACCGGCTCTTTTCTGAGCCACACTCCATCTCAATAGAGATGTGTTACATGGTGTCACCGCAAACCTTCCACTTGATGGGTTTTTTTCAGTAATTCTTTGCTGGTGGTAAACAAACCTGTGTCCCTGGTAAACAAGGCAGTGTCAGGCTTCTGCTTGTTATGCAGTTCTGAGGATTTCTCGCTTTCATATTGTCCTCTTGCTGTTAGCAAAAAAAAATTGCCATAACGGATTCCATGAGATTCACGTATGACTCCGATCAAGTCTGAAATGTCAGATGAGAGTTTGTAATTCTGAGATTTCTGAGATTCTCACACACTCTCAACCATTGTGCTTTACACCAGATTGCAATTCTCGTATACATGTAGTTTTATCTGTAACCCTGTTAACAGACATGTATAACCATTACAATTTTTATTGATTTTTTTTTATTATTATCATTATTATTATTATTGTCCTCGACAGTTTACTTAAGTTCCGACGGGATTTATTTTTCATTGTAGGAACAGATGTGCATATACTGTCCACAAGTGAACTGGGAACCTCCCAGGCTCGGTCTGAATTAACGGCTTTGACTGTGGCTTGAAGATGTATGCGATTCTATGCAGACTAAATGACTTTAATAGTGCAGGCAGCTGTGCCGCTGATCTGTAGCAACAGCCACAGCCGGTAGCCATTGACTCGGGTCTGGCCCGGCCCCCAGACTGGCTGAAGCCCCGGAACCAGACTGTCTTTGTTTTCTTTTGGGAGGAAACTGTTGCCTTTGTATCGATATGGTCCTAGATGTAAATTGCTGTAATAAAAAAAAACTTTGTAGTAATTGGGTAGACATTTTAAAGAGGTGTTTGAACATTGTGTTTGTCAGTTGTCATTGTCCAGTGATAGTTATCATACTCAGCCTCAGACTCATCGTATTTTCCAAGACTTGGACTTGGACTCAGTGATGATTACAAATGACTCGGACTTGGACTAGAACTTGACTTGTGGGATTCGCAGCTTAGTGAAAGAAACAACAATTGTTTTTCGACATTGGCACAAACCTTGATTTCCCTTATCTTTACTTTTGGTTACAATCTGTTCAATCTATTGGAGAAATAACATTTGTTTGAAGCCCCTACACAACATTGGTAAGATCGAAAAACAGAAATATTCACAGATTTACATGAAACTTATACAGTTTGAAGAAGGTTTTGGTAGAAACCTCGCGCTGAAATATTTCTGCCTAAAATGCTGTATTTTTGGAGAAAAGGGTAAAGAAATTGTTTACGTCAAACCCCTACATGTAGATCTAAACGATTTTTTGGAACAATTATGTTGAATGTTGCATTTTCGCAAAACAAGTGAAGCGGTTTTAACTATTTTCTCGAGACTCGGTTGAGAGCTGCAATTTTCACAGGTGTGATATTTCATGCATATGTTGGATCAGACAATGAATGGATGTTATTCTTTGACCTCGACCTTGTTGTGTAATCCCTTTAAATGGTAATATTTACCAGTCTTTTCAGCTATCGTTACCACCTGCTCCTTGCTACACTAGTAGGCCATACATTCCTCATTACATGCACCCTGTCTTGTTTCTTAATAACTGAGGGACTGGCTTTTTTCTCCTTGCATCAAAATGCATCGGCCATTTGGTTGTTGTCTTGAACAAAGTAGAAATTTCTCATTAGTGAAGCATGTCCTTTCTGCTGCGGCTGTACCGGGACATCTACTGCATTAGGGTAGTAGTAGATAGTGCAGCTGCCTTCCAATAAAGTTAGTGCCTACTATAAAGCCTCTAGTTCAACCTCTACAAGTCCTCTGAGAAATATTCTAGCCAATCCTGCCCCTCTCCCTATGATTTGTTTTGCCTTAGACTTTAAAGAAATTCTGGCTATGATTGAGACGTCAGACCCCAAATATGAGGATGCATTTTCAGATTCAACTGACAGCCCCAGTCGAGTTGTATTGGCAATGACTGGTCTTCATGAATTTATTCAATAACCTTGTAACCTTGGTACTGGTAGAGGTTGTGTGACATCTATGCTTTGGGACACTCGGGTACACAGATGCAAAGACAGGGATAAACCTCTCTATCTGCAGTATCTCCTTTCTGTAGCCCTTAACCTTGAGTGGCTTTTCAGCTTTTTTTACGCTTTTCAGCCTTGTTTTGGACGATTTTGCATTTTAAAAAAAATAGGGGGGGGGAAGAGATCTGGAAAAACCAATTATTCTCAAACAAGCATCTGTGTTGATTTGGGAAGACTTTGAGCGGATGGGTTGTCAGGAAAGAAAGGTAACGACCGAAAGAAAAAAACATGCTCGGAACAGTTTTAAACGATAAGGTCATAGTCTAAAGACATTTATTATTTAGAACTTGAAATAAAAAAAGCGATAGGAGCAGACAAAAAGGAATGGGACATTTAAACATGAAAGTTATACAGATCTATACAAAAGTGTACATTCACAGACAATTCACACTTAAAGTGAGTTTTGTTGGAGACACCTTGAGGAAGGTTTCATAGTGAGCTGGACTCAGGTAGGTTTGTACACAGTTTTCAGTGGTACTTTTGGGGAACACTTTCTGTCACCTATCTGTTTAGACAATTGATTTTCCTTCTCATGATCTATGTACATTCAGATGGCTCCTAGGTTTTCAATGACACTATGTACACACGACTCTCGGTGATATTCGTTACGAAACCTGGCCATTTGCATGCAGTTTACTTTTGGTGATGTAGTTTGTGTACACTATGGCTTTCAGTCAGGTACTCTGTACAAATGTGGGTTTAGGATGCAGGACTTCTGTCCGCATATTCTATGTACCGGTACACAAATGGGTTTCAGTCACATACCACATCTACCGCTACCCATGTGTACCTGCAGATGGCTTTCAGTCACGCACTCTGTACAAATGTGGGTTTAGGCTACAGGACTTTTGGGACTATTTGTCCTCATATTCTATGTACACGAATGGCTTTTGATCACATCACCCCATCTACCAGTACACATGTGTACCTGCAGATGGCTTTCCGTCATGCAATCTGTCATGTCTGTACAAATGTTTGTTTAGGCTACAGTACATTTGGCACTTTTGTCCACATATTCTCTGTACACAGATGGCTTTCAGACACATACTCTATGTACACCTGCAGCCGTAGCCATAGCAATAGTCATACCTGCCAATTCATATCTGGTGAACCAGTAGCAAGAAAGCTTTCAATTTGGATCGGACCTACCACATTTAGTTGACTAAACTGTCAATGGAAGAAAACATCCAAATTCCGAAAAACTTATGGTACAGGTAAAGTTTCTTATCATTTGCCTCAAACAAGTACGGGGAAATTGCTGGGGTTTTTTTATACATTTATATAGGTTTTCTCTGACATATAATTGAAAAAAAAAAAAAAAAAAGGCAATTGCTTACAAACTGCTTTACTGACTAAAACGACCCCAAATATACAAGTCTTAAAAGTTGTAAGGACTGAACTTTCAGACCAAGCCTGATCGTTTCGAAAGAATCTGCTGGGATTGAAATCCCAAATGGCTTTTGATCACTTCACCCCATCTACCAGTACACATGTGTACCTGCAGGTGGCTTTCCGTCATGCAATCTGTCATGTCTGTACAAATGTTGGTTTAGGCTACAGTACATTTGGCACTTTTGTCCACATATTCTCTGTACACAGATGGCTTTCAGACGCATACACTATGTACACCTGCAGCAGTAACTATAGCAATAGTCATAGCCTGCCAATTCATATCTGGTCAACCAGTAGCTAGAAAGCTTTCAATTTGGATCAGACCTACCACATTTAGTTGACTAAACTGTCAGTGGAAGTAAACGTCCAAATTCCGAAAAACTTATGGTACAGGTCCAGTTTCTTATCATTTGCCTCAAACAAGTACGGGGAAATTGCTGGTTTTTTTAAATACATTTATACAGGTTTTCTCTGACATATAATTACAAAAAAGAAAAAAGGCAATTGCTTACAAACTGCTTTACTGACTAAAACGACCCCAAATATACAAGTCTTAAAAGTTGTAAGGACTGAATTTTCAGACCAAGCCTGATCGTTTTGAAAGAATCTGCTGGGATTGAAATGCCGGGCTCTGTTACCTTATTAGTCTTTAGCTATAAACATCATATTTTTCTTGCTGCTTTTCATTTATCAACTGCTTCAATTACGATTAAAAAACAAAGAATAACAGGCTTTTTGTGGTGCTAAATTAGTCTTTCCTCGTGACTGGCAAAATCTGTCCACTTTCTGTACAGTAAGGAAAATACAAAATTGGCTTCTTATAAAACGAGTCCTTGTCTTCTAAAATGATAGCTTAGACAGGGGCATATAGATTAAAAAAAACAAAAATGGCTCGGCAACCAACATTGGAACAGTGTGCACTTGGGAGGGAGCAAAAGAAAGTGCCATGCTTATCATGAAAATATATGTCTGAACCTGTTCTTCCGACAACTAGACTAGTTGCTTTAACACATTTATGATCTGTGTATGTGTACAACATCCAGAAGTATCATTTCCCAATGAAAGAAAAAGGTGAAATCAGACTTCTTTTTTCTTCAGTCGTTCGCTGTTTTCAACAAACTGGGTAGAAATGCTTTCATACAGACAGCAGGCATGCAACTTTTGGTTTACTTTAGTTTATGATCTCCTTCCACATCTTCAGAGAGGGGGAAAGAACACATTTCTCACAGGGAAACTTCCCCCCAAAAAAAATTGTCGTGCAGTATTTTCACTTTTCAGATGTCTCGGAGTCTTACCCGAAGGTGATCTGAGTAAAATTTGCTCCATGAGAGAACTTTTGTTTTTCCTTTTAAAGTTAACATTGCTTTGAACCTACTGGGTTTTATATATCAGCATAAACACGCACAACATGCATTATATAAATGGAGTAGCGCTTGCTTCATACAGCAGTCTAATTGGACACTACACCACCTCGGTTTTCTATTTTGTCTTCGACAACACCACACTACTAGTACGCCATTGCAACGGATAGATGGGGGAAAAAAATGCAGCCTGGTGCCTGCCACTTGGAAATCCTCTCTATTGATAAACCTTTTGGGAGGACTCGGGGATCCAAACCGAGGTGGTTGCCTCTTGCAATGTCACTCTCTGGAATAAATATTTAGCTTTTTTCGTTCTGCTTTTTATCTAAGGGTTGGGGAGGCAAAGAAGTGGGTTGACTTTTTGGAGACATTCTCTGACTTGCTGCCAAATCTGAAATGAAAATGAAAAAGATTGTATCAATTGCATCAGTGATAGTGGTTCTAAGGATTCAGTGGAAGAATGTTTGTAGGATTTTTACAGATCTTTTAAAGGCAAGATGGTGAATTTTCTCAGTGAGATTAATAAGTAGCATAACCAAGAAGTCAGTGAGTGTTTAGAGAGAACACGATAGAAAGAAAGGCTGAGAGATGGAGGCAGAGATAGAGACGGGAAAAGTGAGAGATGGAGAGACACAGGTAGAGAGGCAGAGCGAGACAGAGATAGACAGTGAGAGACAGAGAGATAGGGGTAGAGAGGCAGAGCAAGACAGAGAGATATACGGTGAGAGGCAGAGGTAGAGAGTGCAGAGAGATAGACAGTGAGACAAAGATAGAGGTAGAGGCAGAGCAAGACAGAGAGATAGACAGTGAGAGACAGAGAGACATAGGTAGAGAGGCAGAGCCAGACAGAGAGATCGACAGTGAGACAGAGCTAGAGGTAGAGGTAGAGAGGCAGAAAGATAGACAGTGAGATAGTGAGAGGTAGAGAGGTAGAACGAGACAGAGATAGACAGCGAGAGACAGGGGTAGAGATAGATAGAGGAAAGAGACAGAAAAAAGACAGAGGCAGAAAGAGACAAAGACAGAAGAGGCAGAGACAGACAAACAGCAAAAGACAAAAAGATTCAGAGGCAGAATGAAAGGGAAAGCTAGACTTAGATAAAAAGAGAGAAAGACAGACAGAGACAGAGAGAGCAGAAACACGGACAGAAGGACAGAGGTAAAAAAACAGAGAGGAAGAGAGAAAGAGACCGGGGAAGCCAGGTTTGCAACTTTGCATCCTGCAAACTACTGTACCTGGGTGTGAGCGGCGTCTTGGAGAAGATGGATCTAGCCTTGCTGATGGAGGAGATGGAGGAGCTGGAGGGGGTCTTGCCCATCTTGCCCTTGGTCCGAGGGGTGTTCACCGGCCCAAACCTGCTGCCCTCAACTGCCGACAAAAACAAACCAAAATAAACCGCTCAAAAAATTCTGCAGTCGGGAACCAGAGAAGACGGTCGTCATTAAATGCCAAAAAAGCGAAGAAAAAAAACAACGCAAAACGAAAATGAGCTCAGAAAAGTTGAAGGAATGAAGCTAGCAGCGATGGAGACAAACAGTCAATAGTCAAGGATGAAGTTGAAAAGCTTGAAAAATGGGATCTGCCCTTTGAATTTAACAAGATGCTTTTATTCCTAGCACATTAAGAAACACACCTTAGATAGCGGCAACAAATCAAAGGCAAGAGGAAAAATGGAAAGGGAGAACAAAAAAATAGGCAAAGATAGCCCTACTCCAATGGCTAGCTACAAGTAGCAAAGGTGGTAGAGTGCTTGAACATGCATGACGTACCATCAAACCAGAAGTTTGGACTCCAATCCTGGTCCACTCATACACTATTTGCGTGGAGAAGTGGTGTACTAAGTTTATTGAAGGGATCCGAGTGCCCAAATAGCCGTGAGTGGTCAATGTAAAAAGACTGTGTCATAGGCCAGCAAGCACATGCCAGCAAGTTTTAGATAGTCCAGGCAGTGATGACAGCACAGTATATGGTATCAAACGCTACCAGACTACCTACATGTAACTACCTAAAGCACAAGACCCTAGATCTATATTCCACAAGCAATACAGAGACTGGAGTACTACGGACAAGTGTTAGGGATTAGTGAGTCGTGAGTGGTCAAAGAAAACAAGGTTATTACTAGTTAGCACACTTGCTACACAAAACTGCTACACTGCTTTAATACTGACTGTAATGACCCAAAAGGCAAATCTCAAAACAAGTAGAGGGCATGATGTTTCAATCCTAGCAGGACCCTTTCTCAACGACCGAATGCCTTGATCACTAGTAAGTGCAATCGGGGCTTTAAGTGTACACAGGCTTCACGGTGCAGAGCAGACAGTCACCACAAGCACACACAGGGGAGGCCATCTCAACGCATCTGTTGATTGATGAGGTTTTTCAACCGTGCACCGATTTAATAGACGCTCTTTCTATTGAGACTGCCTCCCCTCTTTCCCAAATCATTCGTACTTTTCTTGGAGCTGTTTTTAGTCTTGGCCATGCTGGCGGGCGTTGGTCTCGCGCCGAGCAAGTGGCCGGCTGTAAGGACAAAGCAATGATTTTGGTGAAAAGAAACTAACAAACTAACGACACGGGGACAACAACGAGGACATTTACAGAGGATCGGCATCACAGACATGGAAACAGCAGACCAAGGCAGTGGCCATTGAACTTGAATGGCCAGTGGCCGGGGCGCGAAAGCCAATTCTCAGGTGGCCAGAATGGATCTCTTGGCAGCCGGAAAACCACCAGACAAACAGCCGAGACAGTGCTTCAATTTACAGTGCCACAGTGGTGCTTTGGCTGGGCCAGTTTGGCCACTGGCCACATCATTCTCAGAGGCCGCCTGGCCACTATTTGCGCCTAAAAGAAGGCTTTGAAATGTTAGCACTATTCTAGGGTACCCTTTTTTTTGGGGGGGGGGGGTTGGAGCTGGCATTTTGGGCCACAGATTCGCCGCCAGTTTGAGAAGTGGACCAACATGTACATGCATGCCATTTCGCAGTTGATTTCAACAAACTCATCGCAGCTTACAGCCATTCGCAAGACGATGAGCAATGCACAGAAACCATACGGCCAATCACAACTTAGGATGGGTTATCCATCATAAGTTGAGTTACGTAAGGATCAACTTAATATGAATGAAAACCGCATTGTAAGTTGAAATAGGACACCATATGGTTTCCACGCATCACTCATCATCTTACAGTGGGTAGTAATGGGTTGGATGGGATTGATCTGAGACCACTGGTTTGGGGGTTATGAGGGCATCAGAGAAAATTGTCCTGCCAGTCAATGGCAACCAATGGATCGTTACAGGCTGTCAGTGAATTTAATAACAACTTTCAATGGCAGTGCAGAGTTTCAAAGGGGGTGTACAACTACTAGTCTATCGTTCAGGTTTTCCCTGTAATTCTAGAAGTCACTCCTCGGCCAGGTCAAATGGACCAAAGTCAAAATGAATATTGAGACTAAGGCCGCAGCCGAAGTCGAATCCGGCCTTGGACCTTGGTACTGCTGTTGACGAGAATGATTTCGATGAGGGCGGGAGGACAGGGTTTGGGGGATTTTGGGGGGAGGCTGAGGGATCGTTAACATTTATCGATTGGGATGGGATGGGAACTGCAGGTGGTTAAAATGAATCAGGGCCGTTACATTGGGTAGATAACATTGACATTAATCTTTTTAAAATGTGGGTGGATTAAAACATGTTCACGTTCATTGGAGCTACATGTACGTGTACATTAGGCCCCATGCAATAGAGCTGCTTCACCCTGTGAGGTGAGCTTCTGTAGCCCTTTGGGGGGGGGCACTGAAGCAGCTCTATCTATGCCTATGGGATTCATTCTGTAGCCCAACATGTGGGAATCATTAAGGGGGTGGGCATTGTGGTGGCTTCATGCAAGAAGTGAAATGAAGAATAATAATGGTGCATTTCTGAAGCACATGAAATGAACATTGCAGGACTATAACAGCAATGCTGCAGTATTCTTTTGTTGAACAGGTTGTTGCTCTTAAAAAGGGGAAACAAGCCCCCAAGCAAAACATTCTGGAGTAAAAGAGAGAATCGATTTATGTGGATTATGGATAATAGTTTCCCTTCACAAATATTCTGGGAATACATTGAATTTACAGGGATTCACACTTCTGAGTGCGCCAACACTGTTCTTGTGCACAGTTTACCTCTAGGGAAAAAGTCTTAAACCCCTCTCCCTATGTCTCTCTCCATCCCTGTCCCTGCCCCTCTCTCTCCCTGACACTGTCCATCGCCCTATTCCTCTCCCTGCCCTTCTGTTTCTCCCTTTCCCTCTCCCTGACCTTCCCCCTGTCCCTCCCCATGTCTCTCTCCCTGCCCCTCTCCCTCTTTCCCAGTCCCTCTCCCTGCCCTTCTGTTTCTCCCTGTCCATCTCCCTCTCCCTGACCTTCCCCTGTCCCTCCCTGTCTCTCTCCCTGCCGCTCTCCCTCTTTCCCAGTCCCTCTCCCTGCCCTTCTGTTTCTCCCTGTCCATCTCCCTCTCCCTGACCTTCCCCTGTCCCTCCCTGTCTCTCTCCCTGCCGCTCTCCCTCTTTCCCGGTCCCTCTCCCTGCCCTTCTGTTTCTCCCTGTCCATCTCCCTCTCCCTGACCTTCCCCTGTCCCTCCCTGTCTCTCTCCCTGCCGCTCTCCCTCTTTCCCAGTCCCTCTCCCTGCCCTTCTGTTTCTCCCTGTCCCTCCCCCGTCCTTTCTCCCTGCCCCTCTCCCTCTTTCCCAGTCCCTCTCCCTGCCCTTCTGTTTCTCCCTGTCCCTCCCCCTGTCCCTCCCCATGTCTCTCTCCCTGCCCCTCTCCCTCTTTCTCAGTCCCTCTCCCTGCCCTTCTTTTTTTTTCCTGTCCCTGTTCCTCGCCCTTTCCTTCTCCCTTCCCTCTCCCTGTCCAGTAACCCACCTTGTGGCTGAACCTCCGGGGTACCAAAGTGCCTGTTGGCAATCACGTTCATACTGCCCGAGTTCAGGTTCTCCACGTCCACGTTGACAAAGGCCTTCCAGAAGTCAGTGGGCAGGGAGAGCAGGCGGTCCATAACCTGCGAGCATTTACAAACAACACAAATCAACTTGAAAACTTTGGGCTTCGCCATTTTACGTTTTTTACAAACTGGCAAAACCAGCCCAAACCATCAGAATCCACCACACAACCTAGACCATCTCAGTGGTCAAGTGGTTAAGACGTCTGCAACAGAAAACTTGAAGTTGCAGGTTCAAATCCTGGGCAGAGCACTGAGCATGCAATGCTGGTTGTACGTCGAGCAGGGCAAAGCATCATTCAAATACATTCCTACTCAGCACAAAATGATATAATATCAGTATATCTATCTTCACTCTACTGAGCCTCTCAACAAGAGCCCCTTATAACCATAGGCTTTGTCAAGGTCTACCCGCCTTGAGTCCATATCACACAATGTCAACTTCAGCCCAAAGGAGTCCCTTCCACCAGGATCTCAAGAATCGTGGCCATTCTGGCTGTCTCAATCGTCTGCATGCTGGAGTCGGCCGGTGCAAAGCCCTAATGGCCAAATAGGGTTTCAACAACGAAGGTCAATCGGTATGTGAATGTGGAGAGGAGGAGACCATGAGTCATCTCCTGGAACGCCCACTTCTGCCCAATCCCTGTACCCAAGCTGACCTCGCTACACTCACGCCTAATGGGGACGCCTGCGTCCAGTATCTGTTAGCTCGAGTGTAATTGCGAGAAAGGACTCGAGGAGAAGAAGTACATCTATGATGATTTTGAAGCCTAAAGTGGCAAGCATGAGTTGGTCAATCAAAGTAGTAGTAGCGAGGTGGGGGGGGGGGGCGCCTCTATGCTTAAAGTGCAGGAGAAACTCTGGTGGGAATGGGGGATGGAGTGGTGGTAGAGTAGGAGTGATGGTGGACTTACCGCGGACTGCAGCCTGGTGTCCTTCAGCATCTGGGTGGGCTCCGGGTTGGCGCAGGCGTGGCCCACCATGGTGGGGCCGAAGACCCTGGCCAGGTTGACCACGTTCATCTTGCAGACGGGGTTCTCAGACACCCTTTGGGGGGGGGGGGGAGTACAGCCAAGGAATCAGAGGACAGTCCAGTGAGAGGGAAGGGGGAATATTGTGCCGATTTGACTGACTGAATTTTTGACTGAATCCTTGTCTGTCTGATTGACTGACTAACCAACAGACTGAATAATTAACTCATTGATTGAATCAGCGTCAGACTGTTGGATTGACTTACTGACCAACATACTGACTGGTTGGCCTCTTGATTGAACAATTATCTAAATCTGTCTGATTGACCCACAAATTATCTGTCTGATTGACCCACAAATTATCCGTCTGATTGACCTACAAATTATGTCTGACTAACTGACTGCTTGCTTGCTTGCTTGCTTGATTGATTGATTGGTTGGTTGATAATACCCACTATAAGTCACGTAATGGCATGTAAACAGTGATCACGCAAGCGGTCAATTGGTTTGACGGCTATTGCTGGGCAATAGGTCTGCATTCTGTGACCGACTGACTGATTGACTGACTGACTGACTGATTGACTGATTGACTGACTGATTGACTGATTGATTGACTGACTGACTGACTGATTGATTGACTGATTGACTGACTGATTGAATGACTGATTGACTGACTGATTGATTGGTTGATTGAGAAGAGGAACGGTGTATGGGGGACTCACCTCTGCAGGTGGAGTATGATGTAGGCCATGGTGTCTCGGTTGGGCTGGGGCAGCTCGCTGATGGCCTGGTACATGAAGGTGGCGGCGTCGTCGGGGTCGGGCATGCTGGCCGCCCTCATGAAGGTGCCGTGGAGCTGGAAGGTGACCAGGGGCTCGGCCAGGCTGCGCAGGAAGTCCTTTAGCAGTCCCGTCACATTGTTGATGTCGTTGGACCGCTCCTGATTGCATGGATGAATGAGAGTAATTCATCGTGGCATTGGCCAAAATGGTATAGAGTGTATAGCTAATGGTTGCTGAGATTGGGCATATGGCTAACTGAAAGTTTGGGGGCTGGAACTGTGAGAGTTTGATAAACAGAATACTGCTTTTTGTCATTGTCCAGCATGTCTGTCTTTGTCTCTCGCTTCTATCTATCTCTCCGTTCTCTCAAACTGTTTTTGTCGCACAGTCTCTGTCTCCTTCTGTTTCTTAGTGTCGATCTACCTTTTCCCGTGTCCCTTTGTCTGTTTCTTGGTCTTTCTCTGTTGTAGTCTCCCTCCGCCTGTTTCTCTTTGTCTCTCTGTCTTTCTGTCTCCCTCTGTCTTTCTGTTTCTCTTGTCTCTCTCTCTTTGTCTGTCTGTTTTTCCTCTCTGTCACTTCTCTATCACTTCTCTCTCTCTCTTTGTTTGTCTGTCTGTTTTTTCCTCGTCTTCCTGCCTCTCTATTTCTCTCTGTTTCTCACTTTTTCTGTCTGTCTGTCTGACTCTCACTTTATCGCACTTCCTGAGTGTCTCTCTTACCAGATGCAGTTCCTTGCCCAGCATGGCTCTTTCCTTTAGCTCCCTAATGGACCTCTCTGAGCCAGACAGGCGGTACAGCCCTTCCTCATTCATGCCTCGCTTCTCCAACTCGGCAACGCACTGGACCTGCAAGTAGAAGCAGTTTGGCCGGAATAAGTGACGAGTGCACTTGCCATTAGTTGACCTACCGTGCTTTATTGGTGTTTTGGGGATAAACGCGTTCGAAATTTCAGCTCTCATCGGAAGGATTGCTTCATAAAGGATTTCATGCCAATTTATCCAAAAGATTTAGTGAGAAATATGACATATGTGACTCGGCACAACGACATTAGGAATATCCCACCAAAACACTTTCTGAGTAAACAACGCCTAAAGTTAAAGTATCTTCACAATTCGATTACATTTTCTTTCCGAAATTTTAAGTATTAGAGGATATTATATTTTGATATCATTTGAAAGCTAATGGTATACTCTTTCACATCATTAGAAAACCTCAAAATCTCAAAAGTGGGGTTATTCCTCATTATGCTGTGCCGGGTCACATATGATGTGTCAGATGCTGGAGATTTGAATATGGAAACAGTCTTAACAGAAATAAACCAACGCCTACTTTTTATCAGAAATTCCTATTATGGTGCAACTGATGATGTATTATACGTAAGCAAATACTTGTGTGAAGATGTCTGAAAATTGGGTGCAACA
Organism: Luidia sarsii; assembly: GCA_949987565.1. NCBI lineage: Eukaryota > Metazoa > Echinodermata > Asteroidea > Paxillosida > Luidiidae > Luidia > Luidia sarsii. Next base: position 11,174,423 of record OX465109.1, on the reverse strand, counting down.
AAGCAACCGCTTGAAAGATAAATGTAGTGGGGCATTTTGGAGGTCAATTGGTTTGACCATTGGGCTTGACGCTGGGCAATAGGCCTCCATTCTATGACTGCTTTTACCCATCTGTAATTCCATTGTGTGGCCAGCGCACTTCCATTTAATTATTTTTTTTAACCAATCAAAAATAGGAATTGAAATTTTTTGACTGTACTGGGACTTGAACCCAAGACCTAAATTGAACATATTTATCTATAATTTTTTTTTAAAGTAAAAAAAAACAAACCAAAAACAAAACAAAATGCAACAAATGTTACAAATCAAAAATTGTATTATTATTATTATTATTATTATTTATTTTTTAATATATTTTTTTTACTGTAAAAAAAATTGGGGATTTTTGTTTGTTCTCTGGCCCATCTGTTGGTTTTCTTGTCTATATAGGTGATTCTTGGGTAGGACCGCCTAAATGCATCAGTCTCTTGGCCTGGCTGGGCCAGTTAAGGGTTTAACTCTGCTGGTCCAGAGGGCGAAGTGTGGCGTGGGAGGGGAGGACAGAAATGTCTGAGCTCAGGACTTACGACCAGCTGAGGCACCATGGGGGAGGAGGTGGGCGCCACATCGGCCAGCTGTGTGTTGGGGCCGTAGGGCCGGCTCTTGACCGGCGTCAGCACCACGGGCTCACAGGGCAAGGGCACAGCCTCCTGGCAGTCCGGATGGCACACCATGCGGCAATCTGAGCAAGCAGACAGACGGTTAAAACAATACAAGCCTCGCGCTTAATTTTTTTTTTAATTAGCCCACCGGGCTAATAAATTTAGTTTTTTGCTAGCCTGCAGCAAGTTTTACTAGCCCTGTAAAATTTATATTGAATTTAACACAAGGTTATTAGGTCAAGCAAAACAAATTTAGTTTCTACTTTCTCATTGTCGCCCATATCTTTTTTTTTGTCGCCACACCCCTGTCTACTTTTTACTAGTCCGTCGGGCTAGCAAATTGGGTAATTTTACTAGCCCGCAGCTGTTTTTACTAGACAATGACCGTCGGGCTAGTGCTAAAGTCGAGCCCTGCTATAAAAAAACAAAATTCCCTCGGTCACACACACATACAAACACACATACTCAAATCTGTATCCATGCTGAGACTAACACAACCGAGTGGGAATCAATGTTTTCAAAATGCTCCCGTTTCAAACACATTCACTTTCCTGGGTAGAAAGTTGGACCGTATGTCCCTTTCATAAAACACTGCAATATGCAGTGGATTTTTACCTAGATCGTAAAGGTCCTCTTTTCGAGTTATTTCAAAATACATGTACAGTGGAACGTCGCTATAACGAACATGCCGGGGTCCATGAAAATCGTTTGATGTAGCAGTCGTTCGTTATAGCAGTTGCCTCCGCATATCCACGGACGTACAGTATGCATCAAGAGCATGTTCATTAGTTATGGCCGACTCTTCGGTATATCGCCGTTCATTATAATGATGTTCCACTGTACCTGTTGCGTAAAACCTTGTGGAGACCTATACACCTTTTGAATTTCTCTGTGGAGACCTATTCATTCTATTGTCCAAGGTCTCCACAAGGCACTAGATACCCACACACAAACACACACACGAGAGAAATCCAGTGCAACCTCAGATTCAACTGGCAAAAGGAAGGCTCAAATGCTTTCCTATTTGTTTGTTTTTTTCTTGAAAATGGTAAGGCTTGAATCACAACCATCTATAGATCAGGTTCAAATCCAACTTTCTACTCTCCCTATTGATACGTGCACAGAACTCACCTTTGCATTTCAGGGCGTACTTCCCAAACTTGATTCTCTTTCCACACTGGATGATGGAGGTAAAATGTGGAAAAAAGATTGGATAAGTATCAAGAAAAAGCAACTGTAACTTGCATACGACTTTGACAGATCATTTGGGCAGTCCTGAGTTGGGGGCTGATAGCATTGAGGATACATATTTAGTAACAAGATATAGTAACAAAAATTGCAACGGCGATAATGTAATTTAATGACGGCTTGCTCTATCCGGCGTGCAGTAAACAGAGAGAAGGGACGTCGGGACGCCCGAACATGGACTCACTGGCTTGCAGGACTCGGGCTTGAGCACGGTCTTGGTGCAGAAGGCGTGCTGCCGGGCAGCCTTGCCGCTCTTGGCCGGTACCCTGTCCGGCTGACGCTCCACCATGGCGCTGTTCAGGGCCGTCTTCAGGTGCTGGTTCTCCGGCAGGGTCCAGTGTGTATTCTCCTCGTGCTCTGGTGGGACCGGGAGGGAAGGAAAGTGCCTCGAATTAAGTTCTCGTCTCAAAATGTGAAGTTTCCCCAATGGGTAAAGGTTCATTCCGAGTCAAGGGTGGCTTGCTACGACAACATAAGAGCATATCTCATCTGGATAAGATTTAAAGGTTTGCATGGTGGAAATGCCAAGGAGGTTTGCGGTGACCCCATCTATATTTCATCTCTTAAGAGAAGGAGCATGGCTCTAAAAAAGAGCCAGTAACTCAATGCTTCGGGCAGTGTGTACTCTGCCAATTGATACAGATCGGGCAATCAATCAAGGTGATGCTCAAAAACCTACCGACGAACCCATCATTCGAAGGCTAACCTTTTTAGTTGACTGGGACAGACTGGGCCTACATACCTCCACTCTTGAGGAGCTCCCTGGAAGGCCTCTTGCGGTTGGGGGGACCCGGGGGCCGTGAGAAGCTCTTGTCCAGTCGAGGCACAGTCTCCATCGGCCCGGATATGGTGACGGTTCCATCTACGGTATCCTGCCAGGGGCAACACACATGCAACAGGGGTCTAAATATCTGCTAGACCGTGGGACCGATTGGAGTGATTTCCAGAGCCGGTCCAATGCAGTGTGTGAACCACACATGACCGACTGTCTGGCACAGCACTACAGACATATACAACCTATAGATGGTTGATAGCAGGGACCAGACTGAAATGCCATGGAGGCTGCCAACTTTACAAAAGGATGGGCGGTAAAGTAAAGAGTGCCGCCATGAACGTACAATATGATAGAAAAACCACATACACGCAAGAGCATCGCAATGTAGTGTCATAGAACTGCAAGCAAATTTGAACGCATGTCACGTCACATGCCATACAAACATGTAGTGTGCTCTTTACTTCCGCCCATAGTTTGACACCAGTACAGTCAGGTCCCCCATGGCATGTGTACTGACGTCATTTGTAATAGATGCTGACCGACTGTTGAATTTACGTCTATGGCGTGCATAGTTAAGACAAAATGGAGCCCAAATATGATAAAGCTGATAACCAATCTAAATTACAAGCTTTAATTCCGTGACTTCATTCACAAAATTTCCTGAGGAAAAAACAATTGCCTGTTCACAGAGCGGCCATGCTGAAACAAAATGAAGCTCTAATCTTGCAACGTCACTGACTTGGTCAATGCACATGCATTCATTGCATAGTGTACAAACCTAGCAGGACCTTCTCAAAGGCATTCGACCATTGACTACTATCTTGCTAAGATCGAAAATTCAGGCCCACCAAATTTTTTGAAACAAGTCAATCTTTCCTTACCTCATGTTGTGGACTCATGTACTGGCTTTTCAGTTTCTTGGGCGGGGTGTCATCCTCCAAGGGTGGGGCACTTGGCCTCTGCATGAAGAGAAATTAACACACATACAAAACATTGCCAGCAGATTTTTTTTATTTTCATTGGGAAAAAGTGAAAATAAGGACGAGCCTGCCAACCAGCATGGTCATCAGTCAGTCAGTCAGTCAGTCAGTCTGTTAGCCGGGGAGGTAGTCAACCATCCAACCAAGCAGCTGGCTAGCTACCAGGGAAGCTATCCAGCCAGCTGGACAACCAACTACCCAGCCAGCCAACCAGCCAGACAGCAAACTAGCCAACTATCCTACAAGCCCATCAGCTAGTCAACTAGCCAACCGATCAGACAACCAGCCAGCAAACAAGCCAGCTTGAAAGCTTCACAACCAACTAGTCACCAACCAGCCAGCCAGCCAACAAGCCAGCTTGAAAGCTTCACAGCCAACTAGACACCCAACCAGCCAGCCAGCCAACAAGCCAGCTTGAATGCTTCACAGCCAACTAGACACCCAACCAGCCAGCCAGCCAGCCAACAAGCCAGCTTGAAAGCTTCACAGCCAACTAGTCACCCAACCAGCCAGCCAACAAGCCAGCTTGAAAGTTATACAGCCAACTAGACAGCCAGCCATACAGCCAACTAGACAGCCAGCCATACAGCCAACTAGACAGCCAGCCAAACAGCCAACTAGACAGCCAGCCAAACAGCCAACTAGACAGCCAGCCAAACAGCCAACTAGACAGCCAGCCATACGGCCTACCAGAGGACAAACCGGCTAACCAAACCAGCCTGCCTGCTGGCCATCCAACCAGCGAGCCCGTAAGCAACGTCTCCGGACAGTGTGCACTGACCTTCTTGGTCATCCGCCCGTTGCGCTTCCAGGACTTGCCGCCGCGCAGGTAAGACATGTCCAGGTCCTCCTCGGTGTGGTCGTAGCTGACGTCGGAGGGGGAGAGGAGGTCAGCGGAGTGCTCATGGATGGCCGACAGTCGGTTGTTGTGGCCGGGCGTGCCTCCGTTCTGCTGCTCGCCCTGCAGAAAGGCCAGGCTCTCGCGCTCCTTCTCCGACAGCTGGTTCATCTTGTTGTCAGCCAGCAGCTCCCGGATCAGCATGATCTGCTGGTCCTGCAAAAAACCAACAGCCCACAAACCAAAGCATAATGAGCTTCAAAACCACTTCGCGCCGAGACCTCCAGAGTCGGAGTCCCCGGCAGTGTTGCTAGTTGCTGGGCCCTCTGAATCCAGGCACCACTATTGGGCAAGCCACAAAGAAAGACTTTTTTCAGTCAACTACAAAAATATGTACAAAAGCCACAGACATCCCATTGTGCCAGGATTGACTTGCTTGTACAATTTACCCATTAGAATGTTACCCACAGTCTCTGTAAAAAAAAGTCCGGTCCGAACACGGCTGAACACTTTAATGCATGGTGTCAATGCAATTCCTTTTTTTATTTATTAAACTGTAAGAAGAAATTCAAATCATCCTTGCTGTCACAAGTATGAAGTACTGTACACGTATGTAACTTTTCCCCAACTCGCACATTTCAAAGTTTCCACCCTTCCCTAACCTTACCAGTTCCTCAGCCTTGGCCTCTGCCTTTGTCCTTCTCTTCATTTCCACATCCACTTGGTTCCTGCCAAAATATTAAAACAAAACAAATTATGATAATAATAATTATGTATACATGTACATGTATAGCGTTTTACATTACAAAATATAAATCACTAATCAAAATTTAAATGTTGCATTTAATTTTTAAACACGAAGTCTTATTGGTAAATAAAAAAATAAATGGAATAGATGGAAAAAAAACATGTGAAATGAATTTTGAAAGTTTGCTTTCTGGAAAGCAAATTTAAAAACTAATTGGCTTCAAACAAAGAAAAAAAATGACTGGTAATATGAAAACAATTTTGAACAGTTATAGCATTTGAAGAAAACTTTGACTGGTCCTGGTGTTCCTTGCTATTTTTCAATGGTTTGTTTTCCATTTTTTGGGTACAAGTACTGAAGTAGTGAAGTACTACAAGAAATGAGGACAAAGCCGTCAAGTAAAGACCTCACACTGACCTGGCATGTTTCAGCTTCAGGTCCATGCCATCTTTTTCGGCCGTCACCTTGGTGACAAACTCCTGGATGCGAAGTCGCTCCTGCGTGACTGTCAGCCATTGGCGTCGGCACGAATCCTGGTTCCGGGCAAACTTGAGAAACTCTGTCCCAAAAAAAGAGAGAGACGAAGAAGAAGGAATTACAATTAGATTAAACTTGTTTTTGAAACAAAATGAGAGAAAAATTGAATAACAAATGTGAAAAGAGATCAACGACAAGTTAATGATACTGAGTAAAAGTGAAATGTAGTGTAGGCTAATCCAAGTAACTTGGACCCGACAAGTCACCCTTTTAATTTTATAATCGAAATTCGAAATTCTGTAGACTAGTCACCCCGACTCACCCGACCCTCAAAATTTCAAATTTCGAGTAAAAAAGGGTGACTTGTCTGGTCCAAGTTACTCGGACTAAGTGTAGGCTAGGCTATTTCAGTATTTGTATTTCAAACTGAATTTTTGACTGAGGACAGGGCAATGCATTTTGACAAGGTGTAAAGGTCAGTGTGATTGTGTCTCAGTTTATAAACAAAATTAAAAACTAAAGAGTAAAGAACGTAAAACTAAAACTCAGTCAAACCATCGAGGTATGGTCAAACAGTCAAAGTAAAAAAAGGAATGCATGATGAGCCATTGCAATTTGCATTGGCTTAGGCGTAAAAAAAAAAATCCTGTGTTTCCGGTAACCCGACCGACCCATTTTTTGGGCGCTGTGGTCGAGTCGGCAGCTTTTTTTTTTTTTTTTTTTTTTTTTGATGTTTGTTTGTTTGTTTTTTAACGTTAAATTAGTCAAGTAGAAAATGAAAGAAGAAAATGAAAGCGAAATAAATGAATGTGCATAACAGAGATATTTCCATGAAATTTTTGCAATTCCCCAGCGCGGCGCTGATTTTGAACGGAATAGTTCTTGTATGGTGAGCCCAATAAACACCAACCGCTCCGCTAGCGGACACAGTTTTATGCCCTACGCAAGCCGAGTCGAGTACTGGTGCAGCTGCAAGTCATCCACGGAGCCAATAAGTTATAACAGAGCGCTTGATTGGTCCGCTTCTGTTGAGATGTTGCATTTGCACCAATAAAGCGCTTTGTATGGGACACATGGGATAGAAAAATACATGTGCCTGCGTAGTCTTGATTCAAGCCGTGGTTGCAGTTACCCGCACTCGGCTAGGTCTATTGTCTTGGGCAAGATAAGTGTTTCCGCGTATTTCCAATGGGGCGAAGACCTTGCCTTAGACAAAATATTTGGACACAGCCTTTGCATTGTTCATGGGAAGCTGTTCGTGTGCGCGTGCGCTGCGGGTCCGGTCAGACCGAGTATCTACAGAAACAACGTCTTGAACCAAGACTCGATGGACAAGTCTGGTTCCCGAATACTTATACCGAGGATTGGGCGTATGACCAAAGTAATGACATACACCAGACTAAAACACGCATGCACGCGTGCCTTGGCCGAACGTAGCCTCGTTGTTCGTCGCGCGTCCCGTCAAGAGACATGGCGCTAGTCTGCATTATAGCAGATATTTGCAGGTACAGGTACGAATAGTGTATGTTTGTAGTTATAAAACATGAACAACTTTTATTGATGTTGCAGATTCACATTCATGTGTGTATAAAAAAAATAAAAAAAATAAAAAAAAATCCCTACCTACCGACCCAACTTTTTTTGGCACATGTTATCGGAAACACAGGATTTTTTTTTTTTGGCCTTACCTGGTTCGCAGCCTTTGCTCAGCACGGACTGGAAGTGACAAATCTCGTCAAACGCTGACACTAATGACATCTTGTGACCACCACTCATGACTGGCGCAGTAAATCTCTCCTGAGAACAAATTTACAAATTTAACTGGAATAGAAGAGACGTTAAAAATAAAACTTACAATTACATTCAGAGTCAGAGAGGACGAGGAAGTGAGAACGAGTTTCGGTTTAAAACGCGAACGCGTCTGACGTTAGTGCACAACAAAGCAAGAGCATAATTTGCACATTTCTACGCCAGCTTAGGCTCGTAACCCTCTTTCAAACCCGTTACATGTAATCACGCCTGTAGACAGGATTTCTGGACTATGCATGTGTTAATTTACACATTCTATAGTGAAGAATTCTTAGCAAAATACTCTGAAATACTTACCAAGTGGCTAGTCCTCGTCCAAAAAAACTCCACTCGAACTGTGCACAACGGTTTTGATTTTGGAACCCGAATGCTCTTCCGGTTGAGCCGGCCAATCAGCGGCCACGTCGTGATCACGTGGGGTTGAGGGCGCACGCGATCCTCCGGAGGTTGCCGAAGTTTGCCGAACGAGGACCGCACTCTCATTCTGTTCGTCAATGGCCGCCATGCTGTCCGGAATAGCCAAGTCGTGCGTCTCGGCAGTTAGGGCCGCAAAACCGGCTTTCTCCGCCGGTCTTGCCAGCCAAACGTCTCGGATATGTGCGCCGGCAACGTATAGCTCAAGTAGGTGGCGGAGTCGGGGCGGTATTTGTGGTATTTGCACCTCAAAAATGCGTTGGCCGGTTTGCAATTTTGGAGGCCGGCAAATTCTCAAATTGTACGCTGGCAGTGCCGTGCTGTGCAGACGTATATGTAATGTACAGTGTATGCGCAGTGCCATTGATTGGTCCAAAAAGGAATTTGGGGGCGCGCCATGTTTTTCCCTCAGCGCAGACCAGCTCGTCTCGTCATATTTTTCATTTTGTAGATTAATCAAATAAGTAACATAGTCGTTGTTTCCTTCGTGTGAATGATGATGAATTTGTTTACTATGTTTCGTTTTACTTTTAGACTTGGGTTTTTTTTTAAAGTTAAATAACTGGTTTGCATGTCCAAAGAAATGTGTAGAATTCAGATAAAGCGGCCTAATCAGGTAATGATGTTCTGGTCTTAATCTGATCAAGAGCACTGGTAAAGTGGTATGGACATTTTTCAGTACAATTTGAATTTGGGCTTACAAGTTGTAGGCCTAGCCCATGCTGTGCCCATTTTACATTGTTGAAAACTTTTTGTCAGTCTATTTTTACTTTGTTTTATTTGTATCATCAAAATTCTAATGAGGATTAGCTTTAAAAAGTTCTCTCAAGTTTGAATTAATTGTTTGAAACGAATGATATAATATTGTTTGCCATTAATTGTTGATGATATTCATAACTTCCATAAGAATATGAAATGCTATCTCTCAATTAGTCAATAGTCAATAAGAATTCATACTTTTTTAGGGTCTTTTTTGGCTTTAACTTAGTTTAACTAAGTTGATTTGGAATTGTATAGTTTGATGGCTTTTTGTGCACATTCACATCCCATAACTAGAGCCAAGGTTTGATTATCATTATCTCATCTATTAAAAGAAAGTCAGGGTCTCAGAGACTACAGTATGTTTGTTCCAAATGCCCTTCAAAAAACTTGGGACAATCAATGCAATAGTTAGGTCTTAATTGAAAACTCAAAAAAGTGTGCAATAAAGGTGGGAGTTTTTCTATAAAGTATAATTCAACATGTACAAGTAGATGTTATATTTTTCTTCCTCGCAGTCATAGTCACAGATTCTGCTTGCATACTTCTTGAGAAAAAATATTGTTTCTGAATAAGTATCGAGCCTTGAATATGCCTATACAAAAATAAATCAGGGGTGTGTCCTGTAAGAACTTGGCTTTTTAGCTGATTGCAGCTTTTTTTTCTGATTGTATTTTTACTCTGAATCTCAGCTTTTTGTATACTAGTGCTGGGCGACTTTGGATTTTTCAAAGTCGACAAGTCGTTGGCCCCAAAGTCGCGGAAAGTCGACTTGTCGACTTTCCGCGCTGTACAGTACATACGTGTACTACACTATACATGTACATGCACTGTATACAAAAGTGTATGTAGTGTATGGTACATGTAATAGCAAGCGTACCGATCGCACGATCGGGCCAAGTAACATTTTGACAGTTGCATAATTGAAATAATCAAAGTCCTTGCCCAGAACGAGCCAATTATATGTAGATATTGTTCGAATTGTTACGATTATTATTCCGAAAAAGCGGAGCTTTTTGCGTCTGCCGAGCGCACGCGATCCACGAGCACAGAATGATTGTATCCTGCACCGCTAGCGCTACGCTAGTATTATAGTATAGCGGCAATACATTTACATGTACATGTACTGTACATGTAGTACTGCACACAGCTACGGCCCAGTTCGCTGGTAAACATTCGCCCATGCGTCCATGCGTATAGGAATAGGATCGCCGGGTACCATTGAGGATAGAGAAAGCATGCCGCACGTGCGTTGTAAACAGCGACTTTCCAGTCTTCGCACTACGATCCTGTTCCCGATTTTGTATTCCGAGATTTGAACAAAGATCGTCTTTTACTAGGCTTAATGGAAACAACTTCGAATTTTAATTAAATCTTGGGTTTTACTTTTTTCACGGGCAGGGAAATAGATTAACGATCGGATAAGGTAGGCTACATGCCCAAACACGCAGGGTGGACTAGTCCGAGTAACTTGGACCCTTACAGTCGCCCTTTAAAAACAAATTGAGGTTTCGGGCGAAACCTCAAATTTTTTTTAAGACTAAGGCTGGACCAGTAAAAGTTGTACAGTATTTTTTTTTTCGTGGTCCGATCTTCCTTCCTCAACGGTCCGTTTTGGTTACGGACCGAGTTGACATGAAACCCCCAGGTTCCTAAACTGCTAAAGCCTTTACGGTCGTACCGTGAAATCCAGAATTCGATAATTACTTGGAGGAAATAATTTTGGAAAATGTACTTGTACTACGGAAGTAACTTATCCTCGCAAAAAATGTACAGAGTGGTCACTGGTGTACATGTACATGAGGGGGTTTTTTCCGGAATTTTTCAGCGTCGGCCTAAAGTTACGATGCTCTGCGGTTTGACCGTGTTGTTGTCAGTGACTTCGGCCGTGGCGCACGGCCAGAAAACTGCTGCTGCACGCCGGATCATGTCGGTCATTTCCCTCCGTACTCGATACTTCTACGAAGTAATTTCTTTATCTTACACAACTTTTCGAACAAAAATGACCCTTATTTCTTCTAATCAAATAACACATGGATCTTTACATAATATACCGGTAGGTGGGTTTTCCCCCAGGATTTTTTTTGTGTGTGTATTAATTAATTTAATGGCCTTGATAGAATCACCAATATCGTGGGAACAGTCGTGGGGACAGTCGACAATAACGGACATTATACTTTTTGGGAGTGCTGCTCCTTATTTTCATTTTCGGTACGAAAGAGAAAATCTCCACAAGAAAACTGTGAATGAATAGTTACACTTATTAAATTAACAGATATTTTCAATTTGCCACACGTTTTCTTTGCGCGAAGCGCAGTGGACTTCGAGCCAAAAGCCCCATACTTTCTCCAAGATCCTGGGGTGAACCCTGATAATGATGACGATAATTTAGAATTATAATGAATCACAGCTTTTAGCAAACTCAAAATGCCATTGAAAGGCTTAAGTGATTTAAGATTATTGAGAAATTGCCTAAACAAGTTGCCTAAAATGCCTATAGCGTCTGACAATCCTATATTTTCAAAATAACTTCCTTGACCTCTTTGCTTTAAATAAAATTATGAAACAAAACTGCTTTGTGCCAAAAGTAAATTAAGCCGAGTATCATGATTTGGAGAGTTTTCTATTTTCCTTTTTTTTCCAGTATTATTTTATTCTATACATATTAAATGAATCCACCACAAAGCGATGTCAATCTGGTGCAGGCTAGGGATGCTTGGCAATCTTCCCTGCTGCGCCTTTTTCATTCTCCCAGATACTGCTACAAGATAAGAAGATCTGGTCTGATCCCACGCACGTGGAAAAGTTCATCGAACTTAAGGTGGTTGGTTATCCAATTTCAAGCACGTGAGCCATGGGTAAACTGAAATGCCTGATGAATATACATTATCACATAATGTCGGCATGGCAACGGTGGGCAGATTGGACGGCGTAGCGGTACAGTACATATGCATGACTCTGCTCCCCTAAAATTATAATGGATCAGCCCAATACCGCTCGATGTGTATGTACACTGAGCAGCGTTGGGAGTAAGATTTCGTGGCTTCAAAGTCGTTCGTTGAGTTTCGTGCCAAAGAGTTTCGCAGCATCGACTTTGATTTCGTGTTTCGTAGAGGCGGCGTGATACCGTAAAGTCGTTCTCCACGAAAGTCGACATGATACCGCAAAGTCGTTGCTACGAAAGTCGGCGTGATACCTCAAAGTCGACCTCGGCCGACTTGTCGACTTTCGTAAAAACGAAAGTCGGTATTTCGAAGTCGCTTCAAAGTCGCGAAATGTCGACTTGTCGACCTTTTGTCCCAGCGTTATTGTATACCTGCTCTGTATAAAAGTATAGGCCTAAAAGATTTTTTCGCAGGCTGGTTTCTGCTTTTTGTGTGTGCAGTCACTCACTCCATTGATAGATAGAATAAGTTCCCCAGATTTTTACAAGGAAATATAAACAACCAATTAAAATGGCAAAGTCAATTTGTCGATACAGGAATTTCAAACCCTTGTCTCTGGTTAATCTTGCCAGCGCTGGCACATGGAATCCATTCATATTTCCTTTGCTTTTTTGAATGTTCATATATTTTAGAATAATTATTTTCCACAATATTGCAATCTGCTTACTGACTTGAATGACCAAAAAGTAAATCAAACAAATCTTTAGGGTCTGACATTTGGTTCTTCTCAAAGACAGGATGCCTTTTTTTCTAACGGTTTCTGCCTTTGAACAAGATCCTGATAGGATTGAAACAGGACCTCTACATTTTTTTCTTCAGAATTTCATTTTTTCACATTCAAGATTTCCTGTTTCCTAGACTTAGATTTGTGTACATGAGGCTACAATCTATCAGAAATGTTCATTTACATTGCTGTAGAGAAGGTCATTGATTTTAAGTGTTTTGAAGTATTGATCCCAGCAGGACCTTTCTCAGTGGGATTTTTATTTTAGTCAATAAGCAGTTTGCAACATTCTATTGTTTTCTCTCATTTTCTTCTTCTAATTTTGTATTCTGGCCCTTTCTTAACCTCAGGGAGGAACTATGTAGCCGAAGCCCAAACGCAGGCCAAGACTGGTTCCACTGGCAAGATTGTGGCCGTCATTGGTGCTGTTGTGGACGTGCAGTTTGAAGAGGGCCTCCCACCCATTCTCAATGCCCTGGAGGTGCAGGGTCGCACCTCCAGGCTTGTGCTGGAGGTTGCTCAGCATCTTGGTAAGGGGGCGTGCATGGGAGGCCGAACGGCAGACATGGAATCTTTGTTTAGATTCTCAGTGATAGATGTGAAATTTGAATACTCTGTCGTTCATCTGAAACCTCTGAAATGAAAAGTTTGATTGATTGATTAAATTAAGTTGATTAAAAAATTAAATTTTATAGCATTCAAAAACATTAAAAGCTTAAAGGCATTAAAAATAAATTAATTACCAATATGTTCATCATTATTTAGAATGCATTTGATGAAGTGACTGTTTGCCAAAAGTCGGGAGTTTTTAATTTGAGTCACCTACTTGCAAGTGGCATGACATTTCTCAATTTTCCCAACTTATCTCAGCGACAAACCGCACATTCCCTGACTTGTTTCCTGAAGCCTTTGTTCAAAGACACATCCACTACTATATTCATGGTGGCTGTGTAATAGCCAAAGGTAGACCAATCTGGACTTACTCCACCCCTGTGCCTCTGTTGAGTGGGGCATAGGAACTAAATCTAGTCCTACATTCCTACATGAGATCACCCTTCACAGCCTCCTTAGAGAATAAATTTTTTGTTTCTAAAAGATGGTAGGATTCTAGACTCGTACTGTATTCACAAATCTTGAGTCCAAGTCGCGCCATCTTGAGTCATCCTGGTTGAGTCTGAGTCATTAGTCACCTTTAAATGTAGATTACATTTCCCAATTTTTGACAGTTTTTGTTTTCAAATCACATTTACTAGTAATGGACCTATATGTCAGATTGAATAGCAAAGTAAACAGTTGGGTAATATTATTAGAATTTTTTTTTTAGAAGGCATCAATACAAGTCTGTAAAAGTCGGGAACTGTAGTCTTCTTTGGGGTGCAAGAGTGTCACAAAGATAAGTCATGTGTTCAGGGTTGGATTTCACGAAGCCTTGGGATGCATTCTAAATCAACTTACCTATTATGAGTTGTGATAGGCTGTATGGTTTCTGTGCATCGCTCATTGTCTTGTGATTGATCGCAAGTTACGATGAGTTTGATGAAATCAACTGCAGGTCAGAGACAGTAGGTCTGAGTCGTACAAGTTCTGATTCTAGAACCTCCACTTGTTTCCCATTCACTAGGTGAAAACACATGCCGTACCATTGCCATGGACGGTACCGAGGGTCTGGTGCGCGGCGACAGGTGTCTGGACATTGGCTCCCCCATCAGGATCCCCGTGGGGCCTGAGACCCTGGGCCGCATCATCAACGTCATCGGTGAGCCCATCGACGAGAGAGGTCCCATCCCGACAGACAGGTAGGCAGACCGTTCGGGAACCAGGCAGATTTCTTAGCCAACAAGACTGTTGGGGCTAACCACAGACCAGCGACCTATTTCATACAGCTGCTTAAGCAAAAAGCAAATTTGCTTGATATGAAAAATTGGCAAAGAAAACTTTGACTCGACCTGGACTTGAACCAGTGCTCTTCCATCTGAGCTATCCAGCCCTTAGATGGTGGCCTCCCAAATAGTCAACTAGTCTTTGTCAGTTTTTCCTTGGTTTGTTTGACTAAAACTTGTTTGAGCACAAAAATGTTATGACTCACTTTTCATGCTTAGCAGATTCTCTTGCTCAAGCGGCTCTATGAGAATTGCCATGTGTTGGGATTTCTCAAAACCCCCATTTCTATATGTGTGTGTCACTTTCCATAAAACCTACCAGTACATGTAATGCCGTTCATAGTAAGTGACCATTTTGCAGTCAGTAACAAGCTTAGTTGTAGAAATAAATTGATTAACATCAGGGGATGCCTCAGCATCAACTCATGGAAGTCACCATTTTGGAAAACCACGGGCATTGATACTATCCATGGGCAAAGTTGAACCCCACTTCACTTGTATACAAACGCAGGCTAGTGGGGTTCCCCGTGGCATCATGGTGCCCTGGTGTCAATTTCTATAGGCACTCCCCGTTGGCAGGGCATCGATATTTGTGCATAATTCACCTTTCGCAGGAGAGCCGCCATTCACCAAGAGGCCCCCGAGTTCGTGGAGATGAACGTGGCCCAGGAAATCCTGGTCACAGGCATCAAGGTGGTGGACCTTCTGGCCCCCTACGCTAAGGGAGGAAAGATCGGTGAGTCAGTGAAGTGGTCAAATGGGCAGAAATCCTAAATCCATGGGGAAGCCCATTTGCCTAGGAGCCTGCCTTAGACCTTAGCAATCCTTTAGTGTATGTACTTTTATGCATGAAACCCACTGCCTTCGTGCTGCGCATTTTGTTCTCCACGACTTTTTTTGCGATTGCCTTGATGCCCTTCAAAAATGTAAACATTGCCTTGATGCCCTTCAAAAATGTAAACATTGCCTTGATGCCCTTCAAAAATGTAAACATTGCCTTGATGCCCTTCAAAAATGTAAACATTGCCTTGATGCCCTTCAAAAATAAAAAATAAATGCCTTGATGCCCTTAATTTGGATAAAATTTTAAGTCTAAAACTGCAGTGCCCTTTTTTACCTCGATTTCCTACCCTGCCGTTTCACCCTGTGGTTAAGATTCTCCAATGCCACAACTGTTTCATGTTGAAGTAAACCAAAGGAAGTATTCAGTTCACTTACAAGCGATGCTCAGTACACAAACCCATCTAACAGTTATAGGACAAGAACATTTGCGTGTGTGAACTTATTGAGGCAAGTACAATTGGATTTTCCTTCTGATGTACAGGTCTGTTTGGTGGTGCTGGTGTGGGCAAGACTGTACTTATCATGGAGCTGATCAACAACGTCGCCAAGGCCCACGGTGGTTACTCCGTCTTCGCCGGCGTCGGCGAGCGCACCCGTGAGGGCAACGATCTGTACCACGAGATGATAGAGGGCGGTGTCATCAGCCTCAAGGACGACACCTCCAAGGTGCGTTTCAAATGCTGCCACGGGGCTTACCTTTAAGTCCTAGTCTTATGGAAATTCTCCAAAATAACTTGCATTGCAATGCTTCAATTTTTGCCTTATGAATTGAAATAGGTTTGCAAAACTCAAAATTGTAATTAAGTTGATATTGTATGCTCTGTGCGATGCCCTATTGCCAGTGCACAGCACTCAATGAATAGCATTGAGCATAGTCATAGAGCGCCAAGTACACATCATATAGTGAACACCCTCATTGAATTACAGCCTCTCTAATGTAACAGAAATCATTAAAATATTTGCTTTCATTAGGTATGCATTGTTGGTCATTGTTAGTAAACCGTGTACTGCACTTATGGTGATGTTGTGCGTATGTTTTTTCTACCACTAGGTGGCGCTTGTGTACGGTCAGATGAACGAGCCCCCAGGTGCCCGTGCCCGTGTGGCTCTGACCGGTCTGACCGTTGCTGAGTACTTCCGTGACCAGGAGGGTCAGGACGTGCTGCTCTTCATCGACAACATCTTCCGCTTCACCCAGGCCGGTTCAGAGGTGAGGAGCCAGGAGGCATTCCCTCGCTCAACCAACCGCTCACCTCAAATCCACTTCCCTTCAAGCGTAAACTGAAATTTTATAGAGCTGCTTCAGTCCAGTCATTTGTATTTACCATAATCCTACTTAATTCTATTCTATTCTACAGCATCACCAATCAGGGTCTTCCCCCCTTCCCATGAAATACACACCTTTATTTATTTCATCATGTCTTTTTTAGAAGGGCAGAGTGGTTTTGTGTGCAGAAAGGGTTTTTCTTGACATAGGGTAGGGATCTAACCTAATACAATTGACCGATTGTGCCCTACAGGTTACGTGACCTATAGAGTGTGTATCAAACAATAAAAAAAAACATGGCGGCCCCATATAAAGTGCCACTGTTGTGAACTACATGATGTTTTTTGCAGTTTATTCAATGAAGGCTTTTCTTTCTCAAAGTCTGTGAAGAATATTCCGGAGTTTGAACCCGAGACCATACCAGAATACACACTATCACTATAACAGTATAAGTCATGTGATGATATCTCGCAATCAGTCTATTGTTAGCATTAGCACCAGTGCCACAAAGATCAGGACCCTATTTTGTGCACTTGCCCATTAGACAGGTACAGTGGTACTGTACATAATCAACAGCCCCCGGCCCTCGCAATAGGATCATAGCATCAGCGCAATAGCCATCTCAAGGAGCCTCTGATATAAGGCATGCTTGTGCTCTCAGTGCAGGAGTGTGTAAGAAGCAGAGGTAAAGGAAACGCCCCCTGGACTGGCTCCACATGTCTACTGCCCTCACCCATGCAGTATACAAACTAAACCTGGTCCTACATGCCGCCTTACTCTCAGCAGAACACTGTGGAGGAAATTCTTAATGCACATTTTCTATGGGGATTTGAATCGTTATTATGCCATGATGTAGGCTTGTAATAATATGGCAATATCTGCACACTTCCTGGTTGCCTTTGACTCCCACATTCATTTTTACACGTACTTGTGTTTCATTCACTCATTGCATGTCTCACCTTGGGCGAGACCCCAATTAATGCCTACAGCTATTCGTGTGCACATTTGTACGGCTGCCTATCATCCAGTAGGGTAAGATAGCCACAGTCTCAGCCATGATTTCAGACCCAGCCTGAGAAGTATTTACACTAGAGTGTAACTGGTACCCCGGCATCTCTTTCATTTCCACTGTGTTCCCCCTAGGTGTCTGCCCTGCTGGGTCGTATCCCGTCTGCTGTGGGTTACCAGCCGACCCTGGCCACTGACATGGGTACTATGCAGGAGAGAATCACCACCACCAAGAAGGGTTCCATCACCTCTGTCCAGGTAAGGGATGCTCAGAACAAAATGCAAGTCTCAAAAAAAAAGTACAGGGCCTGATTTAGGCCCAGCACATCAGATGGGTTCAGATCCCAATCCAAACAAATTTACTAACCTATTGTGATCAATTGAATTTTCTTAGTGAGACTTCCCTTTCCATTGTTTGAAAATGATTTGTGATTGTTGGAATCCTCCAAAGGACTGATTAGGTTTGATGATTACGTGGGTAAGTCCATGCCAGAGTACAGGAGTTTGCAGCCTTGGATCCCACTGACCATACAGGGCTGTACTTCAACATTGGCAAGGTCAAACCCTCACTGAATCCCCCTTTGTATCAAGACATGCTCGTGTCTTATTCCCTATGCACTGAGTGTGTAAGAAGCAAAGGCAGAGCAAACGGGATCGGCTCCACATGTCCACCGCCCTCCCATGTGGTGTACAAACTAAATCTGATCCTACAGACATTTCATGTATCTGAATTCATATCCGCACTATAAACCCTAGATCCTTGGTGCCAACTAATGACTTTAGACGAGGTTGTACTAATGGGATCAAAATCTCAGGGCCATTTTTATTTTTTTTAGAATGAAATACCAGCAGTCAAATTTCATTTTGATGTGATTTACATCAGCAAACGACTTCCATTTAGACCCCAGGCTACCGATAAGCTACCTCAAATTTTCCTCAGAAGGCAAGACTCACTCCTGAAGTTAAAGTAATGCAAGTTGTAAGCTGGGGTACTCTTGAAAGAATGTAAATGGCCTGGCAAGTCCAAGCAAGACAATTCTCTCAAAGGCACGGGAGGATGGCAACTGCAGCCCTCGACATTTTCAAGATTTGCGTTTTGAAGTCAGTGAAGCTGTTAGTGACCTTTTTGAAGGGTATATCACTGTGTTAATCTTACT
This sequence comes from Luidia sarsii, assembly GCA_949987565.1. Taxonomy (NCBI): domain Eukaryota; kingdom Metazoa; phylum Echinodermata; class Asteroidea; order Paxillosida; family Luidiidae; genus Luidia; species Luidia sarsii. Next base: position 11,155,910 of record OX465109.1, on the reverse strand, counting down.
GTATTTCTTGTACCTGCCCCCCTCGTCCCCCTTCCTCCATCTCCCCCTCTAGGCTATCTATGTGCCCGCCGACGATTTGACCGATCCTGCCCCAGCCACCACCTTTGCTCACTTGGACGCCACCACTGTGCTGTCCCGTGGCATCGCCGAGCTGGGCATCTACCCGGCCGTGGATCCCCTGGACTCCACCTCGCGTATCATGGACCCCAACGTGGTGGGAGAGGAGCACTACGGCGTGGCCAGAGGCGTCCAGAAGATCCTTCAGGTAACTGAGAGGGCCAGGGGAGAGAGAGGGAGAGAGATGAAATGGGAGAGGGGAGGGAAGAGAAGGAAAGAGAGATATAGAAAGATGGGTGGAAAGAGAGAGGGGGTGAGAACAGTCTGCAAGTGATTATGATTTGCTGTGTCGGGCATTTAGAGCCCCTGACACTTTGACCTGCCAGGATATTTCTTGATGGCAGAATGGCCATTCACAAAGCAGCAGGTCCTTTGTCAGAGGCAGGTTAACCAATGCTGCACTTGAGAACAGATTGGGATCACAACATTCCTCCTTGGGAAGGCCCCCTACCTAAGGGCTGGACAGCTCAGGTTAAACTGTTAGCACTGGCACATCAAGCTGGAAGTCTTGGGTTCAGATCCCAATGGACAAATTTACTTGCCTATTGTGATCACTTAGAATTTCTTAGCCAGACTTCCCTTTCCATAATTTGTTTAAAAGTTTGGCCAAAGTTTGTGCTTGTTTGGTTCTTCCAATTGACTGATTAGGTTTGATGATTAAGTGGGTAAGTCTATGCCAGAATAGAGGAGTTTGCAGCCTTGGATCCCACCAGCCATACAGGGCTGTACCACACATTGGCAAGGTCAAACCCTCACTGAATCCCCCTTTGTATCAAGACATGCTCGTGTCTTATTCCCTATGCACTGAGTGTGTAAGAAGCAAAGGCAGAGCAAACGGGATCGGCTCCACATGTCCACCGCCCTCCCATGTGGTGTACAAACTAAATCTGATCCTACAGACATTTCATGTATCTGAATTCATATCAGCACAATCGACACTAGATCCTTGGTGCCAACTAATTACTTAAGATGATGTTGTGCTAATGGTTGTGTGTGTTTCTTCCATCCAGGACTATCGCTCACTGCAGGACATCATCGCTATCCTGGGTATGGACGAGTTGACAGAGGACGACAAGCTGACGGTGTCCCGCGCCCGTAAGATCAGCCGTTTCCTGTCGCAGCCCTTCCAGGTGGCCGAGGTCTTCACCGGCTCCCCGGGCAAGCTGGTGCCCATCGCTGACACCATCAAGGGCTTCAAGGCCATCCTCAACGGTAAGGACAGGAGCGATGCAGTGTAGTGTAGATGTGTACGATACAGTGTAGAAGGGTATGATTGGGTACAATAGCTTCTGCTTGGTAGAAGTGTTGTTGCTCCTTTTGTGCAATTGAAAAAGCAAATGTTACCCAAGAAGCTCTACAAGATATTGACATCGTCTTTCTTTCTTTTCTCTATTGTTCTGTCCACAGGAGAGTACGATCACCTCCCCGAGATTGCCTTCTACATGGTGGGCGACATCACAGAGGTCATTGAGAAGGCAGACAAGCTGGCCGAAGACCAACAGTAGAGGGCCCCCTCTGTCTCCTTCCCCACCCCTCAGCGAGGGCTCCGTTTTTGTGGATCAGGCTCATAGAAGCAAGCGATAAATTATATATAAAAGGTCCTTCGAAGCCAGGTCAGGTTAAGATTGTGTTATTAACAAAGAGTTTGTGATTTTTTGAATGCAAAAAATAGAAGAATTTGGTTTTGTTTTCCATTTGGGGTTTGTAGGCAACGCGGAGATTTGAATGACTTTGCTCGGAGGCCGTGGAAGCGGTTGTGATGTGATTTTTGTTTCCTTTCGAGAGAGAAAAAAAGAGACATTTTGGTTTGATACTAGATAGCAACCAACCGGTAGTCTGAAAAACCCTGCAGGGTCAGATAGCACCTACATTAAAGATTAGTTGGATACGGGTTGAAAGCATCAGGCAGACTTGGTAGGGACCAGTGTCAAGGACATTTTGAAGCACAACCCCCGAACAATTGCTTTTGCGGCATATTCCATCACCAACTGAGTACTTGATGCAACATTTGCTCGGAGTCTAGGCAAGGACTTGCTCCCAATGTCTCAAGGGCTTCTCTGCTGTAGAAAATTCGAGCACTGTGGCTGCTGTATGAAGTTGGCTCCTGTCCACGTGACATACAGTAAGTGCTTGTGATGTGACCATGCATTTTTTGTCACATTCCTCTTCAAGCAAAATTGATTATTGTCTCCGAGATGCTTGGTTTTTCTTGTTCTTCTTTATACTGAGCATTTATCCAATTTCCATAAAAAATTATTTCGGAAAATTTCATCATCATCAACCTTTCCCCTAGCGTTCTGATGCTTTTGACTGCCAACGAAATAAAATGTACACATTATTGAGCCGCAGCCCGAATATAAATTACAATATTCTCCCCCGGCCAACTTAGTCGCATCACGTTTGTATTAAAGTTCCACTTAAAAAACACCAAATTTGAATTGAGTAACCCTGGAAGTGTTGAATGTTGCAGTAATAAATGAAATTGATATAAGGAGAAAAAAAATGGTTGAGTGGTCTCTGTTTGTGTGCTATATATTATAATATTCTGAAGAATGCAGTTACTCCAGATTACTGAAAAGGGTTTGAGAGAATTCAAAAACATTAGCGATTATATTTGTGATGAAGCTGTATTTTTGTATGTTGCGAATTTGATATTCAATTGAACTGGGCTGTGGTTATATTTGTTTCCTAATTTAGAGTATTAGGTTTGAATGTAATTAGTTCATACAGAAAACATGTAACTACACGTTGGAAATTTTATTTGGACATTATTTCCTGACAATTCTTGAAATAATAATTACATGTAAAACAAAAATATATTTGGAATCAGTTTGTGGATGGCCTGACAACAGACATCATCGATTTTAAGAAAAGCTGCGTAAGTTACACAACGTAAATATATTGCATAAGTCTTGTGCCACAAACTTTTCAGCAATATTATTTTAGAAAAGCCAACAAAATGTTGCATTAGCAATATTTGAAGTTTAGTGAAATCGGCAGCTGGAGTCGCAGGCTTGAATCCTACTGTCAAGTAAAACCATAGAGCTCTATAAATAAACTAGAGTGCGCACTCCTGTATCAACGCGCTGTAGGAAGGTGTGCCGACAGGGACGCGCATCTGCCATTACCAAAAAGGTCAACTTCAGCTCGAAGTGCCCGGATATCAGTAGCAATCGCGCGTAATATGAATGGGGAAAGGTATAGCCGAAAGGTTGTGAATGCAGAAACTAAAATGTTATAGAAATGGTTTTAGTAATGAAAGGAAAGGCCATCAATACCTCAAGGGATTTTCGAGTTTTAATGTCCTACTTTCTTTTGTAAAAATTGGGATTAGATTGCCGTGGTTTGCCCATAGAGATCCATGGATTTGCACTTGGTGTCGCAGTCCCCTTGTCAGCACGTGTCATGCGATGAGTGCACACTCTGGTTTATTTATAGAGCAAAACTTATACAAATGTGATGAATAATTTCAACAGAGAACTCAGAATAACAATGCGCATAAAATCCTTCCAAGTACCGATAGTCATTTAATAATCACATGTAAATGACAATGCCAAGGTTTCCCCAGCATAAGCACTATAAAATAGAAATAATTATATCGTCTGCAGGAAGTATCCGGAATACAAAATATCAATACAATTTAATAATATTTACAATTATGTACAAAAAGTAATTATACACAAATTGTTGCAAACTGCTTACTGACTAAATTATCAAATCAAAAATGTCAAGTTGGCTGAAATTTTGATACAAACTAACAAGGACCTTTCTCAAAGGCATGTCTGGTAGTCTGCCTTTGAGAAAGGTAAATGTATTTCGAAGATCAAAATGTTACCAACAGTCCCAACTGCACTGGTTTTAGTTTTTGAAGTTTGTTTATTCTTGTTGGCTTATTCACACTTGGAGCTATCCAGCCCTTAGATGATGGCCTTCCCAAATAGTCAACCAGTCTTTGCCGGGGTGGGTGCGCCAGTCGGAAGCAATTCAACCATTAACTGCTGTATATCTCCAAGGATCACACCCCCACTTTCATTCAGATGGAAACGGAGGATCGCACAAAGTGGATGCAGCTTTTTCAATTCAAGTGAAACAAATAAAGGAAAAACTGATGGGGAACTAATTTTAGCAAGGAGTTTGAAACCAATGACAAAACACTATACAAAAATATGTGGCGGTCATGGGCACTGGAAAGTGGCCTGGCATGACGTGGTCAAAGGTAGGGGGTACACCATTTGCGAAGGTCAAAGAATCGCTATCGTTCAGTATTTTTCTTGGCTTCGAGCCGGTGAGTTTGGTCAGCAAGTCATCCTCCCAATTAATCCTCCTCGGTGAAGTGATCACTACAAATCACGTTTCGACTTGTTATGTTTTCCCTAGGCGGTGTTAGTTGCGGTCTAAACTTTGTAGTGCCATCTCGTGGTGATTTTGCTAGTTTCGCCATTGTTCAGGCTTGCTACGGTTTCCAGTCCGTTTTTTGATGCCGTTCCATTCTTTTTGAGACAACTCTGTGTCAGAGACCCTCGTACCAGATGAGCACCTGTCAGTTGTAGATTCCAGTTATACTCGTGTTTGTGATTATTGTTCGCTGCTGTGCTGGCATGCCTCACAGCCAATGCAGTCGCTGGACAGACTGTGAAATGCACCCACTTCCTTCAACGCAAATTGCATGCCAACCTGGAATATTTGTGCGCTTCACTTACAAACTTCCCGATGAGCAAGCAATTTCTCAAATTTGGAACGTCCAGAAATTGGGCACTTTGCTAATGGTGTACCCTCATTTTACGGCAGCATTACGGTTCCACATCACATAGGTTAAATTTGATTAAAAACCCACATTAGTTCAATTTGATTCAATTTATCTCATTGAGCAAACCACACAAGTCCTCAGGCTGTTGGGAGTACAATCACCTGACCAGATGTTGACGGTCGGCTATCAATTTTCCACCTGAGAAAAAAAAAATCAAGCCCCAAAAAAGTTCACGGTTAGCGGTGACACCACGTAACAAGAAGTAGATACAAAAACACAGTTGCAAACTGCTCACTGACTTAATGACCCGCAGTACATAAATGACAAAAGTTAGAGGGACTGACGTATCGATCCTAGCGGGACCTTTTTTCAAAGGCCTTTAAGAAAGACCTTTGAGAAAGGTCCTGCTAGGATCGAAATGTCAGGCCCTCTAACATATTGTTTGAGACAGAGTGTGGCTCTGAAAAGAGACAGTAACTATTATATGCCTTAGAACCACTGAACTCCTCAACTAAACGCATTATATTATGTAACCAACTCATTCTGTTTGCTGAGTTGACCATTTTCTTCGTTGTATACGTTTTACTTACTGGAAAGAAACATTCACAGCAGGCAAAACAGTTTTACGTATATGTGACCCGGCACAGCGACATGAGGAATATCCCACCAAAACATTTTTCGAGTAAACAACGCCTAAAGTCAAAGTATCTTCTCAATTCGATTAAAAATCAATTTTCTTTGTTTTTGTATTTTCGGAAAGTTAATGTATTAGAGGAAAATTGGATATCATTTGAAAGCTAATGGAACACTCTTTCACATTATTAGAAAATCTAAAAGTCTCAAAAGTGGGGTTATTTCTCATTATGATGTGCCGGGTCACATATGGCTTGTCACTTGCACCTTTCTCCGGATTGCATTGTGGCTCACAAAGTTGCCAGAGACCTCGAGACCCGGAGCCACATTAAGTAAAACATCTTTTTATTATTTTTATTTTTTTAATTTGTGGCTTGGCCTGTAATTTTTCAGTGCTGCTAGTCCTTGCATAAGGGTTGGTGGCCCCCAAATTGTATGATATATTTTCTAAACCTTTTTTTATCTAAAAATCATTTAAAGGGGAACGCAACCCAAAATACGAAGTTTGCTTATCTGACGGGTGTCAAAAACAACCTACAATTACCTATGAGCCACTGGCGTACGTTTTTCATTAAGAGAACAAATTCATGGATTTTTAGAGCCTCCAGTGGTTGATTTTGCGTGCCGGTGCGTCGCCATCTTTACAAAGGTGCCGCCGCCGATTGCGGGGGGATGTGACGTTTTTGCTGAGATGGCAATAGCGTTTGAAAATCGTACGTGAGTGGCTCATGGGTAATTATAGGTTGTTTTTAACACCCAATCAGAATAAAGCAAACTTCATATTTTGGGCGACTTTCCCCTTTCCTTAAAGGGTACCTGAAATAGAAAATTCTATTATCGAGAAAACTATTGTAAGACTTAATTTAACTAAACCAGTTCACTAACTCAACACTTTTAATGTCTACCCCGTAAATAGCGACCGTAAAAGGAAAACAAAATCTTAAGCGCGCCCCGCCCACAAAAAATACCTCTTTTGTGCGCGGGCCAAAGCTCGTGCCGATGACGTCATCGGCAGCGCAATGTTGCATTATAAACTGCACAAATACACGTATAGTATACGCGTGCGGACTGCGGACACACATCCACAAGAAAAACATGGCACACACATAGCAATTTTTCGGGTTGAAAAGTGGGGGGCAGTTTTCTGTCGAAAATCTTGTCGTTTTCTCAAAAATATGATTACTATATTTAAAAAACAAACTGACACATTGAAGTTCATACCCTCTCTGATCGATTACACATCATATTCCTTTCTATTTCAGGTACATATTAAGTATCTTCAGCCTAAGGCCCCCTAGTTCATCAGACCTTTCTAAACAAGAGATAAAGAATCAGATTTGGCAGAAAAATGACAAACGTCTTTGTCTTACTTGGGCGGGGGGGATGGGAGGGGTAGGACTCCCTCAATGTCCAGATCCTCATCCTCCTCTTCATCATTGCCGATAATCTGAGAAGCTGCAGAAAGAAAAAACAACAACCAGAGGTTAAATGAGACTTTAGGCTTTGCATGGTGGGTGAAACAATATAGGAAAGTTTGCGGTGACACCATGTATAAAGTCTCTTAAAGAAGAGGTGTGGTTCTGAAAAGAACCTCAGGGGTATTCTCCTGATGACGACCAGAGCATACTGGCCGGAATGATGAGTTACCACTCAGGTTCTTTTCAGAACCACAACTCTTATTTAAGAGACCTTAATTATACATGGTGTCACCGCAAACCCTTCCATATTAACTAGAGGTTAAAAAGTTTTGGCATTGCGATTTGAACCCCTGCCATTCATGCCAACATCAAAATGAACACACACACACATTTCATGCACAAAGTCTATGGGACTTGATAATAATATTTAAAAAATCATAATAATTTGAAACAATGCCCAATCGGTGCCAACCTTCAGATTTTGAATGTCTAGCACAATAGCTAACTGTTCCCAAATTTCGAGCTGGTTTTACACTTAACACAAAACCATCATTCAGAACAGAAAAAAATCAAATACTTTTTAACAGTTTTAATTACCGGTAAAGGACATGTGCACAAACTGAAAAATTGTTTTCATTAATTACTTTCACACACAAAACATTTTGTCAGACATTTCAGGCATGGTGAAGTGCATTAAGTTCAGAAGCAGGTGTGCGGTCATGCAAAGTTATGTAATACTCCATTGGTGCTTGGTTTGACTTACTGGTAAACATCGTACACCCTTAATGAATTTTTTCATAGATATAATTATGTTGTTCCCCGTTAATTTAGCGAGTTTTGAAAATGACGCATTGTTAAAAAAAATACCTGTATGGCGGTCATGGGCACTCGAAAAATGCCTGGCACAAAGCCTCTATTCAGCAGGACAAACATCTGTTTTGATGTCAGTTGCCACATGAATTGCCAGATCAATTAGAGGCACCAATATTGCACTATTGTGGATGATCAAGGGATTGCGCGCAGCCATGAAAGATACTGTGCTGTCATGTCCCACATCCCAATGGTCGCTGGACAGACAGTAGACATTTTTCAGGGCGATTTTAAGGATAATCCCACGAAAAAAAGTCACACAAACTTCCAAATTGTGACACATTTGACTCGCTGATACAAATAGTGTACTGTTATTAATTTGTTTGGTAAATACTGTATATTGTTTTTATTGTTTTGGAAATGGCAGTGACTGCCATTGGCAATAAAAAATTCCAGGCTTCAAGGGGTTCCTGACAAAAAGGTTAGAAAGAGTGCATGAGATGCATCTTATGAAAAAGTTGCTGCTTCAAAAGCTTGTGCACTCTTACCAAATGGAATAGACTTTGAGTGCTCTCCTTAAAGTCGTTATTATTCAGCAGTTGCGGGGGAAAAAAAACGTCAGCTTCGTACCTGCCACTGAGAACACCTCAACCCCTCTCCCTGTGGGCGGAGTCACGGTGTAGGGGGAGATCAGGTCAAGACGGGGGTCCTTCATCCGAGACATCTTGCCAATTCCTGGCTGCAATCCAACGTAAACAATCAAACCAAATTAAACACTAGCCGGCTGAAATTTTGTCATCAGGCATTCGGCAAAGCACTGCATTCCCGTCAGTGCTTTTTACATTGAGCATGGCAACCCCTCATTGGATTACATTCTCCTCAACGCAAACTTCATGGTATATCTACAAATTAAATGCAAGATACACACACTAATGTTACACTTTTATCAAGTTACCGGTACACTATTATTCAGCCAATCTCAAAATTTAGTGGGCCTGACGTTTCGATCCTAGCAGGACTTTTCTCAAAGGCAGATAGTGCCAAGGACAAAACAGATACAAGTGCACGAAGGAAGGGGGAAGAGAGTGAATATGACACGGATGAGAAACAAAGGACAAAGAGGAAAGCTGGTAGGGTGAGATTAAAGGGAAGGGCAAGGAGTAGGGTAGGGATTAGTGAGAAGAGGGGGAAAGATCAAAGAGAGAAGTGTGAAGGAGTGAACACAAAAGAAGGATTATCAGAAAGCTGCATGGTGTTAGTCATTACCCTCCTGGATGTTGAGACCATGTAGCTGAATAGTCTGAAGACGCTTCAACCATGTGGTTGAATAGTCCGAAGACGCTTCATCCACATTTTCTCATGGCTAAGCCGGACAGCATTACTACGGTGACCAAGGGATTCTATGCCCAGTACACTCATATCTGATATCAAATGATCAGGGAATTTGAAGTGATACCCAACAAGGGTGTCCATTTTACCGGTTTTGATAGTAGACCTATATGGCCAAAGATACAGTTTTTTTTAGGGTGTTTTTGGTCAGCCACTGTGCTTGGCAGTGAGTGCTGTGTCTGACATGAGAGCAGACCGTTAGGAAGAGAAATCCAGCCTGGGCTTAATTACCAAAGGTGGGTTCTGTCTCCTGGGAGTGTTGTGAGGCTGGTTGCTGGGTAGAACCCCGAGTGGAGTATCGGCCTGCAAATAATTATGGCAACATCCAAAAAGAAATATAATGTACTATAGATAATTGTTATTTGATGCTTCTGACTGGCTTGGCAATCCCGGGGCTGATTTCACCAAACCCATCGTAACTTACGACCAATCGCAAGACGACGAGCCATGCAACAAAACCATACGGCCTATCACAACTTACGGTGCGTTATCCATCGTAAGTTGAGTTACGATGCATCGTATGGCTTTGTGAAATCCACCCCAGACCACAGCAAAGAGAGTTGACTATTAGGGACGGCCACTTCCCCTAGTTAAGGGCTGGATACCTCAGGTGATAGATCTAGAGCACTGATGATACGTCTGTGTATTGTGCGGTACATGTATTAATCCTAGTTCAGTCTATTTTTTCCATCCTATTTCAACAAATAGGAAAAGTAGATCTGAGAAGACTGAACAGCAGCCAATTTTACAAAACTTCAGATTTTGTTGCGTAACTTACGCAACATTGTGCTGCCTTTTCTAAATATTGCTGAAAAGAGTCATTGAGGCGCAAGACTTACGCAACATTTGTATGTTGCGTACCGGTAACTTACACAACATTTCTTGAAACCAGCTGCTGGTTCATCCCCAATTGTGTACAGCAGTACGGTGGGTGCCCGGCAATAGGCATAGGTGCGTTCAGACGCTAACATCACTTTATGCCCTTCTGCTGGCAACAAACTTTGTCGGGTCCGTTTTATGGATTTTTTCAATTTCACAAATGGTACAGAAGTAAATACCCTTCTTTTTTTTTTACTTTGAGTAAAAAAAGAAAGCTGTCTTAGTTCATAGTGAATCCTGTTAAAATCATTACAACAAATTCCCATCAATTATTCTCATTCTTTGTTTGTTTAGAAAAGAAGACATTCATTCTTCCTTTTGGAATATTCGAATGAATGCACTATCATTCTTCGTTTTTCTTAAGTTTGCCACACTGGAATTTGTATCGACCTGGCACTGATCTCGGAGGGCGCCCTCGCTGTTGCGCATACTCACCGCATAGGACACTGAGGCATGGTGGAGGGTTGCCGCTTGTTTCTGCAGTGTCTGTCGAACAAAACTCTCGTCCTTAAGAGCGTACAAGCTGGAGAATCAAAAAGGCAAGGAAAACAAAAACGCCGAAAAATTAAAGCAACACAAATTTCAACTAAAAAATACGGCGTCCAGTGTAAAGTGCATGTACATTGGATCCAATGGGTTTTGGGGGTTTGTTTTTGCTTGAAATGGAAAATTCACTAGAGACTGGACCCATTCATAATCACAGAGCAGCTGTTCTCTATGCGATGACCCAAGTCAGCTTGTACACAATGGGCCATTCAGTGCCCCCATTCACGGTCACAAAAATGTAGTTGCAATGAACCTTTTCAGCTTTCACACAATGGGCCATTCATCGGTATGTCCAGAACTGTGGATGCAATGATCCTATTCAGTGTGTACATAATGGACCATTCAGTGCACCTATTCACGATCACAGATGCTGATCCTATTGCTCCATGATCCTATCCAGCATGCACACAATGGGCCATTCATCAGTGCACACATTCACAGTCACAGCTGTGGATGCAATGACTCTATTCAGCATGCACACAATGGGCCATTCAGTGCACACATTCACAGCCACAGCTGTGGAAACAATGACCCTGCAACCTATTTGCTGATGTCTAGAAATTCATGACCAAGTTATACGGATCTTGAATGAGAGAACCCAAAGTTTCTCAAAGAAAGACTGCAGGTCAAGCTACAAAGTTACAAGTTAGCGATAAAAATGGGTCTTTGGCTTTTTTGGCCTCGTCCAACCAGTCTTGATAATTAGCATTATCTTGCAACTCAGAGCTCAACTCATCTTCTCAGATGACTCATCACTTTCTTCCTCTGGTTCGAGATCCTCATCACTCACGGGTTTTGCTTTCAACAACACAAAACAATCATGTTGAAAGAGAAGGGAGAAACAGGCAGGTGCAAGAAATGTACATCTTATGTTACACTGACCTCTTCTGCAAGATGGCGAATTTCTTCTCCCACATCTTTGTCGTCCGAGCCAGCTCCTTCTTCAATCTTTGGAGAGATAAAAAGACAGCATAATGGACACAGAGAGCTTGCCGTCAGATTTTGGGCAGGGCAGTAGTTTACCTACTCTATCTGAGGCCATGAGCGCTTCACATGATCACTGTGTCAGATTTCCAGAGGCAACTAATTTCGGTATATCTTTCTTTCTTAAAAACAGACCTTGCCACTTCCAGTTTGAGGAATGTCTCCATTTTTTTCAAGCGCTGCAGGTCTGTGTCACTCTTTGATGCTTCCAAGGCACTCTCTCGTTGCTGTTGAAAAAATTTAGTGAAAAATAAATGAATATAATGCATATGATGTATGTATACATGTATTGCTATCAGACAAATACAGTGTACATACATATGTGAACTTCCACACTATGAAAAAAAACCTTCAAAGAAGGACAACCATAACATTTCATACAAATGAGATTTGAAGTTGTTCATGGTGAGAATAGCAGTTATAGGTTTGCAGTGACACCATGCAAAATTCTCTTTTGTGAGTATGAGTGGGTTTTATTTCAGAACCACGCATACTCACAAAAGATCATTTTTCAATTTAAGAGAAATCTGCATGGTGTCACAGCAAACCTACAATTTTTACAGCAAACACAAAATACGGTAACATCTCTCACTCTTCTTTTGTGATTGGTCAATGCATTTTTTTTAAAAGGGGCACATGGATAGGTCTGTTATATTTCCACCCCAACCGGCACGCTCCTTGCAAGGTTTGGGGGGCCTCCGTAAGTGAGATTGGTGCCGCCATGCATTGTTATGGGGCCGTCGGGCCCACACGTACCTTCTTCTCCAGGGCCTGGGCTATCTTGCGCTGCTCGTCCAGCAGGCGCAGTCTCTCTTCCTCTTGCTGCTGGGCCTCCTTGGCATGCCTGCGGGCTATTCCCACCATCTGGTGGAAAAGGAACAACATGCCAAAAATGAGTTCTTGACTGGGACGAGGGTTGAATGTTGCCCTTCAGTTATTTGTATCTTTGTGTCTGTATGCGGTCTCTATCTTTATCTCTGACCCTGTTTCTCTTTCTGTCTGTCTGTCTCGTTGTTCTCTGTCTGTCTGTTTCTGTCTTTGCCTCCTTTTCAGTTTGTCTCAGTCTTTCTGTTTTGGTATGTCTTTCTGTCTTTGTTGTGTCTATCTCTGTCTCTGTATCTGTCTTTTTTGGTCTGTCTGTCTGTCTCTCTATATTTCTGTCTGTCTTTGTTGGTCTCTGTCTTTATTTGTCTGTCTGTCTGTCCGTCTCTGTCTCTATTTCTGTCTGTCTTTTTTGTCTATGTCTCCATCATAGACTAGAGTGCGCACTGCCCTATCAACGTGCGGTACGAACATGTGCCACCATGGTCGCGCAGCCGCCATTACCAAAGATGGCAACTTCAGCTCAAAGTGCCCGGATGTCAGTAGCAATCGCGCGTAATATGAATGGGGAAAAGTAGCATATAGCCAAAAGGTTGTGAATGCGGAAACTAAAAAATTTATAGAACTGGTTTTTAGTAATGAAAGAAAAGGCCATCGATACCTGAAGGGATTGGCGAATTTTAATCTCCTACTTTCTTTTGTAAAAATTGGGATTAGTTTGCCGTGGTTTGCCCCATAGAGATCCATGCATTTGCACCTCTTTGGTTATGGTGTCGCAGTCCCCTTGTCGGCACGCATCACGCGATGATGTGCACGCACACTCTAGTTTATTTATAGAGCTCTATGGTCTCCATCAATCCAATCTATGTCTCTGTATCTCTTTGTCTTTGCCTCTATCTGTCTTTGTCTTTTTAAAATAAGATGTGTCTTCCTGATGCAAACAGAACACTAGCCACCAAGACAAAGCAGAAGCCTCTGAATTACTGACAGTTACATATTTCTACAAAACCTTTTTTGAAATGAGATGCAAATCCTGATAAAATGTAGCCATGGAATTATGAAAATGGAATAAAAGCTGTAAGAAAGTGTAGCTGTCTCATATATGCATAAGGCTTTGTTCTTGAAGAAAGTGTGTCGTGGTTTTTACGGTCGTGGTGTCATTTTAGTGCCCATCACACCAGACTACATGCAGACTACTGCTCAGTGCTCCTGCACTTTGCTCAGGTAGCAGTGCAGGAACCAGACATGCTATGAAATACACTGTTGCCATGCGACAACTTCAGTCTGTGACCAAAATGCACAATCGATCCTCACACTGTATCAGACATGCCACGGGGTGCAGGAACCAGACAAAAGGGATTGGTGAGGTTACCATGCGGCCATTTCACAGACACACAGTATGACAATTATGGCATTGCACTCTGACAAATGGTGGGAAGCGCAGGAACCAGACATGCAAGAACAATGAAGTGCAACCTTCAGCCCATGGATAGATGCACACGCATCAGTGAACATCCTTGAACATGCCAGTGAACATCCTTGCCGAACCCACTTACGATGGCTGCCACACTGTCTGCAACTAGCAAACAGTAATTTTATCCCCTACTTTCTTCTCTGTTCATTTACCGCAAGGTCTTTATTAGTTCTCAGAAAAAGAATATCACAGCATTTTGGGGATTAAACTCCTTATCGGCATGCTTGCTTCAAAACTAATCTATTTTGCATATTGTTTATGCATGAGGTACAGTATGTATGGGTTGTGGTCTACTGCGAGGTGAATGCGTGCACTATGTAGGCAGCCGCTGTAAAGCCTGTTGAATTAGGCATGCTTCTCAATGAATAAACATGAGTCTAATGAATAATAAACAGCATTATGGGTCTTAGAGTGACAAACTTTTTGCCGTTCGTGTTCCTTGGCATCAAACATCTGGAGAGGAGAATTATCCACAAAGAAACATAACTAACAAGATAAAGAACTTTGTCCCCCCCCAAAAAAAAAGCAAAGATACACAAATGTTGCAAATTGCTTACTGCCTTCAATGAACAAAATTAAAAACTTAAGGTGATATACAAAAATGTTTTGATATACAAAAATGTTAAAACTGCCAAAATTGAGAGGGCCTGGCGGAAAAGTTTTAGTTTTCATACCTTCACCGTAAAAGGCTAGAAAAAATCCTTTAGAAACCCAAATTAGACCACCAATTCTAATGTAGACAATATCCATGGTCTGGCATAACCACTTGCAAAAAAAATTGACTTGCCGTTTTCCAAAAATGTTTGATTTTGTGACGTGTACGTGTCAACGAGATAACTGTAAGTACGGTGCTCTGTACAAAATATTTATTTCAATATTCCTACATACCACCACACATACACGCCACAAAATCATGATTTTGGGGAAAACTGTAAGTCCATTGGAAATTGTCTACATTACAATAATATTAGTGGTCTAAATTTGGTTTTCTTTCTTTTTTTTCCACACTTTTACAGTGAGTGTATTAAACAAAAATCTTGCCAGCCTGGCGTATTGATCTTAGCAGGACCTTTCTCAAAAGCAGAAAGCCTTTTACTTTTTTCTCAAAGCTAGGAGTACGGTATTAGGACCTATAATTGTTAAAAATGTACATTTGTAGTCATTTAAGTCTGTAAGTACTAAGTTGCAACATCTCCGCATTAATTTAAGAAAAAAACATTAGGAGAGCCTGATATTTTGATACTAGCAAACGCAGAATGATTTTTCTGTCTTTGAGAAAGGTCCCTTCCAGGATCAAACCGTCAGGCCCTCCGAATTGTTTATTTTCACAATTTAATCCTTTTAGTCTGTGAGCAGTTTGCAAAATTGTTGGGTTTTACTTTGAAATTGGTGTTAGCAGAACAAAGTTAAGGTTTTATTAATGGGAGTTACTGGCTATGATTGTGGGAACAAAAGTAGGAAATACTGATTAGAAACTGCTTCAACGCTAGGCAATTAAAAAATGTAGGAAAAACTGACTGGAAACTTTTGAACAAATTGAAAAATCGGCAAAGAAAACTTGAATTGCTTCTGACTGGCGCCCCCACACTAATTGACAAATAGGGAAGAACACTGGTACATTAATCCAGAGGTCTCGGGTTCAAGTCCTGGTCTAGTCCAAGTTTGTTCTTTGCCAATTTTTTTCAAATAATAAATGAATCAAACATATACAGGTCCAGTTGTAATTTTTCAAATAAAAAAAAGAAAGAACAGAAAACTGCTCTCATTTGGGGAAGGTTTAGTGGCAGCGTTCAGGATTGCCTTACGGTCGAAAATCACAGATCACAGGAGGGAATGAGAGCAAATGAAGAACAGGCTTTTGGGAGGATTTGTAGCTGGGGAAAAAACACACTGGCTATGGCTAGTGATTAATTGAAGGTTAATCAGTCCGGCTATAAAACACAGACGATCCTACCTCTTCTCTAGCCTTGGACATCTTGTCCTGCATGTCTCGTTCCATCTGCAGGCGTTGCTTGTCCGCCTAGCCAACAAAGCAACAATAAACATAAAAATAAACCAACAACAACAAAACATAGACAAACAACAATGCCAAATAAAAAAATCTTTACCTAAGTTCAAAAACACCATATTTGTCTCTTTTCTGAATATATGACGTTTCGATCCTAGCAGGACCTTTCTCAAAGGCAGTGGAGAAAAAGTCTTTGAGAAAGGTCCAACTACTACTAGGATCAAAACGTCAGGCCCAATAAATTTTGAGATTTGCATTTTGGTAATCTTAGTCCGTAACCAGTTTGAATCTTTTTTGTAAATTACTTTATACTTATATGTTTATACTTACATGTACTAAAAACCTAATCCCTTTTCTGTGTAAACACCATACCAACCAATGTAAACAACCAAGCACCCACATAGACTTCATACACCAAATATTTTCGATTGTTGGAGAATCTCAAATACTTATGCTATTTACATGTGTGACTAGTGCTGGTCGCTCCACACAGGGTCCCTTCTCATCAGAAAAACTTGATACATATTTCTGTGTCAATAGAGCCTATTGGCCCTACTAATTAACCCTAACGCTTTGCAACTCCTGCACAGGACACACACTGTATACCACAATTTACCACAGCGCCCACAGGGGTGTAGGCTCACATACCACAGGACACCACAAAAACCACGCTGTGGAATGTCGTGGTGCATGGCCCTTATCCTTCCACAGGAAAAACAATGTGTGGTTAATATTGTGGTTTCAATGCTGGGTTAGGGTTAAGGTTTGTTTTCCAACTCAATGATCGGAGAGAATTTAAACTCACATTGCGTCGTAGGGAAGCCATTTCTTGCTGAGCGGACGATTTGGCGTCTTCCAACTCAAGAAGAAGCTAGGGTGGAGGGAAACAATCAAAAGGTTCTTTTTATATTTGCTGTCAACCGATCCGACTGTCATCCATCAGTATAATCAATGTTTGATTTAGGCCAAAAGAAAAAAAAAGTTGAGCTTCAGGCCGACACCATTTTGACAGCACATTGCCTTGACCCTATATTGACGATAGGACCAGTGATTTAAATCAATGTGATTTAAATCAACCAACCATGCATTCATGTAAATCATGTTTATATTGGCTCGAGTAATATATAATACTTGGCCAGTGCATGACTCAGCATAAAAAAATGGAAAAAAAATGTCCAACCTACCTACACTTTTTTTTACATGCCATGTAATAGGAAGCACAACTATTTTTGTTTTGGCCTTATCAATCAATAATTAGAAATCCATTATTACGAATCAATCAAGTGATCGTCATCAATCGAGTAAAGCACAGCTGAGTAGCTACCTGCTTGATTTGCACTCGTTCCTTCTCCAGGTCCTTTGTTAAAGTCTCCACATCTTTATCTGTAGAAGAACAAAATCAGTTACACTTAATCTCAAGATCTTTTTTACCAACTGATCTATCAAACCAACCACTCCAATTAATCAACTGATCAATTAATCAACCAACCAATCAACCAAATCAAATGATCAACACATAAACCGATGATCAACCAACCAACAAAAGAGCTAATAGAACTGTCATACAGTCAATCGGTCCATCAATAAATCAGCCAACTAGTCAATCCCAAAGTCAGTTAATCAACCGATCATCCACTCAAACTGACCAGTCAGCCAATCTATCAATCAATCAATTAGCCAATCACATAGTCAAGCTATCAACCAATCAATCAATCCTGCACTCAAACTGTCACCTACTCAGTCAATTCATCAATAAATTAATTAGCCAATTATGGTGTTAATTAATCAACTAATCAACCAGCCACTAAAACTGCAAAGCAGTCAGTCAATCCATTAATCAACCGATCAGCCAGTCACACAGTGAACCAATCAACCAACCTCTCAACAATCAACCAACCAACTGATCCACTCATCAACTGCCCGACTGATCAACTAAATGACCTAGCAACAAAACGATCAGAGGACTGATCAACCAGCTGACTGGTTCAATCAATCAATCAATCAATCAATCAATCAATCGCCCAACCAACGAATGGAGTCCACCTACTGAGTTCGTCAATCTGTCCGTCCTTTGTGTCAATGGCTTCCTCCATGGAGTCTATTCTAGTCTGCAGCGTTCCCAGTTCTTCGCGTAGGTGTTCCGCCTCATACACCGCACTGGGAGTGGAGGCCTCACTCCTTGGTTCCTGAGGGACCACAAATTTCAGACAATCAAAACAATCTACGACCATTGCAGAATTGATGGTCTGTTTCCTTCGAGCCTAAGTGACTGGATATCTTTGGGGCACAAAGCATTTTTACGACTGGCACCTTAAGGGACCACGCCCTTTGGAGCCACACCCTCATCGACCACGCCCTCTGGATAGTGTCCTCAGGGATCACATCTGTGAGGCTCATGCCCTTGTAGGCCACGCCCTTGTAGGCCACGCCCTGGTAGGCCATGCCTCAGGTGCTATGCCCTTGTGGACCATGCCCTCGGAGCCCACGCCCTTGGGCACCACACCCTTGAGGCCCATGTCCTTAGATACCACACCATTGGGGACCATGCCCTTAGAGACCACACCCTTGAGGGCCATGTCAATAGAGACCACACCATTTGGGACCATGCCCTTAGAGACCACACCATTTGGGACCATGCCCTTGGAGACCACACCATTGGGGACCATGCACTTAGAGACCACACCCTTGGGGACCATGCCCTTAGAGACCACACCCTTGAGGGCCATGCCCTTAGAGACCACACCCTTGAGGGCCATGTCAATAGAGACCACACCATTGGGGACCATGCCCTTAGAGACCACACCATTTGGGACCATGCCCTTAGAGACCACACCATTTGGGACCATGCCCTTGGAGACCACACCATTGGGGACCATGCACTTAGAGACCACACCCTTGAGGACCATGTCCTTAGATACCACACCAATGGGGACCATGCCCTTAGAGACCACACCCTTGGGCCACACCCTTAGAGACCACACCCTTGGGACCACGCCCTTAGAGACCACACCCTTGGGGACCACGCCCTTAGAGACCACACCCTTGGGGACCATGTCCTTGTGGAAACCCCCCTCCCTGCCTCCGACGTACCTGGGCCAGCTGGGCAATCTGCATCTTGAGCATGTCGATGATGCCTTCCTGCTGGGCCACCTGCTGCAGCAGCTTGCCCTGGTCCTCTCCCATCTGGTCGTTCCTGTTGGCCAATCGCCGCTGCTCTGCCTGCAGTCTCATCCCGGCGTGGGTCTGTACAGGGGGGAGAGAGGAGGGAAAAGAGGAAGAGAAATTCCACCCTGAGCTGCTTCGTGCCGGGTGTGAATGGTACAACCACTCTTAACACTATCACTGCTGCTGCACTTGTTACACTGTTATCCTTGCACGGCAACAGAGGAGGCCAACCAAAAAAATCATTCCACTGTGTTACCCGATGCATGTAGTTTCATAAGACTTGAAGGTTTGCATGGTGGAAATACTACTTAGTGGAAGATTTGCGGTGAGTGCGGTGACACCATGTAGCACTTCTCTTTCAAGAAGGAGTGTGGCTCTGAAAAAAATTCTCGAAGCCCCAGCGCTTTAATCAGCGCTCAACATCGATGATGGTTGGAATACAGCAGCAGAGTGCACACTATCCGAAATGTTGACTTACTGGCTCTTTTCAGAGACACACTCCGTCTTGAAAGAGAAGTGCTACATATGATGTCACCGCAAACCTTCCACTTAGCATTTAGTTTCATTGTGCACAGTATAAGCAAAGATCGAGGGCAGCAAACCATTGCTCTAATGGCCCAAGAAATCTCAGGCATAGTGCCGTGCTGTGGGTAAGTGTATCCGGAGAATTCCCGGGCTTAGCAGTGCTCAGGTAGAAAGGGACTGTTCCTCTTTCATAACACTGTTGTGGTGTCATGCATGGACCTGCCATTTACCTTCCAGTCGTTGTTCAGCTTGACTATGGCGTCGGCAAGCTGTTGCCGGAAACTCCTTCGCACCACCTCCACCCTCTAGAAAAAAAAGAAAAAAAAACAAGAAAGAAACAGACTTGGTTCATGCACAAGCGGTCGATTTTGTGAAATGCATCGTAACTTACAATCAATCGCAAGGCGATGAGAGATGCACAGAATCCATATGACCTGTAAAAAGGTACGATGGATTATCAGTCACAAATTAAGTTACGATGCATCGTAAGGCTTTGTGAAATCCACCACTGTTTGCATAGCGTACTTGCACAAGACTTGCCAAGCGCAAAACTGAGAGCACAGTGGTTGAGTTCATCAAACTCATCATATCTTACGACTGTATGATCAGTAGCAAGACAATGAGCAATGCACAGAAATCACATGGTGCATCACAACTCATGATGGGTTATCCATCGTATTTGTTGAGTTACAATGCATCGTAAGGCTTTGTGAAATCCACCCCTGATCACATAGCGTACTGAGAACACAGTGGTCGATTTCACCAAACTCATTGTAACTTACCATCAATCGCAAGACAATGAGCCATGAGGCAGTTTATGTGTGTGATTTGTGATCACACTGTGTATGAGTTGAGTTACAATGCATCGTAAGGCATTGTGAAATCCACCCCTGGTCTAGTTGAAAAGAAAATCAGGTCTTGGAAGGTTGTCCAGAGACTGGACCTGTTGTCCAGTCCTTTTACCCCCTGGAAATTCCAGCCTTGCTCTGAGGAGAGCTAACCACTTAAAGGCCCAATACAACATTGGGAAATATTCGATGTCCACAGATTTCCTTCTAATTTACAGTTTGTACTTTGTAGATGGTCATGACTCATGATAGAATCCTCATGTTGAAATCTTATGGTCTGGGTTGTTGTACTTCTCGAGAAATAATTTATTCACTCAAAAATTGACAAAAATAGTTTATTACTCGCGAGTAATAAACTTTTATCTTACACTACAGAACGGTGCGGTGCGTAAACCGTGACTGTTTCTTGCATTTTTCTACTTTCTCAGAATACCATTTGAGCTGAAACCTTCGCAGTATTGCTTTTTTGGAATGTTTAATGGTTTAACACACGAACTGGCAATGGTTTGACCTTTACCAATGTTGTATAGGGCCTTTAAGGTTCCAGGCTGTGTCTGCTCCACTCATATCAGGAGAAGTTAATAGTTCTTCGAGATAAACTCTCATTTTCCTCTATTCAAAAACAAAATGCAGCCATTTTTGAAGCCAGTAACTTGTACAGGCAAAGTGGAGCCTCCTGATTGTTTGACCGTTACCAATGTTGTATAGGGCCTTTAAGGTTCCAGGCTGTGTCTGCTCCGCTCATATCAGGAATTTAGTTCTCCTTCGCGATAAACTCTTCACTCGTTTTCCTCTATTCAAAAACAAAATGCAGCCATTTTTGAAGCCAGTAACTTGTACAGGCAAAGTGGAGCCTCCTGATTGTTTGACCGTTACCAATGTTGTATAGGGCCTTTAAGGTTCCAGGCTGTGTCTGCTCCGCTCATATCAGGAGTTTAGTTCTTCTTCGCGATAAACTCTTCACTCATTTTCCTCTATTCAAAACAAAATGCAGCCATTTTTGAAGCCAGTAACTTGTACAGGCAAAGTGGAGCCTCCTGATTGTTTGACCGTTACCAATGTTGTATAGGGCCTTTAAGGTTCCAGGCTGTGTCTGCTCCGCTCATATATATCAGGAGTTTAGCTCTTCTTCGCGATAAACTCTTCACTCATTTTCCTCTATTCAAAAACAAAATGCAGCCATTTTTGAAGCCAGTAACTTGTACAGGCAAAGTGGAGCCTCCCGACTGTTGTTATTTACCTCTGCATGCATCTTCTCCAGTTCTTCGACCCGCTCATTGATGCGGACGTACATGTCTAGCGTCTTCTCCTGTAAGCGGTTCTCGTAGTCGGCGTGCATGACCTGCTTGGTCACGGCTAGTTCCCGCTTCAGTCTCTGCGATTCCTATACCGGAAAAAACACACACAAAAAAAACACTCCATTAAAAAAAACCCACAACTAACCACACATGGTTTTTCCTTTGGGAGGATAAGGGCCATGCACAAGGACATTCCACAGCGGGGTTTTTGTGGTGACCTGTGGTATGTGAGCCTACACCCCTGTGGGCACTGTGGTAAATTGCGGTATACAGTGTGTGTCCTGTGCGGGAGGTGCAAAGCGTTAGGGTTTTAAACAGAGAATCTGTACCTTTTTTATCTACCGTACATGTCATAAAAAAATTAAATAAAAATCACAACAACAAAAAAAGGGTATGACTTTTCGATCCAAGCAGGATATTTCTCAATTCTTTCTCCTAAATCTCAAAAGTTAGAGGGCCTGACGTTTCGATCCTAGCAGGACATTTCTCAATGGCAAAGCCCTTGTAATGCAGGTAATTTTAGTCAGTGAGCAGTTTGCACCAGTTTTGGAGGTATTTACTTCAATTCTTTTTCCTTTTAAACTTGGATTCTTAAGATTTGGATTTTTGATCATTTTAACCACTTCGCGCCGGAACCTCCGAATCCAGAGCTCCGTTGGCTTGACTATGCGATGGGGCCCTCCAATTCCGGGCACCACTATTGTCCACATTCTAAACAAAGACTCTTTTCAGCTTAGAACAAAGCAATACGAATCAGTACAAAGACCCTTTTTGACGCAAGTTGCCACATGAATTGCAAGATGAGCAGCTCAGTACTTTGGATTTCTCGGATTCCACCACCAACCTTGAGGAGGGTCTGTATGTCCATGGTCATCTCCTTCAGGTTGACGATGTCCGAGCGCACCGTCTGCGTGGCTCTGTCCTGACTGAAGAAGCCCACTTTCTGCTGGTCGGCAATGGACGGCCTGAGCAACAAGTTTAGAAAAATTGTCCAAATTTTAGAGGAACCGACGTTTTGATCCTAGCAGGACCTTCTCTCAAGATGCTGTCTTTGAGAATGGTAACCAGAAGGATTTACTGTCCTTTTCCCGGCCTAACGTGAGTGGAACTTATCAGTTTGGTTAGAAATGGTCTGAGTACACACAGAGGTATACAGTGTACATCACTGTAGCCCTTGACGGGCCTTGTTAAATCCACTCCTGAGGAAGGATGGGGGTTACGGATACAGCAACTAGTTCCTGTACTCTGTAGTCTGTAGCTAGTAATAGTATTAATTATAGTTAAAACATGGATGGTTAAAACTACAAAATAGATTATTAGATTTGATAGCAATTATTTGTATTACTAATTAAGCAGACTTTCGACAGTGATTGAGTTCGCATAGTTTTAGGTAATCCGTCAGGGGTGTTTTCAGAGTGTTTGATTGTATTCATGTTTCTGTTTCTGCTGTTTGTTGCTCTTAGTTTGGGATTTCGTGCTTGTGCCTGTTACTGTTACTAATACTAGTGTTAGTGTTAGTATTTAAATTATAGTACTTTTACATTTAGTTTTAGTAAGTGTAACTACCAAATAATAAATGAAATGAAATGAAAAAATGAAAAAGGAGAGAAAAGGTTCACATCTAAGGATCAAGTTCACTCCTTTTCACGGTCTTTCCAATTTCTGCTTTAAACTAGACGTCATTAAATTGACGATATCATTAGTGATAACTGATAAAGTGATTATGTTTTGAACATGAAGCTTGTTTCAATGTTTGACATGAAACTTGTTTACAAAACTACTTGTGGGGGAAAGTCGAAAGGAAAGTCGTCAAACTGTTGACACCCACCGAATATCATCGTCGTCTTCATCCCCCGAGGAATCCTCGCCGCTGGAGTGGCCGGCCAGCATGGCGTCCTCCAGGGCCAGTTTGGCCAATTCCGGGGACGTGAGCGCCCCGTCGTCGCCGGCTAGGGCCGACTGCTTCGCCCTGTCTCTCTCGTCTGCCATCTTGATTGGAAGTTGGATGGGGTACGGTACCTAGTACGGGTACGTCCGTTCACGATCGTCCGCGATCGGCCGTCTCTTCGCGTTACGTTGTCAAGGCGTATCTAGCCTTCATTCGAGCCGCGCGAGACACTCGGCCGCGGCCAGCGCTCTGCATGCTCTATGGTCTGTCCGTGCACCGGTTCGTGAAAGTCACACCTGCGCTTTGAATAAAGGCTGCAGTACGAAATTATGCGACTTATTACTTGTACCGGAAACAGATCGACAGAGGGCGCTATTAATAATTACCGTCAAGAACTAATTAATTTCATACAGCTCTTTTGTTATAGTCTATAATAATGAGGGGCGGTTCTACAGGGGGGGGGGGCTTTGGGGGCTCAAGCCCCCCGCCCAATAAAAAAACAAAAATATAATCAGTGCCCCCCCCCCAAAAAAAAAATCCTACATGTAGTTTGTGTGTTATGTCTGAGAGTATTAATTAAAACAAACAAATATCATGGTCTATATCGTGAACTGCACTACAAAATAACGCAGTCCGATGTAAAGAGCAAAACCAAAGGACTTCAGCGGAGAGAGCTACATGCATATACAGTACATGTAGGCATAAACTATAGTTGTATTAATTATTTGTAACAATATTGTTTCACTAAACAAAAAATAATAACAGGGAGCATTGATAGGCCTATAATTTATAGTTTGTTTGTCACAGTTCCAGGTGAAATGGAAGTTGTTTTCTCGCTATTGTGTGTCAGCACATTCATTTCAATCTATTTGATTTTATTATAAAAAATATTATTATTATTTTGTCCTATGGAATGATCCTTTCCGACAAGTGGGGACATCTTAACCACTGACCCAAAGAGCTGGTCAGGTTCGTGTGGTGGATTCAAGTTTGCATAATAATGATAGTGGCAGGTATATACCGCATATCGCATTGCACCATAGAGATTTCAAATGATAACGTACCGGTATAATTATAATCTGAATTTATGGCCCTTTACGAATCCATGGATAAGGCTCGCGGATCGGGCTCAAGCTTAGTCGTATGACAAAACTTGAAAATCAAATTATTTATCATTGTTGCCGAATTTGAAGGGTTGCTGGCGCTGGCTTGATAAGTACTAGTATTCACCAAGAAGCTTGGGCCAAACATTTGTTTCTGTAGAGATTTCTGTGACATTATAACGGGTAAGAGAAATGTGACCGAAGCTATAAACTCGAGCCTTAGCCTTCATTTCGAAAAGGGCCTATGACTTGAAAAGGGCCTATGAAAATTCCCATGGTCTTAACCGAATCCGCCCGGCTATCTGTCACAAACAATTCCCCAACGCAAACCTGTTGCCTATAAAGATATGCGGGTAGCCTATGGCTATACAAACCAAACGTATACAGCGGTTGACTGGACATTACTTAAGTATTATGAACAATGCTCACCCCGTACTGGTGTGGAGCCTATAATAATTATTATGTAACCCGGCACAGCAACATGAGGAATATCCCCCCAAAACACCTTTCGAGTAAACAATGCCTAAAATCAAAGTATCTTCTCAATTCAATTAAAAATCTATTTTCATTTTTCTTTTGTATTTTCGGAAAGCTAATGTATTGGAGGACATTTTGATATCATTAATTTTGAAAGTTAATGGTACATTCTTTCACATCATTAGAAAATCTCAAAATCTCAAAAGTGGGGGTTATATCTCATTATGATGTGCCGGGTCACATAATCTGCAACTTTACAGTGATTAAAGGTAGGGCCTATAATATTATTGATTTGGACAATGGATACTTTTTTATGGGCTTGTGGCGTCAGAATGTAACGAGCCTCAAAGAGGTTGAGCTGGCACGGTTATTGAAATCAAAGTAACGTCTGCGTGTAGGCCATTCACTCAACGCCAACGCAATAATTATTTATCAATTATTGGAAAATTTGAAGAAAAAAAACCCCACCTGCCTCGGTGATGGGTGTTATTTCATCATTATAAAGGTCAATGCCGTAAAACGTTGGGCCAGATAGTGTTGAAGTGTTGAGGAAACTGATTTGTCCAACATTATTAGAAGAGAATGAAGGAGAAATCTTGGGATTGATTTCGACCAATTGCAACACAGTCAAAGGATTTGACGTTCATGACTGTTCCGATTCGCCGAGGAAGAGTAAACTAATTGTATACATCATTAGGGACGCGCGCGCACAAGAGGCGCGCACGCAGGGCGCACGCGGCTGTTTCAAAATAATAATTATTTTGTGTAGCGTCACGGTTGATATTGCTTCGCATTATTTTGCCATTAGTTTACCGTTGAAGACACACACACGTCCCTAAACCTCGTCCTCGTGCATTGGCCGATGCACAACTGAATTGTAAGTCGTCCAAGTTTCACTCTTTTCTAATGTGATTTCATTTATTAGGTCTAAGTATGCTTACATGTGGGCTCATAATTCGATTGAAACCGATATATTTTAAAAGAACCCGTTTGAATTGATTATAAATCGTAACATTTATTTTAAATTGAAATTCCTTGCCGCAAAACTGTTCATAAATTTTCTCTGGTTACAGTACTTCACACAGTAGAGCCCCCCCCCCTAATTTGTCCATCGCCTATCTCTGATAATCTGTAACCCGCACCCGACTACGTCCCCTTGCCAAAAAGGGCCCCAACGAAACATGTAGGCCAGGCTATACTCTATAGGCTATAATAATTATTATAATTATTTATTTATAGGCTACAGTTAATACCATTACCAAAGATCTTATAGCGCGCTGCGCTTGCGCGCAAGATAGCCTTCTCGTGCGAAATCACACGAATCCGTGTAGAGTAGGCCTACGCACTGGGCGCCATTTTAGTAAGCAAAGTCGCACACATTCTCTCCATTTTGTGGTGACATCACATTGAAAGTTATCACATTCTGTTCACACATCCAAAGTTGTACCTTTTGTATTGATTGTGACTCTCTCGCTTCATTTCCGGCACCGGAGCACTGAAAGCAAACGACAGATTCAGTTGCTTACCAAAAAGGCGTCCAGTTTGTACTTCACCTTTTAGTCGGAGTTTTCTATCTTGCACGCTTTGCGCGCTATAAAGTAAAAGATCTTTGGTTAAATACTAATAATTTATACATGCAGTATCAAAAAACTTACCGTGAGTGGTTAACTTGGCGCTACGGACGTGTTCACCCCTCAGCCTATAATAATATTATTACTGGCCTATTAGCCTCTAGCTAGCTGCATCTTTACAGTGACAGGTAACTGATTTGAATAATGAACAAGTTTTGTGGATTATTCAGTTTGGCGTCAGAATGGAACGAGCAACAACTGACGAGGTTGTCCCGGGGTTAGTTAATCGAACGTCTGCGTAGGCCCTTCAGTCAACACCAATGTGATTTATCATTGGTAAACACCAACATGTCTGTAAATGGGTGGATGTGGTTTTTTTAATCAAATTTTAGTATCTTGGCAGCTAATTGTGATTGAATTTGACCTAGGATTTTGTCCAAGGATTTGGTTTTCATGGCCGATAATGTTACCAGCAGTGAGCTTGGGTCGAAATGTTGTAGCTTTCAAACTCGATCGGATTCGTTTGCAGCTAGCTGCGCCTGCGCGTTAATTGTAAGGGTCCCGAGCCGAGAGGGCGCCTTTGCTATCGCACGCGCTCGTTCGGTGCATGATGTACATGTAATGCATGAGTGCCGTGAATGGTTCTGTTTTTTCGTTGACTCAAAACAGGATTTAGAATAGAATACATGTCGTCACCGTAAGCGGGTCTCTGGAAGTGGAAGACCACACGCACCTGACTCTCGATCGCAGATCAGGTGGCTAGGAACTTGCTGTGATCCCAGTGTGTCAACCTCAGGCGTGATATTTTTTTATCGAGAAGGCAACATTCTACAAAACAGTTTAATCGTGAGTTGATCTGTTTTCAGGGGCAAGGTCGATTAGAATAATAATGTGTACACAGTGTACATCTCTGTGTAAAAAGGTCTCTTTCATAATAATATTTTTCATTGTTGATTTGTATTATTTTCTTTCGAAACACGGAACCCAGAATTAAGTAACCTTGTCTAGATGAGGGTACCGACATATTCTATTTTTTTTCTAGATTTGTTTTGACATGCCTTGCACGGATCTCGTGCCAAGCAATAGTAATAGATACGTACGTGGTACCTCCGACCTTCGGGAGGATGGTGGTTACGGTTACCACAGCAAAATAATGCCAGTTCACAGTAGTCGTACTACCACTCACTGCAGCAGTCAGTACTGCAGTCGTGGTACAAATGTAGGTAACTACCAATACCTCTACAATGGTAGTAATACTAAAAAAGTAATCTAGGTATATGCGTGTTTTACCGTGGTTTGTGCTGCTGTGGGTTTGGGAACATGAAATACCTTGAACCTATTCAATTTCTGTGTGTCTGAAAGTGAAAGTGATCGTTACTGTGGGGGTTATTTTGGAGTAGCCTACAGTACATTATTTAAAGTACATACTAGTACTACATGTACATGTATGTGAGTGATGTACAGGACAGGTGTATGTCACTGCATGGAGGAATAAGGAATGATGTACAGGTGTATGTCACTGTCAGTAAGTGATGATGTGGGCAGCTGACCTGCCTGTACTGTAGGCTGTAAACCTTTCATCCTCATACTACTTGATGATACCATGGAGGAATAATGATGATACATACTAACTATACTAATTACTAGCCAGTTAGGCACCTGTACTTGTGCTACCCTCCCATCCCCCATGCCCACTCCACATGTTGACAAATGTTATACATTGGTTTTATATAAATACACTGTAGACTGTCACTGTCAGTGTAACATTTCTTTACATGTACATGTATAATTGTGGTGAAATGAAAGTACATGTACTTGTACTGGTACTGTGAATAGGTGATACTGGTACAGTAGTTCTTGGGCCATGCTCTTGGCATACCATGGAAGTCCTTCCTCCATGTGTACTGGTATACTGAGCAATGCCAAACATATAAAAATTCCGATGGCCTGTCATTTGGATCTTACACTAGTACACTGTACATTGTACCGTATACTTACCGGTACATACATACATGTCATGTACATGTGTACATGGAACTAATTAAAGCTCTGTGCACTTACATACGTACAGTGTACATGTACACAGAGCTACATCAATGCTCCATGATGGTACTTAGTACAAGTAGTAGTACATTGCCAGTGCCAATCTTTGAGATATTCATTTTGGTCATTATTTTAGTAGCTCTACAATAAAATAGTAAGTTCTATTCCTTTTTGAACACTGTATATCAAACTACATGTAGTACATGTAATGTGTATGTATATTGATCAAATCATAAAAAGGGGAGTACAGCTACAATGGCTACATAATTATATATTGTCTACTAAAAAATACAATAAATATACGGTATTACATCATGTACCGTACATGTACTTAAAAGATACTAAAGATATTATAAAGATACTTTGGATAGTGGATACTAACATTTTGAAATTTTGATCAAATTACACTGAAGCTGTGATAGGAAAAACTGACTGGAATTGGAAACAATTTAAAACATTTGAAAACTTTCACTGGACCTGAGTCCGAGACCTTTGGGTTTGCGTACCAGTGCAAAACCAGAGGTCTCAGGTTCAATTCCCCGTCTAGTCAAAGTTTTTTGGGCCATGGTAATGAAAGTTGATCCAAGTTGTTAATCAAAGTGTTTAAAATAGGGTGTCTAAGGGCTACAGTGACTGTAGCTACATGTACACGTATTCTGGAACCAGTTTACAAAATGTTTGCTTGATTGTACACGGTACATGTTGCAATACTATAGGCAATTATTTTGAGTAAGTAGTTTTGGGACTGGAATAGATTGGGACTTTTGTGTACTGTTGAGTGTATACAGCCACACCTTGAACAGTTACCTAAAAGGCCGACAGTGTACACTTGTGTACATCATGTGCTTATAGAGGTTTTTCAGTCACATGCTTTTTGACGGTCAGCGTTCAATTCATGTACTTGGAACACGCACGTCTTCAAGTCATCAAAATGTCCAATGGAAATACTCAGATTCGATATTTGCTTTTGCTTCTGTGGATTTAGACGCTCCTGCGGATTTGGTAATTAGCTTTTGCCAGTCAAGTGACGTCATGTGAAAAACCTCGAAAGGATAGACGACTTATTACGTAAATGTGTGACTGCATCAAGTAACATTATGTAACATGTGCAAACCAGGCCTACTAATGTTCACTTAGTCACGGCAAACAGGAGAGGGCGTAATGTAAATGGATCATTCTAATGACTGAAATCAATTCAAAATGCTCCAAGCAGGCTGACTAATGTGAGACATAGTCAGTTGGAGTTACATTGTAGGTCTAAATGTCTAATTCCAATTACGCTGAAGTTAATTCAAACCCTATTCCTTCTACTATCCTCACCATGAAAACCTTTAAATCTCATGTAACTGATAATTTCAAAATTTAGTGGGCCTGACGTTTCGATCCTAGCAGGACCTCTCTCAAAGGCAGAGTGACAAGGACAAAACAGATACATGTTCAAGAAGGATGGTTGAAGAGAGGACACAGATGAGAAACAAAGGACAAAGAGGAAAGCTGGTAGGATGAGATCAAAGGGAAGGGCAAGGAGTAGGGTAGGGATTAGTGAAAAGAGGGGGAAAGATCAAAGAGAGAAGTCGAGTCAGTAAGCAGTTTGCAACATTTTTGTATTTAACTTATAATTTGCTCATCTGAAAATTTAGTGGGCCTGATGTTTCGATCCTAGCAGGACCTTTCTTAAAGGTAGAGTGACAAGGACAAAACAGATACATGTACACGAAGGAAGGGGGAAGAGAGTGAATAGGATAATTTGCTCAGTTAGAAGAGTTTTGGTACAGTACATTGTGGATGTGCTATCTTCAGGTTCCATGGGTGGCAGACTATCTAGGGAATAAGTCCGAAGGACTAATAATTATGTGTGCATACAAGTCATGTACAAGTTTACATTCAGTAATGTGCAGGGCAACATCAGTCATATCATACAGTACATGTACACAGCCCTGTGAATAATTATGCTAAGGTGCTATTGTTTTTGTGTACATTTTTTCCAAGCATGATTTTGATCCCTGATGAGGTGGCAAACTTTGGAAACAAACACCTGAGGTGTGAGGTGGGCTTGCCTCCTAGTTTAGTAAGCAGGAGAAACCCCGAACTGCAGGCCTATGCACTACATGATTGTACAGTATAATGTGCAATGGACTTTTGACTTTCAGTATTTTTTTTATTTTTTTTTCATTTTTTCATTTTAAATGTTTCTATTTTTGTAGCTTTGTGGTGTGCCTAAAAGATTATGCCGAATGTACATTTTCTGTTATCCCCATTGGTATGACACTAACACTTCATCCGCAAAACGAATGTGGCAGTGGTACATGTACAGTGTACATGTACATGTATGCATGAATGTTTGTGAAAGTATTAGGGTGTGGCTTTGGCTGGCAGTTGGTCCAATGTCCATACCACAGAGTGAATCTGGTTCCCCTGCTGTAAGCTCACTGTTAATCCTCTGACCAGTGACCCTCTCCCCTAGCCTTTGTGTTTACCAAGGTTTCACTGAGTGGGACAATAGGTCTCTGTCTGTCTCTGTCTCTGTCTGTCTCTGTCTCTGTCTGTCTCTGTCTCTGTCTCTGTCTCTCTCCCGCTCTCTCCCCTCTCTCTCCTCCCTCTCCTCCCAATTTATCCCCTCACTCCCCCTCCTCCCCTCCCTTTCCTCTCCCTCTCTTCTCCTCCCCCTCTCCTTTTGGACTCTTTCCCCACTCCCTCTTCTCTACCTCCTCTCTCCCTTCTCTCTCCCTACTCTCTCCCTCGTTCCCCCCTTTCGCACTCTTTCCCTCTCTCACCATCTCTTTCCCCTCCCTCTCCTCTCCCTCTCCTTCTCCCCTCCTCTCTCTCTCTCTCTCTCTCTCTCTCTCTCTCTCTCTCTCTCTCTCTCCTCTCTCTCTCTCTCTCTCTCTCTCTCTCTCTCTCTCTCTCTCTCTCTCTCTCTCTCTCTCTCTCTCTCTCTCTCTCTCTCTCTCTCTCTCTCTCTCTCTCTCTCTACATCTCACTCCCCTCTCTCCCTCTCTCTCCCTCTCTTCCTCTCCCCCTCTTCCATCTCCCTTCGGACTATTTCCCCACTCCCCCTCTCTATTTCTCTCTGCCTTTCTCTGTCTCTCTCCCTCCTCTCTTCCTCCTCTCTAATTCCTCCTCTATTTTCCTCCTCTCTCCTTCTCTTTCCCCTTTCTCCCTCTTTCCCTCTCATACTCTCTTCCCCTCTTTCCCCTCTCACCCCCTTCTCTCTCAGTGTCTCTCTGAGGTCTGTCTTCTCTCTCTATCTCTGCCTCTCTCTGCTCCATCCCTCCCCTCTCTCTCCACCCTCTCCCTCCCTCTCATCTCCCTCTCTCCCCTCTCTCCTCCTCTCCCTCCCTCTCCTCTCCCTCTCTTCCTCCCTTCCTCTCTCTCGGGCTCTCACTCCCCTTTCTCTCTCTTTCTTCCTCTTGCTTCCATCTCTCCCTCCCTCTCTCCCGCTCACTCTCTCCCTCTCTCTTTCTCTCCCTCTTCCCCTCTGTCTCCCCTCTTTGTCCCCCTCTCTCCCTCTCACCCCCTCTCCACCTCCCCTCCTTCCCCTTTCCTTTATAGATGCCTGTCTCCCTGTCTCTGTCTCTCTCTCCTGCTCTCTCACTATGATTTCAACCCTGACCCCTACCACTGCACGCCCCCAATTTGGAATCCCTCATCATGATCACAAGACCATGGGTACAGGAAAAGGTTTTAGGGGGGGGGGTGGTTGGAGGTGGTCTGACCATGGAGGAAGAAGGGGACCTGTGGTCTGATTCACTGGCCATGTTGGAAGAGCCCATTCCAGTCTATTATAAAGCTGTCCACTGTGTCAACAGTGACCAGTGTCTGTCTAGTGTCCAGCAACCCACATGATAATGCATGTACAAAAAAACACAGACTGCAGCTAATAAATATAAGTTAGAATGCTCTCATGTAATGTATGCATGCATTCTCTTGGAATGTGAAAACTGGATTGGATGATATGAGCTGGTCAAACTGTATACAGATAAGGTAAACACTGCTCTACAAGCACTCCATCACTCTTGCAGACACAGAGCTGCATACTAGTATACCAAGGAGGTATTAGGCGAGCAATACTTCCTTGGGTACATACACTGTACGTGTACACACATGGGGTGTATACTACATACTTGTATGGTATTCACTCTCACTCAGTGACTCACACACTCATCTCCGTGGTCTCACCAACCATTGGTTCACTGATGCACGAACCTTCAACAGTATCCAGCCTGACTGAGGAATTGAAAGAGGTTGAAATTCTTGTGTGTTTTTTTTTTTACTCGGGCAGCAAAAGAGAACGGAGTAAGCTGTATAGCTGCATTTGAGCTGCATACAATCAGTTTGGCAGAACTGCTGAGGCCCTTTGGGAACATTTGAAGGTACAGTAATGCCTACACGTACATGTACATGTGACATGTGACATGTACATTAAACCTGTATATTCTATTAGATACTATTCAAATTCAAGCAAGACGATGGTTATTGTTCCTGTTTGGAAAATTGTTTAGTCAGGACTTTGAACTGTTATTCATTTCTTTAAACATGTACATGTATGAGTACAGTGTAGCTCCATGCTTTAATGAATGAGCTAATGTAGTGGCAATGCATCTTTTGGTGGAGGGGAAGATCGAGTCAACTAGGTGCTTCCGTTAGTCCCAACTGTTTTGTGTGTGGTTGCCAATGCCATGCAGTATTGAACAGTGCCATGATTGCTGCTTGACTGCAGATACTGGCACTTTATATGCCTAGTACCACTGTTAATCTCCATTCATAACTGTTACATACATGTATAAATATGTTTTTTCACCAAGTTTTACCGAGTCACACATTTTCAACTGTTCTTATCGACTCGGTTAAAGTTACAGACATGTATACATGTATGTACTGTACATTATCTGGTCACTGTTACTGGGCAGAGGTTGGCCGGTGAGTAGTAACCATCGGACTACTGGTACATGTACAATGTATTGTACACATGTAAGTAACCGACAGGAAATAGGTTACTGGGCCACTGTATGTAAAATTGTCTTTTCTTTTGTGAGTCATGTGAAAGTGAACTGGAGTACAGGTTGTGTATCAATGCCTCACCCAATTAATTTCACTTGTTGTAGTACACTGTACTTTATAAACATATTGTACAGTACATACTGTGTATTTATAACCATGGAGGAAGGAAAATAGATTTTCCTTCCCATGGTATTACGAAAAAAAAAATGTGCTGTACATGTGTAATACTGTAAATGTACATATCATGTACCTGTACGTACATGTACATGTACATACATACATGTACATGTAGGCCACATGCACATCAGTACAGTATTGTTTATTACATTACATAATGCGTACATTTTCATCTTGTACATTTTTGTCTGATCGTCATTGTGCCACACAGGACAGTATGCAGTATGCAGTATACATGTAGTACATATACTCGAATGCTTGACATGTCTGGCATTTGGTTAAAAAGTGCTCTCGACCACTTTGTCTGTTGGCTGGCTGGCCGTTATTTGTTGTACCGCAAAGACCACACGTTGATCAGCTGTGCGCTTTCACACGCACACCCATTTGATCCAGTTATGAATGATACAGTGTACCATTTGATGATTGTTCCAATTTGAACCTCCTGGATCCCATCATAGAGCCCATTAATATGTAATCCTAGTGGGTGCCACTTGACTCTGTTTTGGAGCCATTTGATCTTGTTTGATCACATTAGATCTCATTTGATCTTATTGGAAGCCATGGGATACTATTGGATGCCATCTGAATGCCATTGCGTGGGATCCATTTGATCATCCATTTTGATTCTATTGGATCTTAGCTCATCCTAATTCCAATCAGATCTTGTTTGAACCTATTGGATCCTATTGGATCCCATTGGAGTCAGTTTGATCCTATTGGATCTTAATGGATCGCCATTGAATCCCATGTGATCCTGTTTGATCCCACTGGATCCCATTGAATCATGTCTTAAAGCTGGATCCTCAGTTTGAATCCCAGTGGAAGGTTTGCAGTGACATCATGTACAAATTCAAATTTAAGATACAGTGTAGCGGTTCTGTACTCGGTAGGCCTATACCGTGGGAAAAAAACCTTGGTTTCGGTATAGGCCTACTGTGAACTGGAGCTACATGTACTGTATGACATCAGCACTTTCTTGCCAAGCCCACCTCGGTTGGAAGATAGTAAAGACACACAAGCCCTACCCAGCAGTGTTCAGACCATTAGGTCAGAGCGTCAACAAATGACCTAATCCCATTGCGGTGACATCACTCTTGCATTCGTGCCAACGTGGAACTGTGGAAGGCATTTGTGATACTCTTTGTGGTACTCTCACGCCATCATGGCCGTCATGTACATGTCACGTACAGTACTGTACGCATGCTCGGCCTACATGCACATGTACATGTATGTTGTACATGTACAATACAAGCACTCATGCGTTGCAATTGCCATTGATGTCTGCACTGGGTTCTTTCACTAAGTACTCAGTTGTGTAAAATGTAGGTCAGAGTACGCCTTCCTGCAAGTGCCTGCTATTGTGTTGATGTTGTACACATGGTACTTGTACATTTACAGCACATGCACAGTGTACACGCTTGGGGTAGTCTCAGTTATTTAAATTTATTTATTTATTTCTTATTTATCCTGGGGGAACCCATTCAGTTTTTATAAAAATAAGCTGTTCTCCCACGTGTCCAAGTGAACAATTGAAAAGGTTAAGAATAATACTGTACAATATAAGGCCTACCTGTTCTATACTGTAAAACATCAAAACACACATGAAAATTGGCTTCAAAGCACGAAAATTAAAATTCTGAATGTTTGATTAGTTAAAAACTGGATAAAATACCAAAGAATTAAAACTATTCACAAGTTGGTCAATAATTAATACATACTGTACATGTATGTACAATTTTAAGACAAGGAAATCCCCATACTACATGCATTGTAATTCAGGAGAGGTGCTTCTTGAAAGTGTTTTAAAAGCTTGTCCAAACCTTCAAATTGTATTACCTGTGGCTGTGCCATAAACATAAAGCTCTATAGACAGCCAGTCCACTTTGGTTACACTTTGTATGGTACCGGACTACCGGTACATGTACAGGTACACTGTACAGTGTACATGTACAATGTACACAAGGTACCGGTACACCATCCTTCTTGAGTTGGCAGGAATCACTGGATGTTCTAAATCTAGCGGATATTTCACTGGTAGTTCATATACATACGTGTGTGTAATACTCATACCAGAGGGGAACTGAGCCCTCACTTTTCAAGGGTATGAACTTTCACCAATTTTCTTTCATTTTCACTTTGTACAGTGTTTTAATTTATCATCACGAGTGAAGGAAACTGACTTGGACAGGTTTTTCAAACAACTTTGATGACATCTGCTTGGATACCAGTCACTATGCAGTGCTCAAACACCACAGACTACCATGCTTTGTGAAATCCACCCGTTTGTTTTCATTCAGGTGCTTGATACTTTGTTGTAAACCTGGCTACGGCAGATTGGGGAATCACAAATAAATTTCAAACAAAGAAAAGAAAGGAAAAAAACGTTAAAATTCCCACCCGACAGTGTCTGCATATTTTTAAGGAGAAAATAGAATCGACACGTACATTATGCAGCATTCATTGGATGAATACGTTGTGGTTGGAATCACTGCTGACCAATCAGAGAGCGCCGCCCATATATGGCATTGCATTGCATCAGCTTTTAGGCAAACAGAAACTGCATGTGTCTTGCCTTGTGATGAAATCATCATGTACATGTAAGTATAGCCTAATTTAGATGTAGGCTACATGTTGGAGTTACAATGTACATGTATTTGCTATGTGAAGTTCACCCTTTTGTTTTCACCCTTATGTTAAATTCACTAATCTGGCTACAGCAGATCGGGGAAAACAAACGGAAGAAAGGAAAACTGACATTTCCAACTGACACTGTTTGCACTTTCATTTTTAATCAAAGAGAATAGAATCGACACTTGTGAGTTGTGTGTGTCGATCTGTTGGGGGCGAGGCAGGTAGGATCCATTTCCTTTGACTTGTGTGTACATGTAGGCATTGTACATGTACATGTGTACATGTACATGTAGGCCTACAGTATATATTGTACATGTACACTGTATATACACATGTACATGCAGCAGTCATTGGTTGAATACTTTGGGGTTGGAATCACTCCTGACCAATCAGAGAGCACCGCCCATATATGGCATTACATCAGCTTTAGGCAACCAAACATCATGTGCCTTGCCTTGTGCTGACATTATGTACAGTAGCCTTGAGATGTGTACAGTACATGTACATGTACATGTACATGTACATGTACTTTGTTGTACTGTATCTTGTACATGTACATGTAGTACGTGTATACTAGTATGAAATAATAAATACTGTACAATCGGCCTACATGCAGTATGTACCTGTATGTAACAGGTTTATGTATCATACATGTACATGTACATGTACAAAATATTCAAAGTTGATAAAAGATACATTGCTTTTACGTACATGTACCGGTACGGGTGGCGCCCTTTGTCATATTTTACTACTTGTACAGCACATAATGTACATAAACATGTACAGTACACATGTACCCTGATGAGAATAATTGTTTATTGGATTGTCATGCTGGTTATTTATTTCTATCAGCACTTCAGCAATATTTTGCCAATAAATATAATAAAGAACCCCAGCCAACGATGAGTCATTGACAATTAATACATGTAATTCCGCCAATTTTGTGTGTGTACATTTTTTTGCTTTGACTTTCCTATCTTCAACATTGCACTTTGATCCTCCACCTAGTGCCTGTACTTGTATCATACCCTTTTTTTGCCAGGATGACAAGGGAGGGAGTACTTTGACCCAGAATTGCATGATCTTGTGCAATGTTTGTTTAGCCCAAATTTTTGGCGGGAAACAGTGCTTTATGTGTGACTTGTATTGAATGGAATTTTTATTACATAAAATGTACATAGAGTTAAGAATAGTTCGTGATGACACTGTTATCCTGTGGGTACTGCAAACAAATCTGAGTGTGATGAATATGATACAGTTATTAGTATTACAATACTTGTATACGTACAGTACATGTACATGTACACTGTACATTGAATACCGGTACAACATGTTCCTCAACATTGGTTGAGGTCAAAGAATAGGATCATACGTTGTCTGATCCAACATACACTGTACTGTACTGTACCGGTATATATGCATGAAATAGCACACCTGTGAAAATTTCAGCTCAATCCGCCATCTGAGTCTCAAGAAAATAGTGCAAACCACTTCATTTGTTTCAAATGCAGCATTCAACATACATAGTGTTCTGAAAAAAAATTCATTTAGATCTAGGGGTGAGACGTAAACAATTTCTGCAAAAATTCTGCAATTTAGGCAGAAATATTTCAGTGCAAGGTTAAGTTTCATGCAAATCTGTGAACATTTCTGTTTTTCGATCTTTCCAATGTTGTGTAGGGGCTTTGACATTAGATGAAAGATATCCCATAATATAGGAACTGGAAACCTAACCAAAGGAGAATTGCATCCCCCTTGCGAAGAGATTTAATGGAACCACAATCACTCTTTTTTTTTTTTTTTAGAAAACAGTAGTCCTACATGTACAGTACTGTACATTTGTTTACTTCGTGATTTACTGGAAATGTTGCCAGCAACACCTGCCATTCTAGGAAGTCATTGCCATGCAATTTTTTTTTTTATGAAAGATCACCAAACACAAGGCCTTATTAGGCCACTCGAGGTGATGGCTACAGGAAAAATAGAAGAGGAATATAGACAGATAAGAAAGAAAACAGTCAATTATGGAACAAATGTATCTACATGTATTCACATTCCTCTTGAACAGATCCAGTTTGTATGAAGATGGAAAACAGGATGTTGTATGTGTACAATGTAGAGATTTCCAAAGCGTAGCAGTACAGGGGAAGAAACTACATGTACATGTATTTTGAAAATTTCACAGTACTGCACTTCGGAACAGAAACAGTAAAGGGGTGGGAAGCTGATAGTAAAACATGTGCTGCGAGCGAACAGGAGGGACAGCGGATGAAAGACCCTCTGCACATGTACCATGGAAGTACATGTACATGTATTTGTACCTGTAGACTAGAAGAGGCTCATGGAAGAGACAGATCGTCTGACAGTGTGGTTCTAGACAGGATGCCAAGTCATGTCCTATCATGAATTCTATCAAGCAGGGATACATGTTAATGACATGCTGGAACAACAGCCCAATTATTATGAAAATGAAATATTCCATACCCTCTTGCTTGACGATGATGCAAGCAAGATTATAATGACGGTGATGTGATTTCCCTTCAAATGGCCAGAGATATTGTAAGAGAAAATGAAACCGTATCCATGACAACATCCATGGCAACGTTGACGACTGGAGAGTAAATGAAAGTGAAAACTGCATCAACTGCATCCTTGGGGGCAAAAAAACAAAATGCACACAAAAAACGAGGAAAAAATAAGAAAACACTAGCATCCCACTAAATAAAACAAGTTTTATGTGCCTGCATGGCTTCCAAATTAATAAGCTCACAAAAGTCTACATGTACCTTTGGTGGCGCCTGATAGTACAATCTTATGTGCTTAATGTGCTTATGGTAGACAACAGGCCAGTTTCTATTTGAACAGTTGCCCGCGAAGCATGAACGTGCCTAGGGCGCCCCTGCCTTGGATTATGCTATAATGGATTATGGGGTGACCATTTGCATTTGAATCACATGATATCAAGTGGACATTGGGCCATGCTCTTGTCACCCCCCCCCCCCCCCCTGTAAAGCACTACATATATTATTGGTTTTTTTATACTGAAGATTTTTTTTCTGTGAATTAGGGCCTACTGATACATGTACAATGTTTTGTACACCATAGTCAAGTCGGACATTGTGGGCATGCAGTGGGTACTACGAAGATTGCTGGCTGAATGAAATGTTTTCTTGTCCACTTTTGGCCTTTTAGTTTTAGCATCAAGGTTCTGTTATAAATCTCAAATGGGACGGCATTGGTTCACCTTGTGTTGCCATTGGATTTAATGCTGCCATTCTTTTGCAAAGTCGTGGTACAGGGTTAATTGCTGCACACTAAATCGATCCAAGATTGATCTGCCAAGCTCATTATCATAAAGTGTGGACCCACAACTTTTGTTTTAATAAGTGGTCTTTGGAGGCTAACTACAGTGTACGGTAACTGATATATTGTACCGGTAGTCTGTAGAGTGAAGCAATTAAGACAACCTGGGGGGTTCAATCTTGAATTTCCTGTGCAATTTGGAACATGGTACATGTACATGTACCCTACTGTACATTCGTACATGGCTTTAAATATGCCCCTACAATGTACTTGTATATTAGTATTTGGCTGTACTGTAGAAGTGGAGGGGTCCGTCCCAAAAATCTTGCAGAAATTCGGCTTGGAATTGGATCGGATGGCAGCACATTTTGGGGGTGTTTTTTCTGGAGGAAATTTCTAATTCGCAAAAAAATCTAATCGGCTAAAATTGAAAAGAATCTCCAGGAGAGACCTGTCTGTTCTACATCAGTACATAATTTTATGTACAATTTTCAGTATACTGCATTATGTACAAAACAATTGTGTACCTGTACATGTACAATATGTACGTACAGTACATTTAGCTACATATGTACATTATTATGTAGCCTACCGCAGTACTGTACATGTACAAAAACTGAGAAACTTTTAGATGTATGTTGGAATAGTTGGCTTTGAAAGTGAGTGTTTTTGTGCAGTGTTCAATGGGAGCTTGATTTAGTATTCTGCAAACAAGTAAAGCTTGACCCAGGCTTTCTCCAGTGCAGTTGCAGATTTCCTGTACAGTAGATGGTGTCTCTGGACAACACAGTCAAGTTTTTAGCACACAGAAACTGAGAAAGGAGAAAAACTTTGGCAAACAAAAGTCACCTTTTTTGCCCCAACCTGTGAGAGATGAACGGATGCAGTTGGATTTTTAAATTAGACCCTCATGAGTTTTGCTACCTGGGTATAATTGTACATGTACACACGTGTACATGTACTGTAGGCCCTACATGTAAATATTATGTGTCCATGGGGTTTGCAATTCAAAACAGTTGTTGGCTTATTGTTTGTGGGGGGCAAGGGGCAGCATTCAACAAATGTCAAATTTGTTGGTGTTCAGTTTGAGTGAAGATTTCTCGAAAAGTACGGTACACTGTACAGCAGTCCCAGACTGTAAGATTTCAACACTGAGGATTATATCGTGACTACATGTATCTACTGTACATTACTACGGTGACCAAGGGATTCTACACATGTATGCCCAGTACACTCATAATCTGATATCGAATGATCAGGGAGAATGAAGTGATACCCAACAGGGGTGTCCTTTTTACCGGTTTTCATTATAGAGAAACTTTTAGTGATATTAGTGCAAGTGATATATGAGCCTATGGCTCTATCACTTGGACTTTTATCCGTGTCCTAGATCACTCTCTTCCCCCTTCCATCTTGTACACGTGTATCTGTTTTGTCCTTTTCACTCTGCCTTTGAGAAAGGTCCTGCTAGGATTGAAACGTCAGTCCCACTAAATTTTGAGATTTGGATTTTGGTAATTTTAGTCAGCAAGCAGTGTGCAACATTTTTGTATACAATGTACAATGTATGTCACATATCACTAGAAACTAAGAAATCCATTTTCTCGATCTTCCCAATGTTGTATTGGGCCTTTGTTGACAGGATAAGGTTAGCCTACATGTACATGTACTGTACATGTACAGTACTTCCTGGGCCTTGGGTCTAGTGTTTAATTTGCGGATTTTAATATAACTGATTGCACACATGCAGTTCCCAATAGAGAAGGATTGGGGGGGGGGGGGGTTGGTGTCTGTATATGCACATTGGGCCCAGTTGCTATTTGCTCTGTTAGTGTTATATAACATTCAAGGTCCTTGCTTGGTGTTCCTTACACAACTGGGGGGTTGCTGTATTACTGCAGGGGGGGTGGTTATTGATTACCATAAACTGTGCATGTGCA
This sequence comes from Luidia sarsii, assembly GCA_949987565.1. Classification (NCBI taxonomy): domain Eukaryota; kingdom Metazoa; phylum Echinodermata; class Asteroidea; order Paxillosida; family Luidiidae; genus Luidia; species Luidia sarsii. Next base: position 11,114,113 of record OX465109.1, on the reverse strand, counting down.
TTGTACTGTATGCTTTTGTGTCTGTACAGCTGTGGATCCTATTCAATCCAGCCTGTGTACCAGTGTACCAGTTACCATGACTTGGCAAAGCTACTCCAGCCCTGGATGGTCTGTGCAGGGAGATCTCTAACTTGCGAAGACAAGAGGATTTAGGGGGCCTTTGCCTTTGCGGCAAGATTGGATGATTCAAGAATTACATTTACAGAACCGGGCATTAGGACAAGGGGACTATATATTATCGCCGTTCCAAATTCACCACAGGCCCCTGTGCCAAAAGTGCGTGTATGTGGTGCTGGAGAAGAGAGGATTTTCAGCAATTCTTGTTTTGTTTTTCTCAACCAACCCCCTCCCCTACCTCCTCCCCGGAGCAGTGTTGCCTGTAGTGGGACTATCCTTAGAATTATGTCAACAGTGACAATTGAAGTGAAAGGTGAGTTTGGTGCGTGCATGTGTGTGAAAAATCACCTTAAAAGCTAGGCTCCATTTTTGGCTTGTTCTCGGCATGGCTGACAGTCAAAAGGCACTTTCCAAAGTTGAAACTTGACACAGGTCCTTTGACACAGCTCCTGACCTGTGATTGTGAACCAGATTTTGACACAGGTCAATCATGCTGCACGTTCACACTACACCACACTACATGTCCGAAACATCTGTTTTTTCTCCTGAACCTCACCCACTCACAAAAGAGATTCTCGTACATGAGGTGCGTTCCCAATAGAAGAAAATCGGAAAGTGGATCGTGATTGAAAAACTGGTGTTTTTTTTCATGCGTTCACACATGGGAAAAAAACATCAAAAAGCGAATCACGAGTTAAAAACCGATTTAGAAACAATTTAGAAAACGGTTCGCATTTTGTGCGAATCAAAATCCATCGTTAGACCATCATGCGTTGAACGCACAGGACATGTACTGTACCCTTGCAAAATGTTTCACTGACAATGGTCTGGAGAGCACACGTACACTGCCCGTTGATGTTCAGTTACTAATACTAGGCATATGAGTTGCCAGCTTCTTTTGAGAGCCACACTCATTCTTGAGCGAAATTCTTATTACATGTACTGTACCTGTACAGGTAGGCACCGCACGGTAAAAGATACATGTACCTGTGGTTGATTTCATCAAACTCATCGTAACTTAGTAGTATGATCAATCGCAAGGCAATGAACGATGCGCAGCAAGAATATGGTCTGTCACAGTGTCACTACTTACGATGGGTCATCCATCGTAAGTTGAGTCTTGAAATACAACTTTGTGTATCTTATTGAGGCTTTGTGAAATCCACCCCTGGTCAGTTTTCCTGGGCAAATGTTGGTCAATTAAACTTAAAGTACAAGTAAAGTACAGTATGTACACTTTGTACAGCAGCCTCAATGTTTAGTGGGCCATTTCCACTGGACTTCAAATGGGAAAAGTACATGTAAAGCCGTGTCCGTATTGGACTTATTTTTTACCGAGCCCGTGGGTAACATTCCAATGGGTAAATCTTCCCGGCGTCCGCACTTGGACTTTTCGACTCGGGTAAACTAACTGAGACGATGGGTAAAACTAACCGACTCATGTACATGTGCATGTACTGTAGGTACACAAACACGTTGTTACCCTGCGCCCGCACGAGTCTTGCATACAGTAACGTAACGTGTGGGGCACCGGATGTGGTTTTTTACCGAGTCGTTTACCGAGACGTCGTGTCCGGATTGAACTTATCGACTCGGTTAAACTGACCTGGTCAATTTAATCGGGCAGAAGTTGGTCGGTTAAACTACCCACTGGAGTCGGGTAAGTTACCTGGGAGGAAAACTTCCTTGGCTGTCCGCACTGGACTTAAAATTGTCAATTTACCAATTTGCTCGGTTAGTTTACCCATTTTAAGTCCAGTGCGGACTCGGCTTTAGTAGTAACCATCAGCTCTGAGTTTTCCCCAAAAAATCAGTCCAGTGGATTAGTGACAGTGAGTAACCCAAAGTGGTAGGCCCTCTATCTTAAAATTCATTTTCAATTTGCTTGCCACCCATGTTTCTATTTTCTAAATCATTTGCTAGTTGGTGCACCGTATTGAGATGGAATATTTTCCCGAAGATTTTTATGTTATCCCAAGCTGCCCCCATTCAAACTTTTATTCACACTCTTTCCTTAAGTTTAGAATTCTAAAAAAAAAAATGCTTTGACACTATAGTATTATTTGAAATAATAAAAAAGAATTCCAAATGCATTGACACCATAGTATTGTTTAAAATAATAAAAAAGAATTCCTAATGCATTGACACCATAGTATTATTTGAAATAATAAAAACAAAATCCAAAATGCACTGACACCATAGTAGTATTTGAAATAGGAAAAAATGAATTCCAAAATGCATAATTTACACCATAGTAGTATTTGAAATAATAAAAAATGAATTCCAAAATGCACTGAGTCCATAGTATTTGAAATAGTAAAGGGCATTTCCACGGTGACTCGCGTTACATATTTTTAAACATTTATAACCACATATCTACTGAAATGTAGTAGTACAAAAATCCACTTCCTTTGTGTAGATACCAACTGACACTAGGTATACACTAACACTAACAAAACATGATCTCAACTGATAACAATACTTAATTGTCGTCTAATTATACCGTGACTCGCGTTACACAAAAAGGAAAGCAGCAAAATCAGCTTGTGTTTAAATCAAATTTCTCCTCAAACTATGATTGGATAAAACAATTAATAGTTGTCAGAAGCTCACAACCCTATATCATTTCTACATCTCCTAAAATGAAATACATTTCCCAACCAATTTAGAAAAAAAATGATAATTAATTGATGTGACTCGCGTTACCGTGACTCGCGTTACATCAAAATTACCATAGACTATGTACACGCTACCTTGATTCTATCTGTGTATATAGTTATAATTTTCAGGTTTGGAGTGAAGTGAGAAGACAAACAGTTGCCAAATCAACAAACAGCATTTTCATATGATGAATGATACAAGATTTACTTCAAAGAATTGGTGCAGTACCATCCCTCCCCAAAAAATTGTTGGTAAATGGGTTATTTTGAATGAATACGACATTGACACGTATGTTTGATCAAACACGCTTCATGACAAGAAGTTGTAATGACCAGGATGGTTGACTGTGAATGGCAGCTTCACTCCCCTCACCAGTTTCTCATGGGTATAAAATTTCAACTGAGACAGTGGGCCACTTCCTACCATGGTATGTTGGCCAGCTGGCTCCATGACACAAACTTGGTAATCACCGTTTACAGTTTTTTTGACTTCCCCTGGATTACATTTGCCCACTTACACATGCACAACATAAACCACCAGTCTCATACAGCAATATCATCAGGCTTATTGTCAGCTTCAGGTACCCTGGTGCATGGAATTGTGGGGAAATGATTGTACTGCCCTCTATTTAAAGGCCAATAAACATTACAAAACAATAGGCACTGATGAGAAGATGACAAGCACTGGAACTACTGTGACTCGCGTTACCCTACCTCTAAAAAATGCTGTGACTCGCGTTACATGTGACTCGCGTTACCAACTTTCAGTGGCAGAAGCATTTTCCTAGGTAGATAACCTAGGGTTTTTGTTGTTGTAATTTGGTTTGCTGCACCTTGAAGGAGGAGATTTAAAATGGACAAACTCAACACCCCTGGGGTTTTTGTATACAGTTAACTTTGTGTGTAAAATGTGACGCGTTACATTGTCACAACCACCTGATTTAGCGGGTTTATCCTGAAAAAGCTAGAACAGAAAAGGAATGTTTCTCATAAAATGTAATGAGAGAAAGGTCTCATTAAACTAGGTCTCCAAATTTTAACTCACCATAAATATTAAAATGGGGTTGTTTAGAGAGAATGAGTAATAGCTCTTTTATGGGTCAAAATTTAATTATTACCACGAATAATGTTCAAAAGGTGAAATTTGCAGTTAAAAGTCAAGCAAAGATTAGTAATGGACTTTTTTCCATAGCTTTAGTCAATATGCTGTTGGAAAAATACCACCAAATTAAGAAACTCAGTGAATGTTTTTTTAGTCCATTTTCCCTTTTTCCATGGAAATGCCCATAACAAGAATTCCAAAATGCATTGCAGTCGACCTTTAAAAAAATGTTTCCCCAGCACTTGCAATTCTTGCTGAAGGGAAGCATTGTCAAAATGGGACTGTTTTTTTGTGCTGGTCTTCAAAGAGGGGTTATCAGTATTGCCCAGTTTAGTCCCTTCAACTTGAGTTGTCTTTTTGCCTTTTTGCCATCCAGGCTAGATTGAAGGTATGCGTGAATAATGCCCTGCAATCAATAATTTGCAAGACTGGATTGGGGGAAAAAAGTATTCAAGCATTTTCCTATCTTTGCCCCAGAATTATTTGAAATTTTGAGGGCCTGACGTTTCGATGCTATCAGGACATTTTCTCCAGAACAGGACAGCGATGAGAACAATGCATGGGAAAAGAATTTGGTCCATGTGACTTTGTGTGATTTTTTCTTCTTCAAAAACTTACCGGTACTTGTAAGTTGCATTTGCACTGTTTTTTTTTTAGAATGTGAAGTTCTCGATCCTGTTAATGCTAGCAGGACACGGCAAATAATCATTTCCGAAAGTACGCCAGGCTTACTAAGGTTTTTTATTGTAGTGATTTGAATTTCAATGATTAGATATTTTCAAATTCATACATTTTTAAAATTTTTAAAAAACTTCCCAATTTTTAAAAATTGGGAAGTTCTCGAACTGTTTGTGCAAGTTCCTCCATGGTGCAAGCAGCACCCGGTAAATAATCATTTCCAAAAGTACCCCAGACTGGCAAAGAATTTGGTATTGATTTGAATTGCGATTACCGGTACTAGTGTAATAGAGATTTTCACGTTCACGCATTATAAGCCTATTCACAGTCAGACATGAAAATTGTGAAAATTTGAAGGGTGTACTGGTACCCAGGATGGACCTGTGAGTTTGGTAATATGTGTTAGAAGTACTACAGTGTGAACAGGCCCCTTAATACATGTACTTTTGAGTGTAGGGTACAGTCCATGTACTGATACATGTACATGTACAAATGGATGGACTGTGTACTGTCGAATTCGAGTCAACTCGTACCCATGCAAACTCGTGCCCAACCAACTCGTACCCGCGCCAACTCGTACCCGCGCCAACTCGTACCCTCGCCAACTCGTACCCGCGCCAACTCGTACCCGCGCCAACTCGTACCCGCACCAACTCGTGCTCGTGATTAAGTTTGCTATTAAAATTAATAAATTATTTTAAAGTCAAACAATTAAAGGAAAACTGACTGGGAACGTTTTTAATTTTTTTTAATAGTCAACTATTCTTTGCCGTGGTGGGGGCGCCAGTCAGAAGTATTTAACCTAGATCTGCCGTATATCTCCAGGGATCTCGCCCCGCTTTCATTCGATACGCACAACAATTTTTGCAAACCTGGCCTCAGCAGTCGGGCAATTGTTTTGCGTATCGAATGAAAGCGGGGGCGAGATCCCTGGAGATATGGGACCGCCACCATCCAAAGGGCTGGATAGCTCAGATGGTAGAGCGCGGGTACGGTAATCCAGAGGTCTCGGGTTCGAGTCCCGGTTCAGTCAAAGTTTTCTTTCAAAAAAATTAATAATTTTGTTTGCTCCTTGGTTGTTAAAATGTGTCCATTTTGTTTCCTCGAGGCCTTCACAGACTGGATACTAGTACGTGTACTAATACCATGGCCTCCGAAAAGGAGCAGTTCCCTGTTCCGTGAGAATCGCTGGCCAGCAACAGGACTCGATCACAGTGGACGGGAAAAAGACTTTAAAAATAGGATGCCCTCTGGGGCTTAACCCTCACCAGTGAAAACGATATACCGGTACACATAGTCCCAAGGGATGATTCCCCACACCAACAACACAGCGATACAAATTACCCAACCGAAAATTCCCCCACATTGGATCCCCTATATTAATAACTGGACACTTCACAAAGGTTAGTTAGAATTCAAGTCAACTCGTTCTCCGTGCATTATTTTATGCGAGCACGAGTTGGCTCGGGGACGAGTTGGTGCGGGCACGAGTTGGTGCGGGTACGAGTTGGCACGGGTACGAGTTGGCACGGGTACAAGTTGGCACGGGTACGAGTTGACCAAAATGGGCACGAGTCGGTCAGAGTACGAGTCGGTTTGGGTACGAGTTGACCTGTTCCCGTACTGTCATGGTACATGTAATTAATTCTCATCAAGCCTAGTGGGTTTGGCCAAGTCTGCCCACAGTGGCCACTGGTGCATGTACTGTACTACATGTGTACTGTACATGTACATGTACATGTACATGTTATTTACATGTAGGCTGTGTAGGTGATCTGAGACTTGCTCTATGGTCTGAGTGACCTTTTCCTAGAAAGTAGAAGCCCCACCCCTTCCCCATTATGTTACCTAATCACCCCTGTCATATGCCACACTGCCTGCATAGCTCTGTAAATTACTGGTACATGTACAGTACAGACTTCTGCTGGTCACTGGTCAGGCCATACATGTACCAGTACATACATGTACACAAGTGGACATCCCATGTGAGTAGTGCTTGACTGCTTGTATCATAATTATTGTACTCAGTATATGTACATGTACAATGTACTGTATGTATGTACATGCATGTACAATACACATGTACATGTCTCACTCATCTTATCACTATCAGTATCCTTGGGTAAATCATCCCTCCTCTACCTCCATGGGTAAATGCACCAGCATGTACTGTATAGTGTACAGTAGATGTATGTAATTGCCTATCACTATCACTATCAGCCCAATGGTAAACAGCCCATCATTGCTCATGGTGATGCAATACATCTGTTACCATGTACAATGTACTGTAGTTCCCGCCATCACAAGAACCAACACATGTGCTCAGGGCAGTGCAGCTTATCATGAGCTTATAATTAATGGTGATTGAGACAGTGCCACACAAGTACATGTAGTTGTCATTGGGTGTGCAAGATCATCTCTACATGTACATGTACAGTACATGAAAAGTAGACTTGTCTGTGATTGGAGATTGCTGCTGCTGGCACATCGGATACTGAAGAATAGGCCTTGCGCACTGTGAGTAAAACAGGCAGATGTGGCACTCGTAAATCAAAAAGGGCTGTCTGCATTATTTTTTATCTGATTTAATGAAAATAATATGTTTAAGTCCCACATAGTTACACTTACAGTCCCTGGTGAGTGAGTTTATGGAAGATACACAAATGGCTGCACTTAATTGATGTACAGTATGTACTGTACACTGTACAGTACTGTACATGTAGTACATGTACATACACTTGTACAAATGTACTAGAGTATACTGTACGACCATGGTACGACTGTACAGTACAGCTCTACATGTGTACATGTACACGTGTATGTACACCGAACACGTACCGGCTACCGGGACATGTTATGTACATGTACCGTACATGTACATGTGCATGTGCAATTGTGTACTTGTTCTTGCACAGACCACTTAGGCCATCAAAATTTGTCTCAGCAGATGGGCATGGTGAGTCTTCACTCAGTCTAACTGTAATACAAATGCTTGAGATATGTCACGACTGCTCTAGACTTTCGACTCGGTAAAACTGACCTGGTCTATTTAAGTGGGTAGAAGTCAGTCAGTTAAACTACCCATTTGAGCCGGGTACATTTGCTCGGTAGTCGGTTAGTTCCCCCCCCCCCAAAGTCCAGTTTGTTTCCATGAGCGTGTCTATATGGCCATAAATTAACGCCACTCCGTACACCCTTGAAGTCTCTCACTTGTACACACGCAGTACTCAGCCATAGCTGAGTGAGTTTCCGTCTTGTAAGATGTTCAATTTGTTTCATGTTGGCCCAAGAAGGTTGCATTGAATGCAGTGAACCATGACAGTACATTACTGTGTTCTTGTTTGGCCTTTACGTGTACCGGTACTGTATATCATTGACTTTCAGTTCCACACTGTTGCACGGGTGTGGTTCTCTCTGTGTCGGGGCACCTTCTGGACTCCCTTGTAGAAGATTTCTCTCTCCCAAATTTAGAAAAAATAAATCTGATGGCCTTTCGTTGTGTGATTCTGTTGTTGCAAACAGCTGCTGACATGGCAGACACCAACTCTACGGTGCAGGACACTGACGCTAAGGCGAACACCGCCGATGCAACACCCAATGGCACCAACGTGCCCGAAGAGCCACCCCCGCCCTACTCCCAGTCCGCGAATGGAGCCTTCCAGGTGGCCATAGTGGACGGTGGCAAGAAGGAGGACGCTCCACTACAGAATGGGGGAGCGGGTGAGGAGAAGGGGAGCAACAAGGGGAAGAAGACCAAGGAGGAGGAGGAGGAAGACAAGGAGAAGAAGAAAGACGACGTTAAACCCGTCAGTCTCATCAGCCTGGTAAGTTGGTTTCTAGAAGCTGGTCAGTCCTATTTCGTTTAGAACCACCATCAAATCAGTCTCATCAGCCTGGTAAGTTGGTTTCTAGAAGCTGGTCAGTCCTATTTCGTTTAGAACCACCATCAAATCAGTCTCATCAGCCTGGTAAGTTGGTTTCGAGAAGCTGGTCAGTCCTATTTTGTTTAGAACCACCATCAAATTGCATCTGCTGTGCATGTACTTTCTCACACAAAACCACAATAGGGCCATTCCCAGTACGAAAATAATCGCAATTTGAAAACTTTTTTTTGTCGTGTCCACACAGGCCAAATAATCACGTCGCAAACAAACGCGAGCCAATTGCGGTTAGTATGTGGTCGCGCTGTGCAAGCAGGAATGGTGGGACTCACTGACGAACGTAAACAAACTCTGTGCTGCACTTCCTGGCAGTAAGCTGCTTGCAGGAAATGACATGCGCAGGCAATGCATGGTGGGCTTAAAAAAAAAATGGTGCGATTTGAACAGAGCATTCCCACACAGATCGCGTCGCAAATAAACGTCACATTGTGTCCCCACACGCAAACAGAGTTTGAATCGCGATTCAAATCGCCATCCAAATAATTGCATTTATTTGGTGTAGTGGGCATTGCCCTAATGTGTCAGTATGGGCACAAGTGTTACCAGGATCTTACTGACTCACATGAGCAGTAAATACAAAACCTGAAAATTCAATGAGCCTTGCTGGTTGACTTGCATTGGTGAGGCGTTACAACACATGAAACTTTCAATGAGGGCTAGCCCCTAGAACCGTACTCAAAGTGCATTCCGAGCATAAGCTCATAGTGCTCTGCACAATTGCATCCTTTTTTGTATTATCGGTACATTTTGAGTTTGATATATACAAAAATGTTGCAAACATTTTGAGTTTGTTAGTGTCAGGAAATTGTAGTCGGGCAATAAGCAGTTTGCAATCTGTTTTTTTAGAAGCTTCCCCCCCCCCCCCACATTTCTTATTTTGGCCTTTGGGAAAAGTCCTGCTAGGATTGAAACATCAGGAGCTCGATATGCGAATTGCAATTTTGGATATTACAAGCAAAAAGTGCAACATTTTTGTGTGATACTTGAATAAGTTTTTTCATACTACTTTGACTTTAACATTGTAAAATACATGTAGGCCATCTTCCATCTTCCTTTGCAGTGCCATTAAGCCAGTTGTTTTGAAGCCCTCTTTTTTGTATCAAATAATGATTTAACTATGTACATTGTACCCTCTCACCTTTTCCGTTCTTGCAGTACTTATCATTTTCAAACTTTTTGCCAGCTGTTTTAATCCTTTGGTTACCATATACATGTACATGTACCATTCCAATGCCTTCTCAATATCTAGTTTGTTTCTTTCAACAGAAACGTTGTGCCAATTGATTTAAAACCTTTCTTTTTATATGCTATCTTTAAAGCCCCTACACAATATTGGTCGAGGTCAAAGAATAGCATCCAATACGTTGACTGATCCAACATACATGTACATGTATGCATGAAATAGCACACCTGTGAAAATTTCAGCTCAATCCGCCGACCGAGTCTCGAGAAAATCGTGAAAACCGCTTCATTTGTTTCGCGAAAATGCAGCATTCAACGCCGTACTGTTCCAAAAAATAGTTTAGATTTCGGTGAGACGTAAACTTTCTTTTACTCATTTCTCCCAAAATACAATAATTATTTTAGGCAGAAATATTTCAGTGAGAGGTTTCTACTATAACCATCTTAAAACGGTATAGGTTAATGTAAATCTGTGAAAATTTCTGTTTTTCGATCTTACCAATGTTGTGTAGGGGCTTTAAAACCCCTTCAATTGTTAGTTTGTTTCCTGGGTTGGGTTTCCTTTGTCAGAAATGTTTTGCCAGTTGGTTTGAAGCCATTAAGAAGCCATAAGAAAAAAACAAGATTGGGAGGACAACATCACAGAGTGGACAGGGCTCAGTTTCATTAAAGCCCTTTGGAAAACAGAAATCGGAGAAGGTTGGAGAATAGTGGTTGACAGGGTTCTAGCAGTGCCGTGGCGATTGACCAAACTAAGGGACTCCCTTAATCTTTGGCTTGCTTCCCACGGCAGAACATTTTGCCAGTTGCCAGTTTTTGTATCATCCTAAAAAAAACCTTTAATTTTTTTGTTTTTTCTTGTTTACCCCCTTACTTGCAGTACCGCTTTGCCAGCTGGTTTGACATCCTCATCACCCTCCTGGCCGTCTGCTTCTCCCTGGCTCAGGGAGTGTCCTTCCCCCTCTTGCTCCTCTTCTTCGGGGACGTGACGGACACATTCATCGGCTCGGTGGACCTGACCCCTGGCGCCAACTCCACCGTCGACCCCAACGCCATCCTAGAGGGGTAGGTCAGGGGGCCGCAAAGGGTCCACCTTTCATGTCGAGAGCTCCATCTCCTACAGCAAATGGCTCAGAGTGCGATTTGAGAAGCACCTTACAATGTTTCATGTAAAATATACGCACAAAGTCATGATTCACAGGATCAGCTTGGCAGCCATCGCTTCACACTCACATCTCGCCGTCAATGTAAAGAAAAGTGGGATGCAAGTCAAATGCAAGAATGGCATTGCAAGTGTGGTTTGTAGTCCTGTTTACACAAGAAAGAGCTTTCAGGCTTGGCAGGTTTCCGCGCTAAAGCGGTTCTATGGAATTCAGGCTTCATTATGTACGAGATCTAGAGAAAAACAAATCATGAACCTGTTTCGACCAAATCTCAGCAGACCACACAGTTACAGGAAGTATTTGGCCGGGCGAGGGGAAGGGGGGAATAATGTCCTATTGATATACATGTAACATGATTTCAATCCATAATAGTACTGTAAGATTTTTAATGTAAGGTACATGTAACTTCATTATTTCTTGTCAAACAAACGAAGGAAAACCTGATTGGGAAATTGGCCAAGAAAATTGGACCGGGAGTTCGTGACTGAGACCTCTTCTATTTATTGTGACAACGTCAGACAATTTCACTTTTTGTGTCAAGCAAACTGATAACCCTTCCCAAAACCTGTGCAGAATCCTATTTGCCTTTTGCAGGATTCAGGGCACATGAGAGTTGACACATTGCAGGATTGTGCAGGATTCAGGGCATTAGGGTTTATGTCACTGTAGGAAAATGCAGGATACAGGCTTCTAGTTTCAAAGTGCTGGAGAAGGATTTTGCAGGATTGAGGGCACATGACAGTTGACACACTGTAGGAATGTGTGGGATTGAGGACATAAGGCGATTTTGTCTGTAGGAAAATGCAGGATGCTGGTAACAATTCAGACGTCATTGTGGCTTTTGCCAAGAGATTATCCGGTTAAAAAAGGGCCCATTGTTCTAAGCTGAAAAGAGTCTTTGTTTAGAATATGGACTAAAACTGCATAAGGTCAGTGCAGGATTTTGCAGGATTCAGGCAATGGTCCACAGTAGCCAGTACTGTAGGATTTTGCAGGATTCAGGTCACATGGAGCTTTGAACAAGGTAGGATTGCAGGATTTTGCAGGATTCAGGTTATATCTTACACAAAATTGGTAGGGGGTTAGGGATTTATTAATGAACCATCTATTTATCTTTTTGTCGGCGGGTTACAGTTTCCGCAATCAGATCGTCCAGTTTTGCATCATCTACGCCATCCTGGGTGGAGCCGTTACCGTGGTGGCCTACAGCGCGTCCGCCCTCTGGAACACCACGGCAACGCGCCAGATGTTCAACATCCGGCAGCGCTTCTTTTCCGCAATCCTGCGGCAGGAGATTGGCTGGTTCGACACCCACGAGAGTGGGGAGCTCAACACCCGTCTATCTGAGTAAGGGTTCAAACTTGTCACACACTCTGGCAATTAAAGTAGATGTAAAAAAGAAAAAATACATTCAAAAACTAGAGATATATGTCTGTTGGCAAACAGAACATAATGCTTTTCCGCATTTAAAAAAATCGACGGGGTTCGAACGCGTAACCTCCATTCCTACCCAAAAACGCACGTGCATATTTTTTGCACAAAGTGTATGGGACTTCATTATATTTTTTTTCAAAAAATCATAATAATTCTGAACAATGGTCAATTGCTTCCAAACTCAGGAATTCGAATGTCTAGCCCAATAGCTAAATGCCCACCAAATTTCGAGACGATTGACCTTTGGCAAATATGTGTTTTAAAAACACGCATTCTGATGACGTCACGATTGCGTCATGGCATTTTGGCCCCGGAGGGTGTTTCTAGACTACATCCCCAATAGATGAAAACCAAAAATTAAGAAAATCTTGCTCCGTTGGCCAAATATGCTCAATTAAATGTTACAATTTTGAAAGTTCATGACCTCATTTATATTCATGAGATCACGTCACGATCAAATGAGGGCAATTTTTTGATACACCTCTTCCCAACTTAGATATACTACAAAATTGAAACCAAACGAATTTGTACTTTTGCTTTTATTGGAGTTTGAAATTTGCCCATTTAAAGCGCTGTCACGTGACACGTGATGACATCATGACGTTTTTAAGACTACTGCGCCAAATTTCAGCAAGGGTTTTATGCATTTACCAAGTTTGACAAAAATCAAAACTTGTTCAATGCCTTCTGAAAAAACCCTGTGCTTTGTCTATGGGATTTTTCCGACATGAAAAAGAAGAAGAAGAAACAAATCAGAACAACAATAGCGGCGGAAAAGCTAAAAAAGTGGTCAAGATTTTTTTCCCCACACATTGTGGGATAGTCTGTTTTTCACAAAGCAGCAACTACATCAACTGCAACAACACCAACAGCACCGGCACTAGTAACATGTACCATAGCAGCAACAGCAACAACAGGAATAACAATAGCAACAACAACAGCTACATGTACATGTACAACAGCAAGAACAACAACAACACCAAAGAAACCAACAACAGCTAACAAACAAAACTACGCATTCATTACTTCTCTTCCGACCCCTGCCTCCCTCCCTCTCCCTCTCCACCCTCTCCCCCTGCCTCCCTCTCCCTCCCCCTACCCTGCCTCCCTCTCCACCTACCCCCTCTCCCTCCCTCTCTCCTGTCTCCCCCTCCCCCTGCCTACCTCCCTCTCCCTCCCCATCCCTCTCCCTCTCCACCCTCTCCCCTGCCTCCCTCTCCCTCCCTCTTCCCTGCCTCCCTCTCCACCTGCCCCCTCTCCCTGCCTCTCTCCTGCCTCCCTCTCCACCTGCCCCCTCTCCCTGCCTCTTCCCTGCCTCCCTGTCCACCTGCCCCCTCTCCCTCCCTCTTCCCTGCCTCCCTCTCCACCTGTCCCCTCTCCCTGCCTCCCCTCCTCCTGCCTCCCTCCCTCTCTCCTACCTCCCCCTCCCCTGCCTCCCTCCCCCTCCCCTGCCTCCCTCCCTCTCCCTCTCCACCCCTCTCCCCCTGCCTCCCTCTCCCTCCCTCTCTCTTGCCTCCCTCTCCACCTGCCCTCCTCTCTCTCCCTCTTCCCTGCCTCCCTCTCCCCTTGCCCCCCTCCCTCTCTCTCCCTCTCCCTCTCCACTTTTCTCCCCTCTCTCTCTCCACCCCTCTCCACTCCCTCTCCACCTCCCCCCTCCTGCCTCACAGAGACATACAGAAGATCAAGGATGGCATCGGAGACAAGGTGGGCCAGGCGCTCTACATGTTGACCATTTTTGTGGCTGGGGTGATCCTGGGCTTTGTCAAGAGCTGGCAGCTGACCCTGGTCATATTGGCCATATCGCCGCTGATCATCGGCAGTGCGGCCGTCTTTGCCAAGGTGAGAGACCCAGTGTTGCCTCCTGTCAGTGGAGCTATTGCTATAACGAACATCCTGGGATCCATGAGAAGTGTTTGGTATGATGGCTGATTGGCTGTTTATTATAGCAGTTGCGGCCGCATATCAGGCAGAATACAAGATGGAGTCCATGCATTAGAAGTGCGCCCTCTTGTGATGAGTTATTTAATCTTGTTATTTTTGTGTTAATTATGTTACTTTAGAAAATGAAGAGTTTTTATACCGTATGAAGCATAAATCAATTGTAAAAGTAACTTTCTAGTATTTACAGATGGAGTTCAGACTTCTAGGCGCCCTTATTTGACCATTGTTAGCTTGGTCTGGTGCTGACTTATCCATTCATTGAACTCTGCGGTGCTGAAAGGGGTGTCCGTTGTAGCCTACGCTTACGTCAACTCGTTATTGATTTCATTCCTTTGAGCACAAGGTGACCAGGTACATGTACGGTGTATAGTATACACGTACATGTACATGAACAATGAATTTAGTCAACAGATACAAGTGGCTTTGAAAAGACTTGAAGGTTTGAAGACACAAGTGGCTTTCCCTTCTATTCTCTGGGGAAGTAATTCTAAACAAAGACTTGCACGTACTGTATGTATAAAGGTTAGCACTACACACAGTTCTCGGAGTCGTGTCGCACAGCCGACGCTCCATCGGACTACACACAAAAGGCCCATCTTTGAGGGCTGATAATCCCTTGTCAAAAGCCACGCAGACTTCCTACTGTGCCACATTTGATTCACTGATACAAATAGTGCACTCTTATTGATTTACTTTGCAGGTTTATTGTTCTCTGGTTGTTTAGCGAGCTTTTGAAATGGCACTGTGTCGGCCATTGTCACTAAAATAATCCCACCGTCAAGGGGTTTAGCAAGAAAAGGAAAAAGAACACCTCTGTTTGTAACCATACTCTTCATTCTCTGTTTTGTGACGAATCCCTTTCAAAATGAAAGTGAACCCCCATAGTTTTTTTTCCATGCTTCATCAGGCCCTTCAAACGTTCTCCAAGAAGGAGTTTGACTCCTACGCCAAGGCGGGGGCCATCGCCGAGGAAGTCCTCTCCTCCATCCGCACCGTGGTGGCGTTTGGCGGGGAAGAGAAGGAGGTAGAAAGGTAATGCCCCTCAGGCCGTCCCCTCCCCCTCGCATTTACCGTATTCAGAGCCCGCACGAATTTTTAAAATGCCATTCGAAATACATTGCTTAGAATGCACTAAAGATTGCTGTAGGGGACAGATGTTCTGTACGGCCTTTTAACCTTAAAAATGTGTTCTGGGCTATTTCTCTTCTCTCCATGCAAGTACAGTACTATTGATCTCAGAAACTGAAGGTTTAATGAACTTAAAAATTTGCTTGCAGATAGATGCTATTGTGCTGAATCTGATTGCATAATTGATTTTGATCAAATATGCATTTTTAAAAAATAATTTACTGATTTATTATTCATAATGAATATTTTATGCATTTTTGCGATATTTTCCCAATTTCAGTGTAAAAAAGGTAGAAAAATATGAGGAAACTGTGTCAAAATTAGGATAAGATTTCCCAGATGAGAAATTATTCAGTTCTGATATAATTTGATATGTACAGCTAAAACTCAACTTCCCCGTCACAAGCCATCACTTTTTACGCTCTTATATTTTCATTGTTTTTAATGCTTATGTTTTTTATTGTTTGAATTTCTTATATTTTTTATTGTTTTAATTTCTTATATTATTTATTGTTTTAATTTCTTATATTTTTTATTGTTTCCAAACTTTAATTAGTTTCTCTCAGAATTATGCAGAAGCATGAAATCAGTGCAACATCGATTCCTGAGCGATTGATGTACATGTACATGTAGGTTTCTACGATGGGTTTGATGAAATTGACCACACGTCTGACAGAGAGTTGGTTCCCTTCACCCCCATTGTAGATATATTGTGCGACTGGATGAGGCCAAGTACCAGGGCATCAAGAGAAACGTGGCCCAGGCAGGGGGCATCGGCATCGTTTACCTGGTCATGTTTGGAGCCTACGGCCTGGCCTTCTGGTGAGGAAGCAGCTTGGCATGTTTCTATGAGTATGGTGGTGGCGGTGTCGGTAGTGAGGAGGATAATGAGTCTGAGGATGTTGATGGTGGTGATGGTGATGATGGTGATGGTAATGATGACAATGATGATTGTGATAGTGATGATGATGATGACGGTGATAATGAAAACGCTGATGATGACGATGATGACGATGATGATGATGACGATGACGATGATGATGATAATGACGATGATGACGGTGATGATGATAATGACGATGATGACAGTGATGATGATAATGATGATGATGACGGTGATGATGATAATGACAATGATGACGGTGATGATGATAATGACGATGATGAGGATAAAGACGATGATGAGGATGATGACGATGATGGCGACGATGATGACAATGATGACGATGATGATGATGATGATAATGATGATAATGACGATGATGGCGACGATGATGACGATGATGACGATGATGTTGACGACGATGGTGGCGATGACGACAATAATGACGACGCTGATGATGATGACGATGATTATGGTGATGATAGTGATGATGGTTGTGGCAATTGTGGTGATGATGGTGATGATGATTGAGACGATTGTAGTGATGATGGTGCTGGATGCAGAGGAGAGGATGAGAAGGGTATAAGAGGAGAGTGATAAGGATGATGGTATAAATATTGATGATGCTGGTGATAAAAGTGATGGCAATATTATATTGATGGCATTGAAAATACCACTAAAAAAACGCAGGCCAAATTAAAGTCTGCTGGTCCCGATGGCCAAGCTTTGTTAACTTGTTGTTAATCTGTCGTCTCTCTCTCTTCCCTCTTGCCTAGGTACGGGACCGAGCTGTTTTTGCGCAATCAGCTTGAGCCAGGAGACATTCTTGTCGTGAGTTTGAGAAAAAAATTATTAATATTTACTGAAGGATGGATTGTTTTCAGTTGAGTTAATTGGTTTATGTTGCTCGCATTATAGCATGGTGTTAAGCAGTAGTCTTATGGGATTGAAAGAAAAAAATTATCAAGGCAGAAAAATAGTCCAAATTGTGTGAAAAAAATGTTGAAAAAATAAATGGAAAATATTCTGAGAGTCTGACATTTTGATATCAGCATGACCTTTCTCAAGAATTCTTTAGGCATTTTGAAGGATGAATGACATAGATGACAGGAAAAAAAGATTTAAAATCCTGGAAAAATCTCGAAGCAATTTCAATATTTTTTGATGCTTGCATTTTATCATTTCACTCGTCAACATTTTTACATACTACTGTATTCATTTATATTGTATAATATTCAAACAAACAAAGGAAACTGGAAAGTCAAACAAACAAACAAACCAGGAAAAAATTGACTGGGAATTTTGGAACAAAAATTTGACAAAGAAAACTTTGACTGGACTGGGACTTGAACCCTCCGGATTAACGTACCAGTGCTCTCCCATCTCAGCTATCCAGCCCTTAGATGGTGGCCTTCCCAAATAGTCAACTAGTCTTTGCCAGGGTGGGGGCACCAGCCAGAAGCAGTTCTACTATTAACTGCGTATATCTCCAGGGATCACACCCACACCTTCATTCAGATACAAACAACCAATTGGTGTAAACATGGCTACAGGAGCTTGGCGTCACACAAAATGGATGTAGCTTTTTCAATTCAAGTCAAACAAAAAGTGGAAAAACTGACTGGGAACTTGTGAACAAATTGGCAAAGAAAACTGTATTATATTCAATATTTTTCATACTTGACAGTCAAGTATGTCTACTGATAATGTGTAGTGCATGTACATCCAAAATATTGAGTTTCTCTATTCTTTTCCGAACCACATAAAAAGATATTAATTTTAATCGAAAAAGATACTAACTTTTGAATGGTGTCAGCAGAAACTATTAGTCAGCTTATATTGAACGTGTCCTGACGTCTTAAGTGGGGATCATGATAAGTTTATGATATGTTTTTCTTTACGGTGTATATTTGGTTTTACTTTCAGGTGTTCTTCGCCGTTCTTTTCGGAGCCTTCTCATTAGGGCAAGCTGGACCTAGCATCGGCAACATTTCCCAGGCTAGAGGGGCTGCAGCTGTCATCTGGAAGGTTATTGATCAGGTAATAAGGCTGAAAACGATATCCATAAATTCTGCATTAGCAGTCAGGTAGTAAAGCAGAAAATGATATCCAAAATTCTGCACAAGCAGTCAGGTAGTATAGCTGAAAATGATATCCATAAATCCTGCGCTTATGCAGTTGGCTGAGAATTCTATCCAGAATGCGGTCAAATATGATTGGCTCAAAATGATGTGCTTTCCATCCCTTGTAGGTACCCAACATAGACAGCACTTCGGAGGAGGGTCTGAAACCAGACTCGCTAACTGGTGACATCGTCTTCGAAGGGGTCCATTTCAACTACCCATCCCGACCTGATGTCAAGGTATGCATAATATATACCTGCCTGTGCACTGGATCGTGTTGTGGATGTATGGAGCATGTATATGAAAGCCATTGGGAATCTTGTTTGGGATGTGGATGTGGGTAATGAAGTGGATTAGAGTGTGGATTCAAGTGTTGTGGAGGAAGTTGATTGGAGTGTTGATATGGTAGTGGATGGGAGTGTGAATGGGAGTGTGGATTGGAGTGTGGATGTGGAAGGGGATGGGAGTGTGGATGAGAGTGGATGGGAGTGTGGATGTGGAAGTGGAATGGAGTGTGGATGAGAGTGGATTGGAGTGTGGATGTGGAAGTGAATGGGAGTGTGGATGAGAGTAGATGGGAGTGTGGATGTGGAAGTGGATGGGAGTGTGCATATATTTAGAAGTGGATGGGAGTGTGGGAGTGTGGATATAGAAGTGGATGGAGTGTCAATGTGATGTGGATAGTGGTTTGTATGTGGATGGGGATCTGCATGCTTGGACGTGGTAGTGTGGTTGTGGACATCCAAACATCTCTCCCTCTTCAACAATTACAATTACAATTCCTCTCCTCCAATCTCCCTCTCTCCCTGGCCCAGATCCTGAAAGGCTTAAACCTTGACATCAAGCGAGGGCAGACTGTCGCCCTCGTTGGCAGCAGTGGATGCGGAAAGAGTACCACTGTGCAGCTCATTCAGCGATTTTACGACACCGAACAGGGAGCGGTAAGTCAACAGTGCTTCAAATTCAAAGGTCCTGGGGCAAACCGGTAAAAGCAATTTGTTAAATCGCTGTACATTATAATTTTTATTATCATTTTTTTTCTTCAAAGTCGAACAAATGTCAAACAAAAGGAAAATCTGTAATTTGAAACATTTGATTTTTTTAAATGGCAAAACAAAATTCGACTGGACTAGGACTTGAACCCGAGATATCTGGTTTTAGGTACTAGCACTCTTACAATCTGAGCTATCCAGCTCTTAGATGGTGGCCTTCCCAAATGGTCATCTATAGTCTTTTCTGGGGTGGGGGCTTCAGTCAGACGCATTCAACCATTAACTGTCATATCTCCAGGGATCATTCCCCCACCTTCATTCAGCTGCTACAGCAATTTGTTGATCATACACATAAGTGGATGAAGCTTTTTCAAATGTTTAATTGTTTAAATAGTCCCAGTGAGTTTTCCCTTTATCCGTTTGACTTTTGTTGTCACACCATGTACATCAATCTCTTAAGAGAAGGAGTATGGTTCTGGAAAGAGTCTCCAGACAACGGTCAGAGTACACTCTACCCAAAATGTTGAGCTACCGGCTCTTTTCAGAGCCATACGCCTTCTCTCAAGAGATGATGTCTCCGCAAACTTCCTACTTGGTATTTCCACCATCTCGTCTGACTTTTGTAGATTTTTCAATTTGGTATGCCAATCCCGTCATCTCAGGTTCAAGTCATGGGCCAGTCAAAGTTTTTTGGTCCCAATTTTCAATTTTTCGAAAAACATCTCATCTGAATTTTGTAGTTTTTTTCAATTTGGTATGCCAATCCCGAAGTCTCAGGTTCAAGTCTTTGGCCAGTCAATTTTTTTTTTTTTTTTTTTTTTTTCTTCTCTTGGGGGATGAATGACTTTGACAGGTGACCATTGATGGCATCAATGTCAAGGACCTGAACGTCAAGTGGCTTCGGGAGCACATCGGCGTGGTCAGCCAGGAGCCCATCCTCTTTGCCTGCTCCATCTCGGAGAACATCCGCTACGGCCGCATGGATGTGACCGCCGAGGAGATCGAGACGGCCGCCCGCGAGGCCAATGCCCACGACTTCATCTCGGCCCTGCCCCAGGTCAGTGGGAGAGTGTAGGCTGGGCCGTGGTGGAGGCAGCAGGGGTTGAGGGTTGGTCTGTGGTGACCACCGCTGACATATTATAACCTAAAGACAGACATGAGCGTTCCAGCATGTTTAGAACCTCACAGATGCATACGCATATGCATACGTGCACGTATGAGACGCCCACAATTATCCTGCACGTATGACTATGAACTGGACTGCGGAGAGCGTAAGCGCTTTATATAACGCTTGCACGTAGTTATTTGTTGAATAAATCGAACAGCATTGTTGTGTTCGCACGCCGATCAAAACGACTAACGTAAAAGAATGGGAGCGGCACCTCTCGTCTTATTTATAATCTCTATGATGGAAACTGCCATCTTTAGACAGACATACTGGTACCCCGGTATAATATATATAGCCTATAGACGGTCAATAGCGAGTGCTAGATTGTAATCTCATGGAATCTGCCATCTTAAAAAGAAAATGCCATGGAGAAGTTGTGGAATTTGTTTTTGGAGAAGGCGCAGGATAATAATTTGTGTTTTGTTTTGTTTTTTTACCTCCATCGGCAGGGCTACGAGACGATGGTCGGCGAGCGAGGGGCCCAGCTGTCCGGCGGCCAGAAGCAGCGGGTGGCCATCGCGAGGGCGCTGGTCCGCAACCCCAAGATCCTGCTCCTGGACGAGGCCACCTCGGCCCTGGACACGGAGAGCGAGGCCACCGTCCAGGTGGCCCTGGACAAGGCGCAGAGCGGCCGCACCACTGTGGTCATCGCCCACCGCCTGTCCACCATCCGCAACGCCGACCTCATCTGCGCCTTCCGCGACGGCGGCGTGGTGGAGCAGGGCAGCCACGCCCAGCTGATGGCCAGCGAGGGCGGCGTCTACCAGCAGCTGGTCCAGATGCAGTCGCGCAAGAACGTGGGCCCGGAGGTGGGGGAGAAGTCGGAGGAGGACCTGGACGAGGATGAGGAGGAGAAGAGTGAGTCCATTAAGCGTCTCCGTCCTTGTCTCTGTGTTGTGGCTGAGAACAGTTTGTGTCAAATTAATTAATTTAATTTTTTTTTTTTTTTATATGAATGTCGCCCAACACAAGGCCCCATAAAAGCCACTCAATATAGTTACCCGCTCCAGGAAAAGGTGATTTAAGTTGCCAAAAATAAAAACTGGAAAGGCCACATTGTAAGTTCTCCTTCAGTACATAGCAGAGCTCTAAACCCCCTTCCTTTCTGTAGTTATGACATATCTGCATATCAATTAGGTCCATGGAGTTAGAATTACAAAAGGTGAGAAAACAGGCTTTGAATAATCTGACTCTGCTTTGAGGTGTAGGCATGTACATGTAAATGTCACTTAGTAACCAACATGTCCCAATGTCATAACCACGTTAATTTTTTGTGAATAAACCCTGAAAGTATTATAAGCATTGAAGATATGATTTCAGAAGGGGAAAAAAAATCTCAAAATTTTACGGAAAATTCCAGCATCTCAACATTGAGTGGGCCATTGCGTGCAAATGCATAGCGCGACTTATACATCCTTTTCTTGGAGCGGGTCACATATACAGTAGGATAGGGCAGGTGATGAGGAAGAGAAGACTGAGATGGTGTCGGAAGCCTTGCGCTTAAGGTTTTTTTTTACTAGCCCACCAGGCTAGTAAATTGAGTTTTTTGCTAGCCCGCAGCAACTTTTACTAGCCCTTTAAAATTAATATCGAATTTAAAACAAGGTTATTAGGTCAAGTAAAACCAATTTTTTGTTTCTACTTTCTCATTCCCGCCCACATCATTTTTTGCATCATTTTTTGCTGCCACATATCGCTGTCTACTTTTTACTAGTCCATCGGGCTAGCAAAGTGGGCCATTTTACTCGCCCGCAGCTGTTTTTACTAGACAATGACCGCCGGGCTAGTGCTAAGGTCGAGCCCTGGTGTCGACATGTGGCCAGGTCAGGAGAGACCCACTGGCTCCAGTGAATAATCAAACTTCCCAGTTGCCGGCAGGACTCCTAGTGGGAGACCCAGCAAGACATGAGAGGCTATGATCCACGAAGACGTCTAACATTTTACCCACATGATAGATAGACATGTAACAAGACATTTGCATCGAGGAGAATCTAATTCAACGAGGGTTTGCCCTGTTCGACGATGCAACGTAGTACACGCCGCTATACAATATTCGAATCAACCACACGATCTCAACCAGCTAGGTGGTCAAGTTGTTAAGACGTCCGTACTAGAAATCGGGAGTCGCGGCTTTGAATCCCGCCCAAGCTGCCGGAAGTTTTTTTCTTTTTCAGGCATCGGGCAAAGCACTGAGCACTCAGTTTTTTTATCACGTTGAGCAGGGCAAACCCTCATTCAATTGCCCTCATTGACCCAACTAACAGGACAGCATGGAAGATAAGTGTTCAAGGAAATGTACTCTCCAACTCCACAGAATGGGAAAAATGGACTTTAAACGATGACGATGATGATGGTGCATAATTTAGCAAAATTCTGCACCCCAATTTTTTTTAATTTGGACAGTGCTTTACTGACTTGTGTTTCACCCTAATGCAAAAGTATAGAGGTTGTCTGACATCTCGATCCATGCATGATCCTTGCTCTCAAACAAAGGTACAGTTGGATTGAAACGTCAGAGAACATGCACATTATTCCAATATGGTACACTGGAGCTTTGTATACTAACATCTGTAACCTCTTATTACCGCTGTAGTGTCTCGCCAATTTATTTGTTTTTTTTACTTTCCAAGCTGCCAAACCACAAGGAGTGACCATAGAAGAGAGTAGGTGACAGTCAGGACAAACAAAGGATTATTAATGAGCAAATCTTGATAGAGCTGTTGGCAATTTTAGTGATTTTTGTTTTTAAATCCCCCAAATATAGCTTGATTCTCCTATTGGGGTTGTTTGCCCATTGTCAAGTATACTGTAGCTTCTGACTTGGTTGTAGTAATTAGCATTGTTGCTCACTGCGCAAAGAGTGCAAATTATAGTGTGTCACCGGCTGAAAAAATTGCATGCAATTAGTTTAGAACTCACACCTGGTACTCTGCAGTTCGACTTGCCTCGGAAAACCTGTGTAGATGTGAATAGGGCTCGAGTTTACAGCACAGGATGTTCAAGCTTACTTACAAGCCAAACAGAAATCTCCTTTGCACATGTTCATGGCGACTATTTTGACCATAGAGATAGGCATAAGTTGGCGGTCACTGTAAGTAGAGCAGCTTGTCTTGGACCACACAGCGCACGATGCTATTGGGCCTTTGTGAATGATTTTTGCCCCCTTACTGAAGCAGATTTCATGAAAACATGTTCCCAAAAGATGCAGACGTTTCCTTCCCTTTTCCGGCCAATTATTATTATATTTGTCCGGGGGGGGGGGGGGGGGCTGCATTTTAAATTTTCCTCTTCTGCTAGCTTTGTAACCTCATTTGCCAACTGGTTTTTGCTTTCGTGTCCCCCCTTCTCAAAATTTGATGTACATAGCTAAAGAAAAACAAAAAGAAAAAGAAATGGGTAAGTGGAAATTGTTGCAGCAATTCGTGAGTCACACTTGACAGTATCACAAATTCATAATGTCCAATTTATTTGTCTGGACCCATCTCAGTTCATTAAATCTATTACCATTTTAGTACTTAAGAATCTATGACACATACAGTAGGTGGTCACTGATCAGTTATTAAGTCAGTTGGCCATCAGGTCAGTTTAGTCATTCAGTCTGACAGTCATTCAATCAGACTTTCAGTTATTCAGTCAGTCAGTCAGTCAGTCAGTCATTTGGGAGTCATTCAGTCAGTTGATCCATCAGCCAGTCAGTCAGTTGTTCAGTCAGTCATTCATTCATTGGGGAGTCATGCAGTCTGTTGATCCATCAGTCAGTCAGCCAGTTATTCAGTCAGTCATTCATTCATTGGGGAGTCATGCAGTCTGTTGATCCTTCAGTCAGTCATTCATTCATTAGGAGTCATGCAGTCTGTTGATCCATCAGTCAGTCAGTCAGTTATTCAGTCAGTCAGTCATTCATTAGAGATTTGTGCAGTCTGTTGATCCATCAGCCAGTCAGTCAGTTATTCAGTCAGCCTTTGGCTTATTTGGGGAGGCAGTTGGTGTATGTCAATCAGTCAGCCATTCAGTCAGTCAGTCATGTCAATCAGTCAGCCATTCAGTCAGTCAGTCAGTCAGTCAGTCAGTCAGTCAGTCAGTCAGTCAGTTAGGACTTCTACATCTCTGTCAATCATGTGTCATGTGTGATGTTGCACACCATCTCCTGATACCATCTCCAGGTACATTTACATGTACTATGAAATCTGTGTAGTACATGCAAATTCAAACTTTCAAAGTCATATTCCATCAATCATCCACTGAGAAACATCTTTTTTATAGACGCTGATTTATTTCACTCTGACACCAATTATGTTTTTCCAAACATATTGTACACAGAACCCCTTTTAGATGTTCATTTTTGCTTTCTTTTTGCTTCTCTCCATCTGTCAGCTCTTTTCTCTACCCTTTTTTTATTTCTTTAGTTTATACCATTTTTCATCTTTTCAACCGCCTTTGCTCTCCCTTAAATCTTTGGGGTATATCTCAGACATTGTCATTTGATTCCATGTTGATTCCATGTTCATGTACATGTTTAGCACTTTTCTGTGTAGTTTTTGCAGGACATTAGCAGCACTATTGGTTGCCCATGCGTTGGTTCCCACATCAGACTTCTCACTCATTAGATGGTGGGAGCCAGCGGTTGGGTTGAACACTGATCAAGCAGGGCTCCGATTACCTGGAATCCCCTTACACTCATTTTATTATGCTAATTTTGTGGATGAGTATCTGTGGAGATTGTTTCCATGGCTACTATACATACATGTATTTATAGGGAAGCCAAGCAGTTTGGTTTTGGTTTTGATAAAAAAAAAAAAAAAATGGATTGGCTTTGGCAGATTTCTTTGTGCTGTATTTCTCGGGAATTCCTGCTAATGTGACCGTGGGGATGAGTATCCTTATATCTGTATCCATGGCTACTGAATCCATATTTAAAGCTGGGATGTCACCCATAGACATGGGGGATCAAACGTGGATGCACCCGATTGGCAAGTTTGAATGCAAGACTAACCACCGCCTGCCCATTTTGGTCAGCTCCAGAGGGCGCCCCGCTGATGGATGGCGCTGGCACTCCGATGTCAAAGAGAAAGTCCAGCTTCAAAGGCATGAAGAGGATGCAGTCAACCGTGTCCGCTCACTCTGAGGCCGAGAACGAGGAAGAGGTAAACAGGAAGGATGGGTTTGGGGTTTTGAAAAATGAGAAGGGGATGGAAAATTCCTGAGTAGCAGAAGACGGAGGAGGAGGGGGGATAAGGTTAACAAGAATAAGGAGAAAGAGGAGGTGGATGGGGAGGATAAGAAACAGGAGAAAAGAAGGAAGGAAGGAGGAGGAAGATGATAAGTAGGATAACATAAGGAGGAGGATGAGTAGGATAAACAGGGTGATAAGGAGGAAGAGGAGGAGGATGAGTAGGATAAACAGGGTGTTGAGGAGGAAGAGGAGGATGAGGAGGATAAACAGGGATAATGAGGAAGAGGAGGATGAGTAGCATAAACAGGGTGATAAGGAGGAAGAGGAGGATGCGTAGGATAAACAGGGATACTGAGGAAGAGGAGGATGAGTAGGATAAACAGGGTCATAAAGAGGAAGAGGAGGATGAGTAGGATAAACAGGGTCATAAAGAGGAAGAGGAGGATGAGTAGGATAAACAGGGATAAGGAGGAAGAGGAGGATGAGTAGGATAAACAGGGTGATCAGGAGGAAGAGGAGGATGAGTAGGATAAACAGGGTCATAAAGAGGAAGAGGAGGATGAGTAGGATAAACAGGGATAAGGAGGAAGAGGAGGATGAGTAGGATAAACAGGGTGATCAGGAGGAAGAGGAGGATGAGTAGGATAAACAGGGTGATAAGGAGGAAGAGGAGGATGAGTAGGATAAACAGGGATACTGAGGAAGAGGAGGATGAGTAGGATAAACAGGGTCATAAAGAGGAAGAGGAGGATGAGTAGGATAAACAGGGATAAGGAGGAAGAGGAGGATGAGTAGGATAAACAGGGTGATCAGGAGGAAGAGGAGGATGAGTAGGATAAACAGGGATAAGGAGGAAGAGGAGGATGAGTAGGATAAACAGGGTGATAAGGAGGGAGAGGAGGAGGATGAGTAGGATAAACAGGGTGATAAGGAGGGAGAGGAGGATTAGTAGGAAACGGGTTGATAAGGAGGAAGAGGAGGAGGATGAGTAGGATAAACAGGGTCATATGGAGGAAGAGGAGGAGGATGAGTATGATAAACATGGTCATAAGGAGGAAGAGGAGGATGAGTAGGATAAACAGGGTTATAAGGGGGAAGAGGAGGATGACTAGGATAGATCTGGAGTATGGGGAGGAGTAGGGGGAGAAAGATAAGAACAGGAGGATAAGAAGTAGCAGGGGAGGTTTAGGAGGAGGATTTAGGAAGGAGGAGAATCTATAGGAGGATATGGAGGAAAAGGAAATTGACACTAAAATTTAGCCTCCACCACCAGTTAGTGTTGCACACCGTATCACTTAAAACTCGAGGAGGACTAGGAGTTCGCAACATGATTTGAATGCATCAATGCCCTTTGGCCTTTGTTCCCTGTGGCCTTTTCTTACTCATCAAGGTCTATTCGTTCTCTCCCTCCACTCCTTGTTTGGCTGCGTAGGAATCTGAGGAGAAGGTCTTGGAGGATTTCAGTCTTGGGCGCATCATGAAGATGAACTCCCCGGAGTGGTTTTACATCCTGGTGGGCTGCATTGCAGCGGCCATCAACGGTGCCACACAGCCAGCTTTCGCTGTCATCTTCAGCCAAATTCTGAAGGTAATTAGGCCCTCTGTGCTTTGTGCGAGCCAGGAGACGGGATTTGGGCATGCTTCATACCGGGGATGCCTTGGTTCCATAACTAGTCAGCTGTGGATGTGTTGACCTTATTCAGCTTGTATGGGCTTTCAGTGCACCTATTCACAGTGCCAGCTGTGGATGCATTGACCCTATTCATCTTGCACACAATAGGCCATTCAGTGCACCCATTCACAGTGTTAGCTGTGGATGCAATGACCCTATTCATCTTGCACACAATAGGCCATTCAGTGCACCCATTCACAGTGTTAGCTGTGGATGCAGTGACCCTATTCATCTTGCACACAATAGGCCATTCAGTGCACCCATTCACAGTGTTAGCTGTGGATGCAATGACCCTATTCATCTTGCACACAATAAGCCATTCAGTGCACCCATTCACAGTGTTAGTTGTGGATGCAGTGACCCTATTCATCTTGCACACAATAGGCCATTCAGTGCACCCATTCACAGCCATAGCTTTGGATACAATGACCCTATTCATCTTGCACACAATAGGCCATTCAGTGCACCCATTCACAGTCACAGCTGTGGATGCAATGACCCTATTCAGCTTGCACACAATAGGCCATTCAGTGCACCCATTCACAGTCACAGCTGTGGATGCAATGACCCTATTCAGCTTGCACACAGTGAGCCATTCAGTGCACCTATTCACAGTCACAGCTGTGGATTCAATGACCCTATTCATCTTGCACACAATAGGCCATTCAGTGCACCCATTCACAGTCGCAACTGTGGATGCAATGACCCTATTCAGCTTGCACACAGTGAGCCATTCAGTGCACCTATTCACAGTCACAGCTGTGGATGCAATGACCCTATTCATCTTGCACACAATAGGCCATTCATTGCACCCATTCACAGTCACAGCTGTGGATGCAATGACCCTATTCATCTTGCACACAATAGGCCATTAAGTGCACCTATTCACAGTCACAGCTGTGGATGCAATGACCCTATTCATCTTGCACACAATAGGCCATTCAGTGCACACATTCACAGTCACAGCTGTGGATGCAATGACCCTATTCATCTTGCACACAATAGGCCATTCAGTGCACCCATTCACAGTCGCAACTGTGGATGCAATTATACCCTAGCCAGTGGGCCATTCACTGCAGACATAACCCTGGGGTTAAGGATTTTGTTGTTGTTGACCAACTCTAAAAGGCCATGGTTCTCAGTCAACTTTTTGGGGGTTGTTTTGTCCGTGAAGGTGTACAGCTACGATCGGGTCACCGAGCTGGACATGATCAACTCGAAAACCACGCTCTACTGCCTCCTGTTTGCAGGCCTTGGCATCATCATCATGCTGGCAACCATGATACAGGTAAGAATGGAGAGGTGAAGGGGGCAGGAACGATTGGAAGGGATTAAGGGTTGAGGGGAAGGCAGAGCTCTAAACAGGTGGACAAGTGGTTAAGACATCTGCATTAGAAAGTGGAAATCGCGGGTTTGAATCCCGCCCGAGCTGCATGGCAAAAGCACCTGATTGATTTAGAATGTCGCACTGATAGTGGAGTCTGAATCGTGGTTTATATCCCTCTGATAAGTGTATTTTTTTTATTTTATTTTATTGGCAGGGTGCTGCCCTCGGCAAATCGGGCGAGGAACTGACGAGCAGATTGCGACATCTGGCCTTCAAAGCCATGCTGCGACAGGTAACTA
Organism: Luidia sarsii; assembly: GCA_949987565.1. Taxonomy (NCBI): domain Eukaryota; kingdom Metazoa; phylum Echinodermata; class Asteroidea; order Paxillosida; family Luidiidae; genus Luidia; species Luidia sarsii. The sequence continues at coordinate 11,085,130 of OX465109.1, read as the reverse complement.
TTGCCCCTCAGTGAGATCACCTATTGACCTCTAATGAGTGTCATATTTCTAACTATTTCCCTTTGATGAGTGCCATAATTCCAACTATTTCCCTCTGATGAGTGCCATAGTTAGAACTATTGCCCTCTGATGAACGCCGTAGTTGCCATAGTTGCATACAAACGTTTTTGTATGTTACTCTTTTGTATGTTACTCTTTTGTATGAACATTACTCTTTTACATTGTAAACCTCACAGACGTACATCCTACGTGTACATTTATACCTAGGTCTGTGGTGGTTACAACACAAATCAGTCATCCATAGTCGGTTAAAATCTCATGAAAACGATTTATGAATCCAACTGACTCCATTCGTCTCTCACAGATTGCTGCAAAAAAACGGGACAGTTGTTTGCCCTTTTCTCCTTTTTCAGATTATCATTTGATCTTAAGCCTTCACTGTATTGATTTGTTGGTATGTTTAAAGGCCCAATACAACATTGGAAGATCGGAAAACATTGATGTCCACAGATTTCCCTCTATTTTACACAGTTTGTAGATGGTCAAGATAGAATCCTCATATTGAAATATTATGGTCTGGGATGCTTTACTTTTAGAGAAATCCTCACACAAACACAGACAAAAAGTTTATGACTCGTGTCTTATAAATTATTACACTACAGGCCGGTGCGAAAACAGTGATGGTTTTTTGCCTTTTTCTACTTTCTCAGAATACCATTTGAGCTAAAACCGTTGCAGGATTTCTTTTTGGAATGTTAAAAGGTTTAATATAAAAACAGGCAATCTTTTGACCTTTACCAATTTTGTACATGTATAGGGCCTTTCAAGGTTTAACATACAAACTGAGGTACCGTAATCTTTTGACCATTACCAATGTTGTATTAAAGTTTTTGGATTTTTATGGGTTTTTGTTTTGTAACTCTTTCAGGAGATCGGATGGTTTGACAGGGAAAAGAACAGCACCGGTGCCCTGACCACCCGACTGGCTACAGAAGCTGCTCAAGTGCAGGGGGTACTGGGAACCAGCTTTCGTTTTCCTCTCTCGTTTTTTGTTGCACAAGAATAAGTGGGTTGTTTTGCAACAACAAAAATTTCATCCATTTCCATTGATAAGTGTTTACATTTAGCTCTCATATTTTTTTTGGAAATTTGTAACGATTTCAAAAATGCATTTCTTTGCTGCAGTATCAAGTTGTCCTCATCAGTTTCAGTCTACTACTACTGAATATAGAAATTTGCATCCACTTTGCATGATCCCTGAGCTGCTGTAGCTAGGTTTACAATTTTTTCTATGTAGATTCTATGTAGTTTGGGACCTTAATCAGGACCTTGCTCAGTTCCTTTCTCAGGGACCTTCTTCAACCCGTCGTATCTAGCCCTCACTCCCTCAGCCTCTGCCCCAACCCTTCCTCAGCAGCCTCAACCTCTTAATTGTTCAAGAACACAGGTCTCAACCCCCTCTCAACCGTCCTCTGTCATTCAACTCCTCCTCAACCCTCTTTGAACCTCCCTAATTCTTCCTTGGCCTTTCCTCAATCATTTCTCAGTGGTCAATCCCTCCTCCAAGCCCTTTCTAACCTCCTCACCACAGCTCCTCAAGCACCTCCTCCTCTTCCTCCTCCCTCCTTGTCCTCCCCTTCCCCTCCCCTTCCACCTCCTTGTCCCCTTCCCCATCCCATTTCTCCTCCCCTCTTCCTCCTGGTCCTCCTGCTCCTCCTTCTCCCCCTCCTCCTCCCCCACTCCCCAGCCTCCTGTTCCTCCTTCCCACTTACACCTCCTCCTCCTCCTCCTCCAGCTGAGCTAATCCCTCCATCTACCCATCTCTCCCCCCCCCTCTCCATGCCACCACACCCCACCTTCCAGGCCACCGGTGCCCGCATTGGCGTCATGATGCAGTCCTTCTTCAACATCGGCGTGGCCATCATCATCTCCTTCATCTTCGGCTGGCAGCTGACCCTGCTGGTGCTTGCCTTCCTGCCGCTCATTGCCATCGCCGGCGCCCTGGAGTGGCAGCTGGTCCAGTCCTCATCAGCCCAGGACAAGGAGGCCCTGGAAGTATCTGGAAAGGTGAGCCCTTCAACCCCACCCTCGGTAGTGTAAAGTTTTCCTGATGCTTTCAGACAATCTTCTTTTTTTTCCCCAACCCCTTTCAATTTGCTATTCCTGACCTCAAAGCCATCTTGCCTTCCAGTTTTTTCATCAGGCATGGGGCAAAGCACTGAGCACTCGGTGTTTATAACGTTGACCAGGGCAAACCCTCATTGAATTACCTTCTCCGCCACGCAAACATCATGTTATCTATGATTCCCTCTTTTTTTTGGCCAGATTGCCACTGAGGCCATTGAGAACATCCGGACTGTGGCCTCGCTCACACGTGAGCAGACGTTCTACAAGAACTACGTGAAACTCTTGGAGGGCCCCTACGAGTAAGTCCTTGTCGCCCACTATAGGCAAGGTTTTGCTAGGAGCTTGTACAAGTGATCCACCATAACTTTGGGCTTATGGTTTTAGTGATCCACTAGACCATCAGGCTAGTATTACAAGGGATCCACTAGACCATTGGGCTACCATGGTCAAGTGATGCACTTGACCATTGGGCTACCATGGTCAAGTGATGCACTAGACCATTGGGCTAGCAGTACAAGTGATCCACTAGACCTTTGGGCTACCATGGTCAAGTGATCCACTAGACCATTGGGCTAGCAGTACAAGTGATCCACTAGACCATTGGGCTAGCAGTACAAGTGATCCACTAGACCTTTGGGCTACCATGGTCAAGTGATGCACTAGACCATTGGGCTAGCAGTACAAGTGATCCACTAGACCTTTGGGCTACCATGGTCAAGTGATGCACTAGACCATCGGGCTAGCAGTACAAGTGATCTACTAGACCTTTGGGCTGCCATGGTCAAGTGATGCACTAGACCATTGGGCTAGCAGTACAAGTGATCCACTAGACCATTGGGCTAGCAGTACAAGTGATCCACTAGACCATTGGGCTAGCAGTACAAGTGATCCACTAGACCATTGGGCTAGCAGTACAAGTGATCCACTAGACCATTGGGCTAGCAGTACAAGTGATCTACTAGACCATTGGGCTAGCAGTACAAGTGATCCACTAGACCATTGGGCTAGCAGTACAAGTGATCCACTAGATCATTGGGCTAGCAGTACAAGTGATACACTAGACCATTGGGCTAGCAGTACAAGTGATCCACTAGACCATTGGGCTAGTATTACAAGTGATCCACTAGAGCCGTAGGCTAGTATTACAAGTGATCCACTTGACCATTGGGCTACCATGGTCAAGTGATGCACTAAACCATTGGGCTAGTAGTACGAGTGATCCACTAGATCTTTGGGCTAGCAGTACAAGTGATCCACTAGACCAATGGGCTAGCAGTACAATGATCCACTAGACCATTGGGCTAGCAGTACAAGTGATCCACTAGACCATTGGGCTAGCAGTACAAGTAATCCACTAGACCATTGGGCTAGCAGTGCAAGTGATCCACTAGACTTTTGGGCTAGCAGTACAAGTGATCCACTAGACCATTGGGCTAGTAGTACAAGTGATCCACCAAACTATTAGACACATACTAGTAGGAAAGATTGAAAATTATGATAAAACTTTAGGAAAGTACCTCAAGTCACCAGGTCAGGCTAGCTACACAAGATAGATCGATAGCCTCTAGTCTTCGCTGGAGTGATGGATTTTCTTGTATTTTTCCATGGATGTTTTGTGCACAGGACCAACCTGAAGAGAGCGCAGGCTAGTGGACTGTCCTACGGCTTCTCCCAGGGCATCATCTTCTTCGCCTACGCGGCCACCTTCCGTCTCGGCGGCCACCTGGTGGAGACAGGGGCCATGACCTTTGAGAACGTCTTCCTGTGAGTGCTCCCTAACCCCCCTCTCCCCGCCTTCTCAGTTCCAGTTGACTCTGGCATCCTTAGAATGTCTTGTGGTGTGGCTCCCCTTTCTTCAAGAAAGGAAGGAAGATGCCTTTTTACCCTTCAGACTAAAATTCACACCCCATCAACAGTGCTGTTATGGTAAAAAAAAACAGCAACTGTTTATTGAAAGATTTGATTTTGATTAATTGAAAGATTGCATTTATTCTATATGGTATTTATCTCTTGTACCTGTCTTTCTCCCTGTTCCTCTCCCTCTTATATCCCTCTCCATGTCCCTCTCCCTGTCCCTCTCCCTCTCCCTCTCCCTCTCCCTCTCCCTCTCCCTCTCCCTCTCCCTCTCCCTCTCCCTCTCTCCCTCTCCCTCTCCCTCTCCCTCTCCCTCTCTCTCTCCCTCTCCCTCTCCCTCTCCCTCTCCCTCTCCCTCTCTCTCTCTCTCTCTCTCCCTCTCCCTCTCCCTCGCCCTCTCCCTCTCCCTCGCCCTCTCCCTCTCCCTCTCCCTCTCCCTCGCCCTCGCCCTCGCCCTCGCCCTCTCCCTCTCCCTCTCCCTCTCCCTCTCCCTCTCCCTCTCCCTCGCCCTCGCCCTCTCCCTCTCCCTCTCCCTCTCCCTCTCCCTCTCCCTCTCCCTCGCCCTCTCCCTCTCCCTCTCCCCCTCCCTCTCCCCCTCCCTCTCCCTCTCCCTCTCCCTCTCCTTCTCCCTCTCCCTCTCCCTCTCCCTCTCCCTCTCCCTTTTCATTCTGACCATCCAGGGTGTTTTCGGCCATCATCTTTGGGGGCTTTGCGCTGGGCGGTGCGGCAGCCTTGGCTCCGGACTACTCCAAGGCCAAGTTTGCCTGTGCCAACCTCTTCCGTCTGATGGACCGGGAGCCAGAGATTGACTCCTACAGCAAGGAGGGAGTCATCCCGGTGAGCCTGATTCATATTCACATCGCCCAGCGTTGTCAGAAAGTGCCGAAAACACTCTCAAAGCAACTGTATACAAACCCCACACCTCAAGATGGAAATTTCTCAAGACGGAAATCGGTATCGCTTGGAAGTTCATTTCTGCGTTGTGGAGAATGACTAACAAGAAGTTATATAGGAGGGTTTGCGGTAACACCATTTATAGGATCTCTTAAGGAAGAGGTGGTTCTGAAAAGAACCTGAGTGGTAACTCAGGACCAGAACCACGCCTCTTCTTTAAGAGACCTTATACACGGTGTCACCTCAAACCCTCCTATATTGTTTCACCCACAATGCAAAGCCTTAAAGGCCCAATACAACATTGGGAAGATCGTAAAACATAGATGTCCACAGATTTCCTTCTAATTTACACAGTTTGTAGATGGTCATGATAGAATCCTCATGTTGAAATCTTACAGTCTGGGACAGCTTACTTCCCTAGAAATCTTCACTCAAACATCGACAAATAGTTTATTTCTCATAAACTATTTCTTACACTACAGAATGGTGCAAAAACCATGACTTTTTAAAACTTTTTCTATTTTCTCAGATCACCATTTGAGCTAAAACCTTTGCAGGATTGCTTTTTTGGGATGTTTAATGTGGCAACTGTGGCAATCTTTTGACATTTACCAATGTTGTATTGGGCCTTTAAAGCCCCTACACAACATTGGTAAGATCAAAAAACAGAAATGTTTACAGATTTACATGAAACTTATACAGTTTGAAGATGCACTGAAATATTTCTGCCTAAAATTTTGTAATTTGGGAGAAATGAGTAAAAGAAATAGTTTACGTCTCACCAAAATCTAAACTATTTTTCGGAACAGTACGGCGTTGAATGCTGCATTTTTGCGAAACAAATGAAAGTTTTTCACGATTTTCTCGAGACTCGGTTGGCGGATTGAGCTGAAATTTTCACAGGTGTGCTATTTCATGCACATGTTGGATCAGACAACGTATGGATGCTATTCTTTGACCTCGACCAATGTTGTGTAGGGCTTTAAGTCGTATTTATTCAAGAAGTTATGTTAAGTTTTTCCCCCCTGCCTCCCTTACGGCTCAGGACGACTACAACCCGGAGGTCCGCTTTGAGGACGTCCGCTTCCGCTACCCAACCCGGCTGGACGTGTCGGTCCTGCGCGGCCTGACGATCTCGGTCAAGCCCGGCGAGACCCTGGCCCTGGTCGGCAGCAGTGGCTGCGGCAAGAGCACCACCATCCAAATCCTAGAGCGCTTCTACAGCCCCAGGAGCGGCACTGTGGTAAGAGGACCCCGCGACTACACCCATTGGGTGAACCTCCATTAAAGGGGAATGAAACCCAGAGAATAATGTTGGCTTATCTGATTGGGTGTTAAAAACAGCCGACAATTACCCATGTGCTACTCACCTACGAGTTTCATCAAGTGTGTCAAAATGCCAGCGGGAAAAAGCTAGGGAAATCTTTCCATGCAGTTCCCAACAAGGACAAGAGACCTGTTTGACATCCAAAAGCCTGGCAGTACAGCATCATTCAGCATGCGAGTGTATTCCTGCACGCAGTATATACATGTAGTAAGGGTACATCGGTCCGGGCCCATGCGGGAGTTTTCCGTTGCGATATCATACCCCCTGTAGTGACTGGGGGGCCATTAGAAAAGATGGCGGGTTTGCGGGAACGCGAATTCGACCACCGAATTCCATGATTTTTCCCTCTTTATGAAACTCGTAGCTGAGTAGCACGTACACATGTAGGTAATTGTAGGTAGTTTTTAACACCCAATCGGTTAAGCCGACATTTTTCTCTGGGTTTCATTCCCCTTTAAGGAAGGGCTTGCAATAGAATGCTATCGGTATCGTTTGACATACGTGTACTTATGCCTTTGTGATTGACTCTGTTCCCCGCCTCCCAGTTTCTGGGCAACAATTCCTTGGACAGTCTGAACATCCGCTGGGTCCGCTCCCAGATCGGACTGGTCTCCCAGGAGCCGGTGCTGTTTGACCGCACCATCGCCGAGAACATCGCTTACGGGGACAACAGCCGGGACGTGCCCATGGAGGAGGTCATCCAGGCCGCCAAGAAGGCCAACATCCACGACTTCATCGCCTCCCTGCCCACGGTAAGCCGCCAAGCCGGGGGTTTCTTTTCTTTCTTTTTTTCACATCGAGCGGGGGATTTTTTCCAGATGAGATTGGAAGGTTTGAATGGTGGGAGTACTGAGTGGAAGATTTGCATGGTGGGAGTACTGAGTGGAAGGTTTGCATGGTGGGAGTACTGAGTGGAAGGTTTGCATGGTGGGAGTACTGAGTGGAAGGTTTGCATGGTGGGACCGTGGGAGTACTGAGTGGAAGGTTTGCATGGTGGGAGTACTGAGCGGAAGGTTTGCATGGTGGGACCGTGGGAGTACTGAGTGGAAGGTTTGCATGGTGGGAGTACTGAGTGGAAGGTTTGCATGGTGGGAGTACTGAGTGGAAGGTTTGCATGGTTGGAGTACTGAGTTGAAGGTTTGCATGGTGGGAGTACTGAGTGGAAGGTTTGCATGGTGGGAGTACTGAGTGGAAGGTTTGCATGGTGGGAGTACTGAGTGGAAGGTTTGCATGGTGGGAGTACTGAGTGGAAGGTTTGCATGGTGGGAGTACTGAGTGGAAGGTTTGCATGGTGGGAGTACTGAGTGGAAGGTTTGCATGGTGGGAGTACTGAGTGGAAGGTTTGCATGGTTGGAGTACTGAGTGGAAGGTTTGCATGGTGGGAGTACTGAGTGGAAGGTTTGCATGGTGGGAGTACTGAGTGGAAGGTTTGCATGGTGGGAGTACTGAAAGGAAGGTTTGCATGGTGGGAGTACTGAGTTGAAGGTTTGCATGGTGGGAGTACTGAGTGGAAGGTTTTCGGTGGCACCATGTATCACATAATTCCCATCTCTTTTGAAAAATTGGCTAAGAAAACTTTGACTGGGCCGGGACTTGAATCCGAGACCTCTGGATTAACATACCAGTGCTCTTACCATCTGAGCTATCCAGCCCTTGGATGGTGGCCTTCCCTAATAGTCAACTAGTCTTTGCCAGGGTTGGGTTGCCAGTCGGAGGCAATTCAACCATTAACTGGCGTTTTTAATTTGTTCAAAAAAGTTCCTGGTCGGTTTTTCTTTGGGTTTGTCTGACATCTCTTTTGAGACGGGAGTGGGGCTCTGAACACAGTTACCTGCTCAAGGATGATGAATAAAATCCACTACACCCTGACTCTCTCTTCTCCTCAGGGCTACGAGACCAAGGTGGGAGAGAAAGGCACCCAGCTGTCCGGCGGCCAGAAGCAGCGGGTGGCCATCGCGAGGGCGCTGGTCCGCAACCCCAAGATCCTGCTCCTGGACGAGGCCACCTCGGCCCTGGACACGGAGAGCGAAAAAGTAAGCGCACCCTCAAAACTCTACTCCCTCCAGTTTCCAAGAACCGAAAGTGGTGGGCACGCAAGGAAGTGCTGTTCAGTTTGTCTGGCCGAATTTGCCTTCTCAGATGTTTTTCACGGTACCCTTTTTTTTGTCTTCGTGATTACTGAATGCGAGAGGTCCTGCTAGGATTGAAATGTCAGGCCCTCCTATTTTTGTATATTTGCTTTTTGGCTATTTTAGTCCGTAAGCAGGTTGAACAGTTTGAACTGAGGAACTGTAATTGTAACTCTCTCTCTCTATCTCTCTCTCTCTCTCTCTCTCTCCACCTCTCTCTCCTCTCTCTCTCTCTCTCTCCACCTCTCTCTCCTCTCTCTCTCTCTCTCTCTCTCTCTCTATCTGTCTCTCTCTCCACCTCTCTCTCCTCTCTCTCTCTCTCTCTCTCTCTCTCTATCTGTCTCTCTATCTGTCTCTCTATCTGTCTCTCTATCTGTCTCTCTATCTGTCTCTCTCTCCACCTCTCTCTCCTCTCTCTCTCTCTCTCTTTCTCTCTCTCTCTCTCTCTC